>VZRU01010791.1:236177-275575 GCA_013398155.1 Pedionomus torquatus
TAGTGAATACAATCCCTGCTTCTTAATTGCTCCAAACTTGTGTTTCACACTGCCAGCCAGCACAGCCCTTCTCCTCCTGGCATCTCTTCTTCTTCCCTGTTCCCTCAGCGATCGTATTGCAAACCTAACACACTTGGTTCAATTCCATTTTTAAATTCACCATTGCAGATTCTGCCCCAGAGTGACTGCATCTGTCTCAAAAGAGAGCTGGAATGGGAATTTAAATGTTTTTCATGCGCGCATTCAAGTGCCTGTTGGAGCCCAGAGAACAGCATAGCTGAACCTGTCTAAGAATGTATATACAGCTTGAAACAGTGCTGACGTACACATCTGTGTTAAGGACAGTAAAAAGTGGCTAACATATAGGCATGAAAACAAGCTGCTGTTTAATTCCCAGCTCAGCAACTTGGGTTGAAAACTGTAACAACTGTAATTATCAGCAAGTTTCCAAGCCAGACAATTGAATCACTCGTCTGAGCAGATGCCTTGGGGAATAGTGATAGAGCTGCACTTTTCAGTTGTAGCACACATACTTGCTGTACGGGAGCATAAAATCCTTCAAGGGGTGGCTCCACCACCACCGGCACACTCCTCAACTTCTTATCACTCACCAGAGTTCAAGCTCTGAAGGGGGGCAGCTGTTCTCACCAGTTCCCACTTGGCCACTCCATACTACCAGAGGCAGGGTGATGGTCCTGGCCTCGCTGAGCACTCAAGGGAGACGATGGTACTGTGGGACATCCCATGTGCTGGAACACCCACCGGATGGTCACTGCCAGGTGTCAGAAGATGTGTGGGGCATCCCATGCTCTTGACCACAGCAGGGTCAGTAAGCATATGTGTTTTACTGCCAGCAAGTGTTGTAAGGCTGCAATGGTGCGTTTAGAAGCGTGTCTTAGATGAGTAGTTTTCTACAGTGAACTGGTTGAAATACAAGTGAAGGAGATACCCTCTGCCATAATATAAGATCTGTCTGGCTGAATGAATGTACTTAAAGGGCAGATTAATTGCACTTCTTTATGGTGAGCCTGGACAGGTTTGTTGTAGGAACTGCAGTTTACTGAATGTAGCTTCCTTCCCTCGTACTGTTTTTTTCCCCCTGCAGTCAGAGAGAATTTGCTTCAGGCAGTGGATATACATGTACCCAGGGGAAAAACAACCCTGGTTTTGTTCAGTTTATTGCAGGGCTGCCTGTTTTCCACAAGAACTGCTCAAGCTCCAGAAAAGAACGCAGTGGGACTGAAATGGCAGAAGCTTCCCTCTGATCACTTTTCTTTTTGAAAAGAGCATATTTATTCCAAACCTTGGGTAATTTCCTTCATGTGCCTTGAGCTACATTTCTAGACCTGCGAGAAAGGGATCTTGCCATGTTAAAGATCTCTTTGCTGTGTGACTAAGATTATGTCCCACTGTGGATATTTCAGTTTTAAAAGTGAGATGAGACCTGATAGTGATACCACATTAAACACATCTCCTATTGATCCTTTCTAACCTTGCAAAAGAGCTGCTCTGCATTAAGTACCTTTTACTTCAGCGCTGCTGATGGGACCACAGATGTTAACTGCCAGGCTAAATATCCTCAGAGGTCAGCAAGCAGGGCATTTAAGAGGTCATAAAGTAATAATTTTCTGGCTAAGAAACAATGGGAGTGTTTACCCCTCTGCCCTCTAACTCAGCCTGAGGGCATGCTAGAGGCTCACTCTGAAATATATTTACAATATTTATAAATAAAAGGGGATTAATAAAAGCTCTCCTTCCCAGTGTTTCTTCCCCACCATGTAGCATTTTGAATGTATCACAAATCAGCTTGATATGTCAAATTGTTGCACTTGACTGAACTGATGACAAAAAGGCTTTGTACTGAACAAAGGATTGTGCTTATAAAGACATATTTTCAGACCATCCTCTCCACTATTAAAGGCTACCTGCTCTATACAAAGACCTGAAAGTAAATCACTGACTCTGTACTTAGGTGCAAAAAACCATCTATAGCTGATGAGATGGAAAAAAAGCCATTCTGCTTTTTAGACTGTACCTTTTGCCTCTCTGATGTGCCTCTGCTGTCTGTGGACAGATAGGGCTGGCTGTCCTCCTGTCTTCTGGAATTTTCTTGGTATCCTCTCCATGGGGTTTGATTTCCAAGGCCACTGAGGAAATGGCAGTCAGGCATTTCTGCGGAGAGGACAGAGGTATCTTTGCTGAGCTGCATGGGCCAGATTCCCTGCAGCGATTAAGGTAGATGAGCCATTTTCTTCAGCTGAAATACAGCAATTTTTACCAGCTGAGGAGCCGGTATGCAGGCTTAACCATGAGTCTGGAAGAGTTTCATTAGTTTGGAGCTTTCTTGGTTTTCTTACCAAGGAAACAGAAAAAAATGGCAGGTATTTTTTCTATATAGACCGCAAGAAAATCATGCTTGTTTTCTCGAAGAATCAATAGGCAATCTATTTCACCTTTTGGAGGCTTGCTGCTGGAACACCAGCAGGTGCTATAAACACATAAAGAAAGACTTTGGCTCATATGCTAATCCTTTTATTTTCAATCCACTTAAATTTAAATATTCCATGACTCTTTACAATCTGCTTTTTGTTGAATCAGATCCGTGTGCTTACACTGGGAACCTTGTTTTGTTTAATTTTTGGGGAAAAGATGTGGTACATATTTTCTCAACTTTTGGTAGTTGCTTTTGACTGGGTGACTGGGTTTTAAGTCGTGCTTTTATTTCTCTTTCCTCTTCTTTCTCTCTAGCAATATTTTGTAAACCTAAAACAACCCAAACAAACAAGGGAGGGAAACAATAAGCTTGTGTTTGATACATGTAGCAGCTTGAAAATGAGGTGAGTGTGTAATGGATAGTGCATGTGTTATGTGAGAATTGTGGTGCCTGCCAAAACATTATTGTTGTTACCGTGTATGTGAGAGGAAGATTAAGCTAATAGACTCATGCCAGCCATCTCTGAGGTACATTGTGGGAACCAAGGGGGTGGACGTTCTCTGGCTGAAATAATATGTGTGTAATTCCCTCCTTGAATTTTGAGTAAGACCTTAGGAAGCTGGCCTGTTTTGTCCGTGGCTGGGAACGGTCATTCCCATGCAGCGGGAGATGCTCCTAGGCTTTAACTGTTTTAGGGCAATACAATTCCCAAACACTCACTGGTCTTGGTGCTAGTATCTCCCTACTGGCAAGTACTGGGTAGAGGGAGGCTGCCTGTCCTGTAAGAGCTAGGAGGACAGAAAATTTTCCTTTCTGGAATGAGGCAGAAAAGTAAAAGCTCAAATATTCCCAAGGCAGTTCTACTAATGATAATTCAAATATTGAATGCATCAGTCAAAGCATATTGGTTATTCAGGTTTTTAAATGTTCTTTATAATCAGCTACTGTAAGTCACTGATAAGCAGATCTTTCCTTCAGACCTGGCCGAGTGACCTGTTTCTATCACGCAGAAACAATGCAGAAAGTTATAGATGTGTCTTCTTTTTAAGGAAACAGACCTTTGGTCAAGATTTGTTTTCTTTCTCTTTTGCTTTGATGAACTAGTAGTTTTCAATGAAAATCAGCTTGTCCAGCTTTACCACTGACTTTCCTATGTTTGTTTCTAGAGGGGTCTTCTAGATTGTGTTGTTTCTTTCTTTTAGTCTAACTACATTTTAGTACAGAATGTAGCATAGCTTTTTACCCTCTGCCTGTTTATTCTTCTTCATGATCTGTTCTGCTGGAACTTAGAGAAAATCTTTTGAAAATACAAGCAGATGATGCCCATCAGATCACCTCTCCTTTTTATTATACAAACTGTTTTTTTCTAACAGATAGTGAAGCACTAGCTCTTTTTACAGAAACTGTATGGGCTTTGATCCTTGGGGATTTTTCTTGTCCAAGTGCTGGACTGTGCTGTCCTTAATTAGGCTCTCACTCTCCTCTCCAAGTACTGAGGTGAGGTCGGCTGGTCCATAATTCCTCTCATCACTCTTGACTCCTTTTATTAAAGCACAGATGCGAACAGTCACTTCACAGTCTCAAAGAACTGTTGCTGTTTCAATGCTTCAGTGTATCTTCCTATCAGGATCTCTGCTCTTCACACTTAATTTCAACAGATTGTAAGTCCAAGCCTCTTTGAGTCTCATCCAAAGTCACTAAAGTCAAAATAAAAACTCCTTTAACCTTTCCCCATCTACACTACCCCCTCCTGCGCTTGTATCTGAACATCAATGGTTGGTTTTATCTGCCTAAAAGGGGGTCTGCAGGCTGTGTAGTGATGGATCCTGTTAACAAGGAGGTTTGTAGTGTGTCAGGAAAATACAATCCAGCAGCACGACATACAGATGTTACACTAATAATGTATAACTGCAGCACCATGTGTTCTATTTCTCTTTTTTTCTCACAGGAGTAAAAGCAGATGCTTTGGCAGGAGGTAGGAGCAGTGCATGCAGAAGAGGCCTGAGTTACTCCTGGGGAGACCCTTCTTCCCACCAAAACTACCACCCTGCTGCTCCCCCAGTCGTCACACAGGGAGCAACAGAGGATGCCAAAAAGAAGAATCCCCCTGGACGTCTCCATGCAGCCTCTCTGCCAACTTGGGCAAACACTACTTCCCCAGTGGAGAGTGAGAGGCAAGCCCTTCGCCTGCTCCCCTCTCTCTCCTCTGACCTCTCTGCCCTTCCTGGGGGTCTTGGCACAGATGCAGTTCAGCTTGGCCAAGGACCTGGTCTTTAGGTGTGTTTCCTCCTCCTCCCAGTTTCAATTCAGGCATATTTCAGCTCAAGGGGTAGGAGTGGATTTTCTGATGCCCATGTTGGGATTTTCATGGGCTTTGGTATACAGCTGGTTCGGAAAGAAGACTGAGGAACTGTCTGTGGCCCTAATCTCAACTCAGAGGCAGTTCTCCCTGACACATGGTCCTCCCTGGGGAGATGGTAGCAGGGTGGATGGGGACAGCTGTCTAAGATGCCTGGTTCAGCTCCCTTCCCACTATAGTACCACAATTCCTTTCATTGGAAAGCAGAATAATTGCCACAGAAAGATGCTACAGTTGACAATTTTGCCACAGAATAGCTGCTCAGTCAATGGAGAGAAAATCAAAGCCCATCTTTAGAAGAGAGTGCAGTATCTTCTTCAGAGTGTTTGCTAGACATTATGAGTGGGGTGGAAAGACCAGACAGACAGCCTGGAACATTGCTCAGGATTTATCCTGGTTCTTGTCACTCCCTGAATTTTCACAGCCTCAGAGCTATTTGCTCTGCTTGTTCTTCACTTGTTGGCTCCCAGAAGGTAAAGAGGGGAGAGGTGGAAATATTCTGTAGTGCAAGGCTCTTCTCCAAAACTTGTATGGAGTGGTTCTTCCCTTCAAATTACTATTCTCTTTTGCTCTTTGATAGGAATAGCAGTCTATGTGGAAACTTGTGTGGGGACTTTGACGCCCCCCACCAAGGCAAGATATTTAGTGGATTACTCAATGGATAATCATCAGGATGGGTGGAGGATCAGCGGCCTTTAGAAAGGCTGCTGTGCTGAAAGGTGATTTGAAACTGCTGAAGAGGAGCTCAATTGACTTTGCTGCTCAGTGGTTTGTTTCCAGTGCATATACAAGCTGCAAAGGGGAATTACACTCAGATTGTGTTGAGCGCTGGTATTCCTCAGGAGAAGATGTTGATTTGCATAGGGATGACCATGACCACGTCACCTTTGTGTGAACCATGGCAAAAGGAGAGGACTTGGAGAGTGATAGTGAGGTTTTTTGAAGATTGTATTCAATCGGTGGATAAGACAGGCTACCTGTCAAAAACTTTTGCGGGTATAAGCTTTGCATTTTTTCAGTGCTCCTAATTCTTTAGAAATTTGATCAAAGCCATGGTCTGCCTCTGCAGAGCCCATCTCTTACACTCAGGAGAGACTTGGTGACATCAAGATCCAACCCAGTAGCCTATTCTTGTTTGCTTAGTGAAAAAATTATAAGCCTAAAGCAGGTTCTTCATGGTACTTCCTCTGATGCTTGCCATCCTCCCAGAAAATGATACTTTAGAGATGAACTCAGCTAAGGTGAGGTCCCTGGGGCTAGGTGTTGTGCTTTCACTTCTGCTGACTTACTGCTAGCAAGACCTTACCATCTAAAAAGGAAAAGATGGTGGAGAGGCTTATTGGCCTGGGCAGTACCTCTGGGCAGAATGAGGAGGCACAAGTGGGTCAAGGCCCTGCAGAGCCCAGAGCCCTTGTGCCACTGTGCTGACACAGTTATACTGATCAGCCTTTGACAGCCTTTGCTCCAGCAGGTTTCAGATTGGGATGCTCAACTGCTGTTGTCACACTTTTTAGTGGTTTGGCTCTGCCAGGTATCCCCAATTGTACAAAGGAGGAAGAAGAGTTATATCTCTCTTCCTCCAGCTACAAGATTCAGCCATTTGGGAGAGACTTTGCTCTATTGCTTGGACTCTTTGATCCATTTTTGAGAACAACCACAGCCAGCTGCCAGAAAGGTAAGTTGATGTAATGCTTTACACTATGCTAGTCTTCATTTAGGAAAGACCCATATTCCTGATTAAGTCTCCTGATAATTGCCCTTAATGAAAAATTTGGCAGTGCCCCTGTCCATTCTTAGTGCTTTGTTGGGCAGCGTATACTTGTTTGGACAGAGGCTGGTGTTAACACAAGAGCACTTGGTAGGAGAGCTGCAGAGAGGCACCTCCTTATGTGGGTGTTGGACAAGTTTTCCTCCCTTGTGAGCAAAGGGATAATTTCCTGGGAAACAGCTCATGTGTCTTTGTACCTATTGCAGAAGCCACGTCTGAGGCCACTGATCCTAGTGCACAAAGAGATGACTGTTTTTCAGATGCCTGCTGGGGGCGACTTCCTGTCTCCACAGTAAGTGTGTTTGCTGCCATAGCTTTGACTGACCAAACAAGCATCTTCTCAGATCCTGTTTGGCTGAGCTTCCTAGAGCTGTCCAGGGCCTAGTTGTGAGGTCTTGTCTCCTCATGAAGATAGTTTGGAATAACTCTGTCAATGAATGATTTTGAGGAAAGGCTATGGCCACTCTTGTTTCTCTGGGAATCCATGTGTCTTCAGCTGGAGTCACATGGAAGTGAGACTATTTTATGTTCCCACCCTGTGTGGGACTTGGAGAGGCACCCTGGAATGACTAGTCTCCAGAAAACTTCATTTGTTCCTTTCCTTTCTTTCTTCTGGGATTGAAAAAACTCACGAACTCACTCAGTTACAATTTCCTGTGAATTTGTTTTTCCCTGAAAAACATATATTAGAAGGTGGATCATAGATCATTTTGAAAAGAGTGGCTGGGTTGCTTTTCTCAGTAGACCTTTTCCTCCTCCTTTTCAAGTATCCCCTACTAATAGTCAATTTCCCATCCTGAAGGATGCAGAGAGTTAACATGATGGACTGGACATGCACATAGTTCCATCTTTTCCTTGGTGACCTGATCCCACAGCCAAAGGGAAAGAACAGCCTCCTCTTCAGTCCCAGGCAAGAAGGTTTTCTGGCCCTGCCTGGCTGGTATTACCAGCAGGTTTTCTGGCCCTGCCTGGCTGGTATTACCAGCAGGCTCTGAGGACATGGATTAAGCAGCAGCAGCCCCAGAGCTCTCCAGTGTACTTCAGTATCCTCCACATGCCTCTCTCTGTGTCCCAGATCCATTTGACTTTGGATTTCTCTGTGTTTCTTTTAGTGCTTTTCAGAGCCACCCACATGTCTTTCTCTGCAAACTGGAGCCATCGGTACACATTTTTGTGTGCTCCAGAGCCGCCTTTGCACATTTTAGTGAGCTTTGGCCTTCTGATGTGCCTCATAAACCTTTGCAAAAGGTAGAAGCAAAGACAGGTGACCAGGGAGGAACATAGGGACTATCTGAGCTTACAGGGATGGATTTAGGAAATGCAGAGCCCACCTGGAGTTGAATCTGGTGAGAAGGGCCACAAGAAGGGCATCTGCAAATACATCAGTTGCAAAAGGAAGATAGGGGAAAATGCAGTTGGCAGCTTAACAGTGCAGGGGATTTGATGATGAGAAACATGAAAAAGGCTGAGGTCCTTAACACCTTCTTTGCCTTGGTGTTTACTGGTTGGTTCTGACTTCAGGAATCCCAGGCCCCTGTGAATACAGAGACAGGCTGGACCAAAGACAAACCAAGTGTGTGTGGAGGTGGATCAAGTTAAGGAAAATGCAGACTAGACATACACAAGTCCACAGAACATGGTGGGATGTACCCGTAAGTGCTATAGAAGCTGGCTGATGTCACTATAATGCCACCCTTTATTATCTTTGAATCATCATGGAAAACATTAAAAGATCCTGAAGACTGAAAGAAAAAGACACCAGTTTTCAAAAAGGGCAAGAAAGAGGATCCAGGAAATTACAGGTCAGCCAGCCTTGCCTTGATCCCCAGGAAGGTGATGGAGCAACTAATCCTGGTAGCTCTATACAAGAACTATCTTATTTGCAATTTCTATTTAAAGTTGAGAGCTAAATTACTAATGAGACAATAAATTTTAGTTCTTTGTCTTCACAGTGGAGACACTCCTGTCTCCTAGGGGCAGCATTTATCCTCAAAGGTTCCTATATCTGCACTCCTAGATAGAACTACATATTAGCAAGATACTTTAAAACCTGCAAATGGGAGATACTGCAGTAGCATGAGGTATACAAATGCATGTTGTGTTCTTCTTCAAATCATTGTTACTCATTGCCAGCCGTTGCTGCATATTTGAATTTCTTCATATCCTGAAGGTCCATGAGCCTGAGTGTCCATTGTTTCTGAGTGAATCATATCATTAGAGTAAAATACTTTATAGTGTCTTGCAGCAGTATGATCTCAAGTGGTTGCCTTCCCTCAGCTCCTGGTACAAAACACAAAATGTTTCGTTTGCCACGTGCCCTATGGTGACTACATGATTACTATGAGGAGCTTCTCTACTTAGAGAACTCCTATGTCCTCTAACAGATTTTTAGTGTGCTGAAACTGAAATCTTACCACTTTCTTACCTTGCAGGATTGAATTAATTCTGTATTTTCTATGCCAGCAGTACCCTGTGTAACTCCACCAAAGAGGAGAACATAGAAAGATCAAACAGGAAGCTGAAGAAAAGTGATCTCAGCGAGAAATCAAAGACTTTTGGCTAAAGCCACTCAATGCCAAATGATCAAGGCTTTAGGGTTCTGCACAAAGCTAAAGAAAGGAGTCGTCCACTGCAAACAGAGCCCTTCTTTTGCCACCTCCCTTTACTAATTCCTTCTGGGTGGTGAAGGGTTACAAGGAACTTTTGTTTGTTCACCCGACTCGGAGTGGTTTAAACTTTACCCACTGTGCTGTAACTGTCCACAGGGGATGGTGGGACAGCTCACGTGCGTGATAGCTGTGAGTGCTGTGGCAGAGTGGCTGAATGCCTGCTTATCTTTCTCAGTATCTCCAGTGGCTTTTGTGTCAGAGGGAGAGCAGGCAGGGGAAAAAGGAAGGGATTGTCATGAAGAGAAAGAAGCAGGGAAGAACAGAGAGAGGAATTTGCTGACCAGGCATTAACAGTTGAATTTTGAGGCTAAAGAGAGCATTTCAGGAAATTAAGCAGCGAAATAATGCTTTTTCCTCAGAGATAACCAAATTCCTCTGAATGAACCATTTCTGTTGTGTCCAGCCCAAAACATTCCAAAGTTATGAGTCAGACTGAAAACATTGCTGAGATGTTTTCTGTAAAAAATTAACAAATGCTAGATTATTATTTTTCTCATTATATTTTTCTGCTGGGGTATATGAGGATACTTGACCCATGCTTTCAGGGCTTTTTCAGGCTTCATGCTTTAGTACTATTACTACAGGAGTGATGCTGGGTCTTGACGGTAAATGTCAATCACAGTGAAATTCCCAATCATACCATGGGAGGGGGTGACACTGCATCTCCTTCGCAGTCCTTTTAAGCCTTCTCTTACAGTCCAGAAAAAGGTGATATTGCTGCCCTTCCAATTCCCCAGTGTTATTACCTGACACCAGAAAGCTGGTGAATCAGTGGGGCTGTGTAGAAGTCAGCAGATTAATGCTAAACTCTAAATCTTGGGATCTGCTGGCATTTTGCACCACCCCCCATGCCCCGCCCCTGGCCCATCTCCCATCTCCCTGTCATGCTGGTACAACTTGGGAGCACAAATGGCTTTGGGGGCAGTTTTTAAACCATTTTTAAACCTTAAATGTGCTTGGTGCACATGCTCACTAGCAACTGCTTCTGTGAAGGTATCAAAGCTGGTTGGCGTGCTTACTTTGGTGTCATACTGCTTGGAAAGTGCATGCAAAAACGAAGCTGCTTTCTGAAAGAAGGTTGTCTCTGGCAGAACACCAGCTACCCTGGCATTGTGTTTTCAGAGAGCTGCTGCACATCTCAAGTGTTTGCTCAATCACTGAGTTTCAATTTTTGATTCTGTAGATTCAGAGCTCAGTCATGCCCTAGGGAAGTAAGCAGCAAAACTCCCACTGCTGTCACTAGGAATATGATTAACTATTTATTGTTGAGGGAGGTCTGGGCACTGAAGACACTGAATACTTGAGGTTCCAGGCAGTTTTTGAGGAGGCAAAAATGCTTTAGTTTTGGCTGTGGGTGCTCACCACAGCCCCAGCCAAAGGGGCTCTTCCAAAGACACTCTTGGCAAGGAGAGTAGAGAAGATTTGTCTCACGTTTAATGAACATCATTTCTTTCCCTGCTCCTGGGGGCAAAGGAGGGAATTATTTCCCCAGCTGACTTCAATAACTCATAGAAAAGGTGCAAGTGAGGACAAATAGCAGTTCAAATTACTTTGATGATTTAGGTAGACAAGAACAAAAGGAGAGGGTGTATTCACACAGAGGATAACTGGGATTTTCCATTTGAGTGTGTTACTAGTCAAAGGGGAGAGAACAAGAGAGGAGCCTTCCCAGCATGGTCAGAGCACACACAGGGAGTGCCTCTCCTGAGTCACTCATTGCTCCCTTAGCCTTACTAAGTGAAAAGGTTTACCTTTATGACCAGCCCCCTGGGTTACTAACTGGCAAATGCACCTGAGTTTTCTTCCAAACATATCGACTGCTCTTTGGCTGCAGTGCGGTGAAGACTGAAAGAGGCTGTGTTTTGCCAATGCCAGTGTGTCATCCTTAGAGGTTCTTTGCACAGCAGAAATGAGAGCCTGAAGTAAAATGTGGTTGACTGTGTTTGAACACAGGCTGCTTGTCCACATGCAGTTTTCATTGAGTATTTCCTCTTGAGCATTGCACATAGGAATCTGTCCATTTCTGTTTGTTCCTGGTTTGAGCCTTTCTGGAAAGAGCCACTTTCAAATTAACGCTAGAGAATATCTATAGCACATAGTTGCTGAGTTTGTAGCCATGAATTCTGAGGGCTGACTGAAGTGATGATGAGTATTTATATAAAAATATTCTTATAGACCCACCATAGCACTCCTTCCAATTATAATGTATGTTAGTAACTGAATCAACATTCATCTTTATAAAGCAAAAGCCTACAGTTACTGTCATTTTTCAGATGGAAAATCTGAAATACAAAGGAAAGTACCATTAAAGATCCATAAAGCCACTTTCTTGCCTTCTCTTCATATTTCCTAGAATAATCTCTTGATACAGTGTATGTTTGATATGAGGGACTACTGCTTAGCCTGCTGAACAGCCTGGACCCCTGCATCATACTCACCTGTTGTCTTGTGTCCTCTACTTTCTTATACTTAGGGACTTATTCTCCTTGACTTCTTAGGGCCTAGTGTAAGGGGCCTTGATGCCTGAATGGAGTCCATAATGCCAATTTTAAATAATAAAAGCAACAATAACAAGACTGAAAAAAAAAGAAAATGTAACAGCAGAAGCTTTAAAAGATGTACACGGGATTCAGTTCCAATTGTTCTAGTCAGCTTTACAAACCTTAAGCAATGTAATTTCCTCAAAGTCATACAGAGCCTGTGCTGTCAGGAATAATATCCTAGTGACCTAACCCTGAGTTGCAAGCAATCCTCCTTCTCTAAATAGTTAATTGGAAAAAAAAAGATGTATAGCTCAAAGACATGGCTCTAGACTCCTTTTCTTTTTGTAAATCTAGTGTAACCAATTGAAATTGATCTGAGATCAGGCTCTTTCTCTGTGTAGGTTCTCTTGCAAAACTGTTTCAAATAGCAAATCTAACAACGATCAATCATTGTGCCATTTTGAATAGCTAATTTGCAGCCAAAAATAAGGGGCAGGGGGGTTGAGAGGGCAGGAGTTGGAGTGGTAAACTATTTAGAATTATCGACCTGTTTCTCTGTTATTGTATTTTATTCTTTTATTCATGGAAAAGCATGATGAGTGAGGAACACTGGCACTGGTGACTGCAGTGAAATTCTGAGTCTTAGGACTGAATGAGGTGGCTTTCATAAAGGGAAGAGCTAGACGCTCTTGAGTGAGATGGGGGAAGAAGGGAGGGGTGAAGTGAGAGGATCTTGCTGCATTAAACACCACTTTCTGTGGAAACAATTAGTGCTGTAAGTGTATTCTTGAAGACGGGCGGCTTTACAATGTGATTACTTACAAGCACCATCTCTGCTAAAATGCCCATAAAGAGTTCCGCAGTTCTGAGAAGTCATCTTCAGAGACGCTGCTTATTGGAAGTCACAGGCGATATTTCATGCTCTACTCTTTCGAAATTAGCTAATGTTTGGGTCATACTCAGCCTTCAAAATTGCCAAAACCTCCAGGGCTTTGCTGTAGGAAAACCTGATGGAGTGTAGACACCGCAGATCATTTGCAGCCCACAAGACAGTGTCTTCAGGGGGTGTTAGTGATATGTAGGGGTGGTCTGAGGTTTGCAAACCAGTGTGGGTTCAGAATCAGGTTCCACTTTATCTGAACCACCAAATTTTTCAGGGTTGTGGGTTAGATGAAAGACTGTGTTTCCCTTCCCTGCCCCACTTCTGTAATGTGTAACTTGGGATAGCTGGGTTTTGTAAAACCTCAGGAGTTTGCTTTTTGACCCTGCAAAACAAATAAAATCTCTGTGTAGCTTGAATTAGGGGCTTTGCTTAAAATATTTTTTCTTTTTTCTTTTTTCTTTTTTTTTTTTTTTTTAATTTTACCCTTTACAGCTTACACCTTAGTCAGGTGGAGAAACATCTTTTAATAGACATAAATTAAGAAGAAACTTTACCTGCTGTAGGTTATCTAGTAATTGCCTGCTGCAGAAACCATCTTTAACAGTAGCTGACTCTTCTGGAGACTAAATGCTGGCTGAGTTGTATGATTAGATCTGAGGCATCAATCCCTATGCTTTAGTTTATGATTGAGAAGGATATTAGGTAAGACCAAAGGGTTCTTACAGCAAGGAAAATAGAGGAGAAATGTTAAGGAAATCTTCTGGCATTCAGAATGTTGAACACCTTGAATAAATTTCTGAGTTAAGATGTAGTCTTTATTCCTGAAAATCTTTAAGACTAGCTTGGATAAACTTCTTCCCTCAATGCTGCTGCAGCCGGTCCAGATTTTTTTTCTCTTTATATAATTTGTAAGTAAATTTTAACATTTGTTTTATGGCTACCATCACATGGCAGTGAGGCTGACATCTCCATTGAGCACTTCCATTTCAGCAAGTACTGACACTCACTGCAGGCCCTCCCCAAAAATGAACACTATTCTTCAGGGCACTGTGTGGGAGATTTTCAAATTACTTCCTTCACAGGAGCTCTTGGATATTTATTGTCATTTTGATCAAATTACACAACTCATCCCAGAAGGTCTGGACCTTCCTGCTAAGTCTGCACCTCATACTCAGAGGTGCAGTACCACAGGGTTAATAGCCATCAGTCAATTACAAATCTATGGACGTGAGCTGTGTAAAACTAGACAGGGTATTTTTTGGCTAACATTGGAGGGACTGTCTTTTGAGTTCAGGTTGGATTTACACCCGTGCGATGTACAGGCAAACAAGGCAGCCTCTTAGAATGGCCGTCTTGTGGGGTTCTGCAGAAAAACCGCCACCTTGCTTCCCTGCTGTGTTTAAACCTGAGACTTAGAAAAAAGGGGTCAGAGCACCTTCTATCAACATTATTTGTAGCCTTACTCTTCCTACTCCCACACCAGCAGTTGAATCAAAAACTTGGGTTCCCAATATCTTCATCCCTTTTATTCTTGTTCCTATGCCACTTCCTTTACAAGTATGGACCAAACCTGACTCAATCCTTGAAGCAGAAAAGTGAACAATAACCACACTGTTAAGAAGACATGCACCAACTTATTTTATATAGTCTCATTCCTGAGTTCTACCACCACATATACAGCTGAGAAGAGAGCCAGAATGGAGTAGATCACAGGACGTATTGTGTTCTTGTCCTCTCTTATCTCCAGTTTAGCTAATGCAGATAAGCAGCCCAGGCAAGTGCTCAGATTAGGTTCAAATCAGGCCAATCACAACTACATTTTGTAATTAGCTTGAAAGAATTTTGCTGCACATTTTGCCTAAAAATAATCTGTAAATTGACCAGAGTTTCTAACGTGGAATCATAACAGATATTTCAGGGATTGATTTTGCATGAATAATTGAAGTGTAGTGTAGAGACAACAGTCTCTTTTAAATATGTGGTATTTTTGAGATGTGGTTCAAAAAAGCAATGGTAGGACTTCACTCCTACTCACAGTCTTTGGACCAGTTCTCAGGATTCAGTAGGTGTCCTCAGATATGGAAGGTTTAGCATCATGTTGTACTGATTATTATGATTTGACCTATTAGAGTTATGAAATCAAGCTTTCTAACCCTAATGCGATTATGTCCCCCCATACTCTTCTATACTAAAAGAATAAGATGATCAAAACCCAAAACTAATTCCTTAGTGAACAGCACCTAATCATGTCAAGTAAATTGTGAAAACAATATGGATTAACACAGAACAAATGTAACAATAGTATCATGTTAATTAAACAGTGTGTCTACTCTTTCTAGGTTTATGCAAAAATACTTCCAGGATTTTGTGTTTCCTCAAAACTATATTAATTAATTTGACTCTATTGCCTTTGTTGATTTCACAGGCATTAGCAAAGGTACATCTGTTTATGCCATTCTGGAAGACACTATTGTAGGGGAGTTCGTACAAGCCCTGACTAACATCACCATGCAAAATCCCAAAAGAAAGATAAAAGTTCTGTAAATATCTTTTCGAGGAAATTTACTAGGTCAGTTCTTTCAGGTGTGTGCTGCATTCATTGAGAGCAGTGGGAAAGGTTCTGGCCTCTAGGTCCTGAGAGGAAGGAATGGGATGGGTGTGGGATAGCCTGTGCAGGGCAGACGTGCAAACTGCAGTTGGTGCTGTGGAGATGCTTTCACCTTACACTATGCTGAGTGGGAGCAGATACAAGGGTTTCATGCCAAGCCCTTGTCTAACCATGGTTGTTACTCTCTCTTTGTGATCTTAGCTCCATAACCACAACATTTAAATATTCCCTTTAAGAAAAATGAACTCGGCTGGTATAAAGGCAAGAAGTGGTCTTTCCAGTTTGGAAATGTTATATGAGATGTTGACATCACATCAGAATAAACTGTGTGCTGCCACACTGTCCACTGTGCTGGGAAGAAGGCTGTAGTCAGGCAAAGGTATGCACCTCCGAGCTCTGCATCTTTCCAGGGCCCTGTGGGCTGAAGGCAAGAGTTAAAACGAGTTTGGTTACCTAGAGTGTAGTCAAACACTAGAACAGGTTTCTTAGAAAGGTGATCAATGCCTCAAGCCTGTCAGTGACTAAAAGGCATTTGGACAATGCCCTTAACAACATGCTTTAACTTTTGGTCAGCCCTGAAGTGAGCAAAGAGTTCAGCAGGACTAGCTGATCCTCATAGGTCTCTTCCAACAGAAATTATTCTATTCTATTCTATTCTATTCTATTCTATTCTATTCTATTCTATTCTATTCTATTCTATTCTATTCCACTAGCTGCCCTTGGTATATATTGTGTAACTGGAATGAAACAAACCTGCATTCCTGGAAATCTGAAGGACTAAAGGAACAGAAGACAGGGCTGCTCTGCTATCCCACGACACCGTAATACTGAATTCACACTGATGCTAAATAATGTGAGCAACATGATAAGAACAGAGTCCTTGCCATTTGGTCTGATTACAAAATTGGTCCTAGGTACCTTTCCACCTTCCATGTGAACAGATAAAAATGGGACTACATTTCAACAACACCTTAGAGCAAAAAGATCATGCAAGCACCATGCTTGCCTAATACACTAACTGTTCAGGCTGATGCTTGACAGATTGGAAATACAGTGGTACTTCTTTGGGTACCTCCCCACAAAAGTTATTCACAGTTCTTCGTAATCCACAAGTTTTCATCTTAAGTCTTGGAAAGGAAGAAACACTAATCATAGCATCAGGCTTTCAGTTTGAAATCATGTCTGGCTTTTTCAAAAGCCAGGGCTTTAATCGTTTAGAGTATTCTGCTCTTTAGAGCATAATAGCTAAAATTCCTGAGAATGACATTTGCTGAGATTTTTCTGTAATCTTTTAATGCTTTCCAATACCCAGAGTACAATTAACATTATGCCTAATGGATATTGGATATCTGTAGTATCATCCCCCTCCCTCACCTACACTATAGATGCAGTACTTCAACATACCCTCCTCTGGGATGCTCATTTGAATGGCATTTTTAATTGCATTGCCTGGTACTGGGAGAGGGGTTGTATGTCATTACACAGATGAGCCATGCTTATGTCAAGAGTATAATGACTGTCAAACTGACTTTTAGCTGCAGGTTTTTTAATACTTCCTGTTCCTTCTTGAGCATGATCTATAGCTCATCCCTGACTCTTCCTGTTGCTTCTACAAGAACTAAGTTTTCCACAAAGCATCATTTCAGATATAAAAGATCAGAGAAACTAT
Organism: Pedionomus torquatus; assembly: GCA_013398155.1. Lineage (NCBI taxonomy): Eukaryota > Metazoa > Chordata > Aves > Charadriiformes > Pedionomidae > Pedionomus > Pedionomus torquatus. The sequence goes on from VZRU01010791.1 coordinate 253,051, forward strand.
ACCTACTATCTGTATCCCTCACCTAAAAAGAAACCTATGTCAAATAAAGATTTTAGGGTACAACATATCTCTTGGTTTACTCAGAGTGCATCTTAGTCTGTTTTCCTTTGTCTTCCAAATTAGATTTCAAAGAATTCAGAAGCTCTGAGCACTGATCGGAAAGAATCTCTAGAGATCATCTAGTTCAGTCCCTAATGTTGGGGTTTGAATTGCTCCAATGATTGAGATCCCACAGTCTCTCTCAGCACCCTCACCAATTTTGTTTTGTTTAAATTAATTTTTTTTGTATTTCAGCTTGTGCCCATTGCCTCTAGTCCTGTCACTAGGACTCCCTTACTCTCCCAGATAAGGTGTTTATATGCATTGCTAAGATTCCCCTGAAATTTCTCTACTTGGGACTGAACAGTCCTAGCTCTTTCAGCCTCCCCTTGTATGTCAGATGCTCCAAGACCTTAATGGCACTTTGGTGGACTTGCTCCGCTATGTCTATGTCTTTCTTGCTTTCCTTAACAAGTTGTCAAGAGATTTTCAAGCTCTCCAGATCATGGTGGTCAGTGTTTAAATTAGTAAGGAAACTTAAGACTATGGATTCCCAGGTCACCTTCCTTCACCAAGAAAATTCTTATTCCCATAAACATCTTTGAAGACAGAAATGGTTCTTGAAAGCTGAGGTTTGCTCTCTATGTAGATGTTTGTCATTCTCTGATGCCACAGTGTTCTTATTTTAGAGAGAATTTCCACAACTTCTATATATTTAAATACATTCCTCAAGTCTCTGTCCTTCCCACTGCACTGGAAACCTGTTAATGCATCTGCACAGTGGAGCTGATGCCTTGCCTTTCATGGGAAAGACATGTAAAACCTGACCTTAAGACTAGAATGTAAAAAGGATCAGTGTCCAAATCAGTAGTGTTACATCAAAATTAGAAGTGGAGATAGGGAGAAATTTAACAGGACAGCAACTGCCACTTGATCTAGCAGAACTTGTCACAGCTGGCAGATGGATGGGGATTTTACAACACTGGATAAAGCTGAAACAGCATTAACAAGTAGAATGGAGAGTCTGACATTTATCTAGAGTAAATCCTATCTAGAGTACTAATATACCTGAAATTTTGGAACTAATTCTATACTCCTGAGAAACAAATTGGTTAAAAAATATTTAGCTGTTTGGAATAATATCGTACAATTCTTCTGGAAGATTGGGAAGGAAATGGACTGTACAAAATTCCGATATTCTTCCTTCATGAGACTTCTCTGTTCCAGACATATCCCTGAGCTTGTGCTGTTCAAACACATGTGCTGTCTGTGCTAGAAAAGTGAACATGATATAATAGAAAGGAGTCTGAAACACAGATAATTTTGACTGTTGTTTTCCAACTACTGCAACGTACTCCATCAAAGTACAATGCCATAGAGCAGGTTTCCACAGTCCCAGTTTTTCTAGGTAATGCTTAAAGCTTGAGTGTTCTTAAGAACTAAACATACCTGGAAACATTTGCAGTACCAGCTGACATCTTTCTTTGTCTGCTTGTTTTATGTCCTGTCATGTGTTGTGTTTTTTTTTAACAACCCTGCTCTTTCTGTGTGGTTGAAGAAGATTGTGCCACACTCCCTCTACCAGGTTGTCCATCATGTTCTTCCCGCTGAACAAATTGTCTGGACTGGAGAAAAAAATGAGGTTAAAAACTTGATGACAGAGATAGAATGGAAGCATGGTTTGTTGACATCCAGAGTCCTGCCTGTCAGAAAAGGGACATCACAAAAATCTTGTTTTCTTCTTGGTTAGAACATTCAATTTTTTATCCAAAATCCACTATTTCAACACTATTCTTCATGAACTTTTGGCTTGGCTTTTTTTTTTTTTTTTTCTTTGCTAGGGGATGCAACAAACTATACAGAAAGATCAAATCCATGACAAATGGACACGGGGACAAGTAACAGAAAATTAGCTAGAGAAAGGAGAGAGACCTTTCTGATTTAACCTTGACATAAATACAGCAACAGTGATTTTTCTTTAATTTCATCACTTGTATCTTCCATAAACATCTGCAATGGTGTTTTCTGTTTTGGACAACCATACTTGTCTTTTGTTATAAGAGTGTTTCCACTGTAACTAAATTACAACATATTCACATGTGCAGAAAATCTCTGGTTGGTACCAGTGTTTATCACTATCTACAGGGGCTGGAAACCACTCATATGAGTTTTATGCCAACACAGACACTGTGCGGGATTCTTCTTTGTTTTTCTCCCCTGTGATATGATTTCTAGTGATTTTAGTGGTCGCTATAAAAATCACATCAAAACTGTCTTACAGTTGCATGTTTGACTCAGTTTGCTCTTTCCACTAGAACCTTTTCCATTTCCTTCATTTCTCATTAGTCTTGATTACTGCTGAGCTCTCATTCTAACACACTGAGTCAGTGAACTAATGCTCGAAGCTTGATTTCCAGAAACCATCTTACCAAATTACCAATTTAATACCCACTGTGGTCTGTTAAATTTAGGAAAACTTTATCCACAAAATTGATAGAAAATCTAAGTATTTCCTCTGAGTAAAATCTTTGTCCATCTGTAATATGCACTGCAGACCAAACCTAGTCTGATCTCAGTGCGTAACTTTGTATTGTGGCAGTTTTCAAGATTTTAACATGTATTTTAAGTTCATACTGGAATAAAAATAAATTTTTTGGAACATGTTTATAAAAATGTGTCAAAATATCCCTTCTGGGCCAAGGCTTTAGACTTTCCACTGAACACACCTATTTGTTAGTCTTGTAATTCTGCAAAATGGAAGTCTCTGCGTTTCAGTTGGGGCAATTTTTATCACAGGTAACTTTGAAAAAGACAAGGCCAAGTCTTAATTTTTTTTACCCCAATACAGCAACAAGTCTTTAGGCTAAAAGAAGGGGCAACACTTTCAGTCTCTCTTTCTCACCTTTCCTATGAAAAAGTCATCAGTTAGCTACCTCTCCATGGAGGTATCTGCATCCCATGAAATTTCCTATTCATCTCTGGCTGACCTTTGGTGAAATTTGAGCAGGCTCTGCTTACTGCTGCTTTCTTTGGGCTACGTCTGCTGATGTTATGGAGAGAAATATGTCATAGCTGGTGGCTGAGGAGAGGTCAGGTGTCCCTGCCATCCTCACCACCCAGCTGAAAGCGATGTGGCATACCTTGGGCCTTAATAAGGAGAATGTATCATAGTTTGTATTAAAACCCATGTTGGTTTTAGACCCTTTGTTTTGCTTTAGACCACTTACTTTTCCCCTTTTTCCTAAAGTTTGGCTCCCTGTCTGGCTAATATGCTAAGGAAGGCTATCCTTCAAGAAGGATTGTGTTTGTAGACCTTTGCATGGGTTTAACTCAGTAGGTTTAAAATCACACCTTGAGTTAAATGGGTGCAACTGTCTTGTGTAGACAAGCCCTTGGAGGCACTTTGTCAGGCACCTTGCCACTAATCCACCTACAGAAGTAATGAATCTTGCCCCAAGGGGAGTAACAGATTCCTCCCTGTTAATATTCAGATCTGTCAGAGCAGAGATACCATAACACTACCCACACTTAAATCATTATCCAGTCTCCAGGTACATTATGTAGACTAAGTGATAGTAAAGTAGCTTTTTGGCTCATTATATTCTAAACTGGGCCCTGAAGAAAGCAAACATCCATTTGGTTGTGTTACCTTTACAGCTATAGATCTTGGAGAAGAAGTTTTCCTCTGTGTTTGCATTTTTTTTCTTGGAAAGTGGGTCCCAATGATTGCTAATAGCCTTCACAAATGATTTCTGGCCTTTAGACAAGACCCCCTACTTTTTTACTACACGCTGTATATATATGTGTGTATTAGGTTGCTCCCATGGGGAACAGCAGGGAGCTGATCAGCTTGGGAGCCCAGGGGAACACCTGCATGCCTCAGTGCTGGGGCTCCCTGCAGAACAACACCATACAGTTGATTCCAGCACACACATATGCCTTGCCTTCAGAGTATTTAACATTTCAGAAGCGTGTAGCAATTAATGCTTGTTGTGTGATGGAGACTGCTCTGTTGACTGAGCCAATTAAGAGATCAATTAGTGCAGTACAGAGTGCTTAGAGAGGTAGTCTTGGGTGACATCGGTCAGGTACTCAGTCCATACTCCGTGCTGAACTCTGATCACTGAAGTGCCTTTAATGACTCTGTATTTAAAAGAGTATCAAAACACTTTCCCCTGCTGTCTGGCTTTAAAGGTAAAATTAGCTTTGCACTGTTGTAGCCCACAAAATATTCTTTTTTAAAGCGGGATGTTACTAAGTAGGGATTTCCGTGAATTGGAAACACTACAAGCAAACTCCAAAGCCTGTGTATCTTTTCCTTGTTATGTCTGAAATTTTGCATAAAGTCAAAGATTATATGCTCTAAAGGTCCAGTTTAACTTCTAATGAGGTCTGTAATAGGCCAAACATATCACTGTTTTCTTCACAAAAAAAAAACCAAAATCAATTCAAGTCTTTATCTTTTCAAGATGAACTGAGGCTTAAGATCTTCACCAGAAAATTATTGTTTGTCTTATTCAGTACTGATCAGGAGTTTGTGGATGAAAATAACTACTGAATGTAGTTCCACCAGCCTTACTTGGCTCCCTAGCCAGGCTGCTGGGGAACCTGGGCTTCTGGGCTCTGCAAAACCTGGGCTGACTCAGGGTAGCAGGGTTTCAGGCACGTCAGATGACACTGCTAGGAACTTTGAGTTTCTGGAAGCAGAGGCCAGCAGAGGTGAAACTAATAAGAAAGTCTCAGGAAATGATATATTTCAGAAACACCATGCATGTTTCCTTTTAGAAACAGTGTTTGGGGATTTCTGGGTCATGAGAAGGTCTTGAAAAAATTGATGTAGGTCTTTACCAAACAAAACCACATTAAAAAAAAAAAAAAAAAAGAAGAAAAAGAAGGAAAAGTATTAACCCTAAATCCTGCATTTCAGCCAGTTGTACTCTTGTTCCACTTTGCAATCTATTTATGTCCACACAGAAACTTCCAAAAAATCAAGAAAATAAGTGTTCTGTAGTCACTGTAGTCACATCATAAAGCACTGTCTTTATTTTTCAGATCACAATATGAAACATCCAGTAAACTATTTTAAAAATATATTTTGCTTCTCTTAACATTGAAGAATTAAAAGAATAACATGGAAGATTCTGTTTCACTTGAGTTTTACAAACATCAGGATCTGTAAATTAGATATTTTTCCTTACCCTTCTTAGAAACACCAGAAACCTAGCTTTTTTGCATATACTAATCCTTCATAATCTCAGGAAGACTTAAATTAAGGTTTTAATGGATTAATTGTTTTTAACCTATCACTTACTTGGTACTGCATTAGTTACAGCAGTTTTACTATATTCACAGAAAAGTATCTTCCTTATGCTTTCCTGGAACTGCCTTTCTGGGCATGTCTGCTGAGGAAGGAGGATATGAAAGAGAATGCGGGGGCATACTTTACCCCAGAAACTTTTTTTGAAAACATGCTTTTTAACAGTTTATAAGACCAGAAGCAACAACAATGAATCACAATTTAGACAACATCCTAACCCTCCCTGTATCTTAAAAAAACTGTGAAAAAACAATATATTTAAATATTAATAATACTGAGTATGTGATTAATGAGAATGGAGCAATAATCCATTGGGGTTTTTTATCCCTCTCTCCCCACATAAGACAAACAAACTAAAGAAACGTTTGGATATAATTTTGGAGGTGCTACATTTAGCACAGGCTTTAGTTGCAAGGCTTTTATAGAATTCAGTGATAGATCTGTTCCAAATGAAGAAAACTAAGGATAGTTTTCTATCTAAGATACAATTATCTATCTATCTAAGGATACAATTAGACTCTCTTGGTCTCAGAAAACTATCCATAATGATGTAGAATAAGATGTTAATTTTTCTCCAGGCACTGGTGACAGTACATACGGGATAGGAGTACCAGTCTAGGCCACATGGGCCAGGCTCCCAGTCTGTTACTGCTACTTGTTTAGCATGTGATTTTGAAAAATTCTTTGACTGGGAGTCACATCACCAAATTTAAACATCTACTTTGAATCTTTTCTCCCTTGACTCCCCTTACAGCAACCAGAAGGTTGCCTATGTTACTAAAAATAATGAATACAAGTCTGGAGCACTGGACTGCCAATGATTTCACATCTCTTAAATTCAGATACATTTTGTAAGTTTTTTAAAGCTCAGTTCTTCACCTCATTCTGGACAACTCCAACTAGTTATCTCAAAGGTAAATTGGGTACTGAAGGAGCTGACTTTAAGCAGCATGGACAACAAGCAGCTTGATCCATCTAGCTGTGAGGAAAGGATCAGTCCCTGACTCTTTAACTTGGGAGTACAGGCAGACCCAGAAAGAACTAGAAAATGATGATTTTCTGCAGTGTGTTTTCATTCACTCTGAAGTAGTTGTATACACAGGCTGGATGAATCACACACTTTGCATCTCGGTTTCTACAAAATGGGTAATGATATAAAATAGTACACAACCATACTGGTGAGGAACTTTGAGTGCTCTGTGTGAGATGTACACGACCTGAGGAGAAGGAAACCAGCAAAACACAGAAGGTGAAGGCACACACACACAAAAAAAATTAAGATCAACCTACCAAGCAACTACAAGGCAGTGAATATTTTTGCAAATATGTAAGAAGTAAACCTGCGTAAATGTGTTTAATTGATCACCAGACTTCTGGGGCATGTTCAGAGTGAGCAAGCTGGAGGTGTTATGTCCTGAGGCTGGGCTGGGAACAGCAGACTAAACTTAGGATGAGCGAGCAGTGGGGCTAAACCTCGCAGTGTGGAAACAGAGTCCCAGGTGATAAAATAACACTTTCTATGCAAAGGTACCAAATCATTTCCCTCTGTATTAGGCACTTATGTGCGGTATTTTAGGGAGTATTGCACAGCACATCACAGACTGGTTCAGTAAAGAAAATAACGTCCGCAGCCTTTCATGTCACATGAATTTTAAGATCACAAATCCTGGCTTTGAAAACACATGTTTGGCTTACCATGAAAGTGGACTGCAGAAAAACAAAACAAGCATTTCATGACACACAGTTGCTGACTCTTTTTTTTTTTTTTTTTCTTTTTTTTTTGCTCAAGAATCAAGAAACAGCCAGGCGTGGTTACAGAAGGCATTTCTTCTTGAATCTAGCCAAAAGATGTTGTAATATTTACACCGGTACACGGTTGTTGGCCTAAAAACTATTTTGTAAGGAGTCAGAATAACAATACAGATTCAAATGTAACACCAAATAAAGTTTCACTAATACGTGGACTGGTGAGGAGAACATTGGCTGGGGACTCAAACAGCCGATGTTTCTGCGGTCCTTTCAGCGGACATCAAAGCGTACTCCTCGTAGGTCCCAACCCTCCCGCCGCCGGCAGGGATGTGTTTTTCCACCCCAGCGCGCTGGTTCTGGGACAAACCCCTGGCTGAGCTCCCCAGTAGAGCCCAGCACCCCTCCCGATGCCCAGGAGGGCAACCCCCTCCCCTTCCATCCCTGGTGACAAGGGACCTGCAAGCGGGCTCGGGGCTGGGATGGCAGCGTAGCGGCTCCGCTGCCCAGGGGGCTGCACCGCCGGCCGAGGATGCCGCCCCCGGAGGGGGAGATCCGAGGTTTCCCGGTCCCCCAGCAGCCCCGGGCCCCGAAAGCACCGGCGGAAGGCAGCCGCTCTTCGGGCCCGGGGCCGATAGATGGCAGGCAAATCTCAGGCCAGCCGTGCAAGGTAGCCTGCCTCCCGCAGCCGGGCCAAGCCCCGGTAGCGGCTGGGTTGTCTCAGCATCCCTCCTCCCCCGCCCCCTAGAATGCAGGCTTTCCTAAGGGTCTGTGGTGGCTCCTGCGTGTCTTCAGTGTCTCGGGCTGGAAGTATACACAGGCTGAAAGGTTTTGAACATAGGGTTTAGCTGTCCCAAGAGATGGGGATAGTCAGTTTGTTTGTTTGTTTGTTTAAGGGGTAAGCCTGTGCTGTTTTTAAAAAAACAAGTCAAAGCGGGAAAACATCTCCTGCTCAGGTCACTGAGTTATTTCAGGCAATCTTCATTGAGTACCTATGCAAGCTTTAGATTTCTCTTTCCTGCTTTAATACCATTTGTCTAAATTATCACTTGCATTCAACTTTGCATTTCGCTCTTTTCATGCTTTTTCACCTTGCCCCTGTTCCCAAGTAGCTGGCATAAAAATAGGGCAACACAGAAAGAGAGGACTGTCAGCCTTCCCACCCTATATTTCATACTGGTTCTCCTGTTTTTTCTTGCCACTCAACATGACAGTCATATGGCTTTTTTTCCCCTTGTAGCTTTCATGGCAGACAATTTTAACAAAACCCAGAAGCCCATCTCAAAACAAATAAACAAAAAGGCAATGGAAATTACTGTAAACTTAATATTTTTATTTTGAAACCTCCCCCGTTAAAAAAAAATAAAATCACAATTCTTAAGGCATACAAAACTCGTTGACTATTCCCCAGTCCTGTTTCACAGATCTTGCCTGTAAACACAATATAAAGGCAGGACCAAGCAAGTGTCTTGACCACAACATTAGCGCACCTTTAGGCAGGGCAAAGCAAAGGTTGAAGTGGAAATCAGGAAAAACCCCACATGTTTTTCAGCCAATTAAAGCACAAGGGCAAGTTTGTTTTCCAAGTAAAGTTTTCCCATAAGTTGAAAACAAAAAATGGGGAGGGGGGCTAGTTTTAGCTTTTTTAACTGCCTTCTTAAGAATGCTTTCCTGTTGTACTCAGTAAGAAACTGAATTAAATGTTTTCCTAAATGTGGCACGTAAAATCCTTATTCTAGCTTTAATCTGTTTAGTGTTTCTGCTGAAATTAATTTCTGTCCAGCCTGTCTTTTCCTCAGCACTCTAAATACCTCACAGAGCACTGTGCATACCTGTCTGCATAAGGGGAAGATATCCATATGTGTGCATACTGCGTACATTGGGGTGTTTTGTGCATTGACACATGTAAGTGTATGTACATGTACGTGTATGGTGGGAGAAGATGGCTGGGAAGCAGCAAGTTTTGTAGAATCATGATATGTGGTCCCTGATAATAGTATCTAACTCTTGTACCTGGTTTCACAGAAAAGGTGGGAATTGTTATCATCCCTCTGTTGTGGAGATGAGAGCATGGAAAAGCAAGCTAACAGCAGAGGGTTGCCCAGCAAGCCCACAAACAGGGTCACATGGAAAACACAGGTTTCCTGATTCCCTGCATCACAGAACAGCATCTGCTTCTTACCAGAGCCTGAAGACACTTACCCAAATATATTGAGGGTATAGTTTTCACAGTGGATGAAAACTAGCCCCAAAATAGTTTGAAAAAAACATGTTGTGCAATTCAAGGCACTTCCCTCTGCAGATGAAAGAGTGCAGCAGCACATGAAAAGAAGAGTTTGAGTGAGAGCCCCTTGGGTGTTTAACATGAGGACTGGGACTTGTGGGCAGTCAGCAAGAAGTACTTGAGGTCAAAAAGAGGAACTCATGAGTGGTTTGAACTGGGGATTTGGATGACTTCACTGCTCACTTATTGTTTGCACTGAAAAAACACACAACCAAGTAACTATCACACAATGCAGAAAAAAAGAAAAAAAAAGTTACTTGGGTTTATGTGGATGCATGTGAATTCAAAATATAAGCAGATGTGTCTGAATTCAAAATACATGTAATTCACATGCAAAACTCAGTCTCACCCATTCCCAACATCAGAAAAGTCCAACTTCAAAGAATACGAATTATCAAAAAAGTCCTTTTTTAACACTTCCAAAGAATTAGTAACTATGGTGACTTGGCAAAGAAATAAATGTTGGCGCCAACTTGGGGCAAATTCTGGACCCAGGTTTTGCAAACAACTGTAGGTTTTATAAAAAGCTAGTGGACGTGCTAGTCCTCACATCTGAGTTATTAAAAATCTAATGCAAAAGAGTGAGTTTTAGGCTGTCTCCAGCCTAAATCTCCTGCTAGGTGCAAACCTCTCACCACCGCTGGTAGGGAAACTAAATATCGCTTAGTCTTATGTAATTCAAAACATGTTTCATCAAGCAGGTGAACACAGTGCTGAGAGTTCAGCAGCAGTTTACCTGTTGAGGGGGAGGAACGATTCATTATGTCTCGCGGTCCCAGAGATAGGCCCTGCTGAAAGATGTCTCTAATTATGTCTAAGCATTACTCCGAAGACAAGCCAAAAGGTTTGAAGGTACGGCTAAGGCTATGACAAGCCAAACATTTGTCTTAGCCCCGCGAGGCGAAAACATCATCGGATCTTTGGACGTGAGCGTGCAGCATGAAAACACGAGCAGCACACGGTGTGGCACACGCGCGTGCGTGCACACCCACATGCACACGTACCTGCGAGCACCTCAGGTTGCTGGGACCGTTTGCTGGAAGCCATGCCAGACAGCTTTCAGAGCTTTGGCTCTGTCCTGACTCTCACTCATTCACAGGCACGGAGCCGAGACAGAGCCAGGTTTTCAGCTGCAGCCAGACTTAATGCTTCATTACTTTGCCCACCTCTACACAGGATATAGCATTTTTAACATTAGTAGTTAGCATTATAAGCACTCATAAATTAACCTGGGCCTGTACTGCTGAAAATATGTTCCAGTGCATGGCCCATCCATCCCCTACACTGTGAGGTGGGTGGGATACCAGCCCATGGTGAACCATGGCTGTTTTCCTTCTGCAGCCTCTGCTTATGCGCTGTTCAGAGCCTCTGAACTGGGTCCAGTAAATGTTTACCTGCTGCTAATGTAGATTTGCCGTGCGATGTGTTAGGATAGTATGAAATCTGCTAGATTTAAGTGGCTCGTATCAGGCTCAAAATGAAAATCTTGAGTATGGGGAGTAAGCACTTCTCTAGCCAAAAGAGGCGCAAACACAGTTGAAGCAAAGCCATGGCTGGGCATGCCAGGGGGTAATAAACACATTCTTTTTTAGAAGGAGAAAGGGAAGGGCAAGGAGCAGGTCTAGGGTATGCAAGTAGTTTAAAGTTACTGCCAAGCTAACACCCACACAGATGAGGGAGAGCTACAGCTTGCCAAAGGCCACCCTTCATTTCAAAGCCAGTTAGTGAGTTGCAAGTTGCTATGCGTCCCTGCAGGACCAGATTCCCTGCTTCAGCCACAGCGACCAGCAAGGGATGACACATGAAGTGCTCTACCTCAGAAGCATCCCTGAGAGGCTTTATGACTCACCGCACATATCTTCAAGTTACAGCTCTTCTGTTCCTCTCGTCTTCTCTCTTCAAGACAAGAAGCTTGCCAGGAGCTCCTTATGTCTGCATTCCCTTACAGGACAAGAAGATGGAGGCATCACCAATTTTTCCTTTAGTTCCTATGTTGATGTTCCAACCTCACACAATTGCCCTGCTATCCAAAGGTTTTACCATGCACAAGGAGGCCAGTGGGGTCAAATACCAAGTTGGTAAGCACTAGCAAAAATGTCATCCTCTTCAGCTGCAAAAAAGCTTTTGGCCTTTTAACTAGGTGTATGAAAGTTCACTGTGGCAGAGGGAAGCTAAGAGAAAACTAATTTTTCCCCAGAAGCCTACAAAAGAAATAAGAGGTGTGCTAGGCAATGTTGTCCCAGGCTTCAAGGTGGAGAGCTGATCCTCAGTGTCCACTCTGCTGCAGAAATTCCCAGCTTAGTAACATGGAAGGGCACTCATGGGCTACAGAGATGGCGTGAAGACACATGATTGCTTACTGAAAGCTTTTGAATTATTTGGGGGACAGGTCAAATACAGCCTGCCACTTGGAGCCAAAAATATAAGAAGATCATGAGGATAAGGAGAAGCCATGGAGGAAGCTATCCCACAGCAGGATGCACAGGGCATACCTAAGAACTCAGGAGGTTGTAAGAAATGGTGTAGTGGAAAACCAACCTAAAAAGGTATGTGGGATGAACGGAAGCTACTCACATGTAAGACCTTCCTGATATTTGGGAGAAAGAAAAGCTGTTAAGGAACTGATGGACTCTTTTCTACTCAAGCTCCAGTGAGAATGGCTTGGTGGTTGGCTGAAAGAACAAGATGGAAAGCACCCTGAATTTCTACCTCTTGAACTACTGCTTCTACCAGGGTATTTCTGTATTAATTCTCTAGACTGGAATGGTCTTTTGTGCTCAAAATTTTAATTAAAACCTAGAGACAAGCAGCCTCCACATCAGTTAGAGTCATTTTACAGTCACAACATATTTTGTTTTTCATCATATGACCTGCTTTTATAACTAGCTCAGTTAACATTTTAATTTTAAAATGTAGTTAACACTTTGAGGAGTACTGCTCATTTTCAAATGCTGGAATGCATACATAACCTCAGGCACTTGTGTTTGGGTTTATGGTGACCAACACAGTTCAAAAAAAATCGTTTTACCCTGGGGAATAGCACACAGGAAGAAAAAAATGTCAACAAATCAAACACCTGAGTGTTGAGGAAATCACTGGACAGCCAGCAGAAGAGGTGGGGAACTGGGAGGTGATGGTGGTAAAGACTAACAAGTCACAAGTGCTGGAACTTCAAGGTGTGAAAAACAAAGCTTTTGGAAAGGAGAATCTGCCTGTATGTGCTTGCTAGGTATGAATGCATATTTTCACCCTTTTGTATTTTTCACCCTTTTGAGGCTGTTACTCACATTTTTGTCACTGATCATTTACTCAGGAGAGATCCCAACTTTGCATGCTTAACAATTTGTTCGGCAGCCACCACTTCAAGCGCATGCTAAGGAAATGTGTTGAATAGCAGGACTTCTTGTTCCTTTTGAAAAGAACAATATACAGCAGCTATAACGAGTGCCCTGGCTACTTCTATGAGAGTTAACTATATCAGAAATGGAGGGAAAATAACCTTCTCCACATGGAATATGCTGCCTTGGAGAGACAAAAGACTTCATTAAAACCAGACTCACCAGAGCTTTCTTTAAAAATTTTATAGCCGTTCAAATGTAAAACATATTTAACAATGGCTCTTTTGCAATGTTATAAGCTTATTTATTAGTCTATGTGTGTTCATAAATCATCCTTTTATCCTCCTTTTTATTTTTCCAAATTAACACATTTTTGATAAAAGAGATTATGAGAGAGATGATGAAGTGCTAGATTCTATCTCCTGTATCTTTTGTGCTCCTGCAGAAAAATCATTAAAAAAAAAAACCAAAGGGGCAAACACCACAAAGCTTTGCTGATGGTAGTGATCAGAAAGGATAATAAGGCTGCCTTGTCCATCTTCATAGTCCTTTTCTCATCGTTTTTTTGGTCAATATTCTAGTTACGATATTATAAATGCGTATAATGTGCTGTGGATGTGGTTCTCCTTGCTCTCTTGCTCTCCACGCAGTTGTTCGTGGAAGTATAGATACTGCAGGACTTGCTAGATAATAGGACCAACAGACATTTTCCATGATAAAAGTCAAGATTTATGTTAATTATAACTTAAGTCACAGGCTAGAAACAAGTGCTCTAGATGTCATGGTTTTCTGAAAGCAAACCTAGAGAACTACAGTGTCTTTTAATCTCCCTGTCAACTGTGCAGTCTAAATGCCATGCTACTACAGAGAAATAGATTCAGTCCTGAGAGAAAAGTTGTATAACACATCTTTTGCAATTACTGTCACATCACAGAGAAAAATGCAACCTAATCTATGGCAAGGAGCTCGTGAGTGATTGAGTTGGGCCACATGGTAAAGGATCTGGCAGCTTCCACAGATTAATACCACCATTCCAGCTTAAAGAAGTGTAGGGAGGTACATATGTTGTGAAGTATCTTCATATGTGCCTAACTAGGCGTAGGATCTCAGCATGGTGCAAGGCAAGCAGTGTCCTCTGGGGTGACTGGTGTCACCATCCGAGTGGTATAGATTGTTTTTTGGAGAGGTCTTTCTCCCCCACCTGCCCCAACTTTGCAAGAAGGACTGGCTTCCTAACTTAGTGCCTTGGTGAGGTGAAGCTAGATGGGATGAATCTATCCCCTTGAGACCCTAAATTAAGAAGGCAGGGACAGTGTGGAATTTCACTCTTCCCCCTTCCCAAACCCTGCTAGCAGAAGGGAGCAGGGACAACTTGTGGCATGACTGAACACAGCCTGACCTACAGCCATATCCCTGGGGGAGCTGCCCGAAACTGCATCTGCTGACTATTTCTGTTATGCCAGGCAGAAATAAGGGCTAGGTTAGAGTGGGATGCTGTAAGTCCTGGACGACTGTCTTTTGCAAGCAGGGAAGTCCCTGGATGCCAGCTAAAGGCAGTTACTGTCTCAATGTGCAACTCTGATGGGATGCAAAGCCTTGCTAGGGGTCGGGAGCCCGTCTTGGAAAAGGGGAGAGAAGAAAAAAGCAAACGTAGCTTTTACAATACCAGCTTTTCTTTAACCTTCATTGTCCTAGTTGGAAAGATTGAGAGGGGAAAAAGGTGAAATCAGGCTGGCTGGCCTTTCTATTAACTTTTTGGACTTGTGTGTCATCCTTTCCACAGCACTAATGCCCAGAGCTGCCAGTGGTGCTGCAGAAACCACTTGAGGCCATTACTGCCAGAGACACTGTCTTGATGTCAAGCCAAAAGCATCAAGGACGATGGTGGTGGTACATGCAGCAGGGGTACAGCAGTGTCAGGAGTTGGAAAACCTGCAGGCACAAGGGCAGACCCTGTGTTCCCTTTCCTAGCAGCTCAGTGGGCAGGCTGGACCAGCACTGGGGGCTAGGATGGCATTTTCTGATGTGACTGTCTGCTGGGGATGTGGAAGAGCAAAATCCTTTCCCTCAAGTCCAGAGACTTCACTGGAGATTATTCCTGTACGGTGGAAGCCAAGTCTGACTCCCATGCAAGTCAGGTTGACAGACTCAGATATGTTTTCTTCATAAACATTTACATTTTTTAAACTGCCTCTACAGATGATCTTTCTGGTCATTTGTGTGGTCCTGAAAGTGAGAATTTTGGAAAGACATATTCTTTTAAGGGAAGCAAGTGAAGTATTAAGAAACATTGGTGATCCCTCGGTAACAGAGCAAATCCCCTTATGAACCAAAAGGATCAGCAAAGGATCAGCACATTAGTGATGTAACTTCAGTGCAGACTAACTCTTCTGTAAAATCCTGACAGCAAACAACTGTTTTTAATGCAGTCATACAAGCAATTTTGTTGCTCAGTGATGCTTTATGTTAGCAATTTGATAATTGATATCTCTGGCCACTGATATACATTGCTTTCTTCCTTAAATAATCAAGACTGCAAAAAAAACCCAAAACCAAAAACCCCCCACTAGCCCCCCCTTCCAGTCCAATTAGAGCCATATTCATACAATTTGCAGATTAGCATTTTTGAAATGCTCATCCTTAGTGCAGAGTGAGGCTGCAGCGTCTTCCAATTATACAGAGCAATTAGAGAAGATCATCAAGACATTCTGAGGTCTCATTAGGGAGAGTGTTGGTTGTTACAGACATCTTCACAGATTACAGTAGTGTCTAGGGTACATCACCCCCCCCTACACACACGCACACAAAACCACGCACTCTTTCGGAAGAGTTAGACCATGACTCCTATTGAAACAATGGTCAATGCTCTCACAAAACACACTTAAAATAGAAAAATAATCCACTGAATTTATCTGTCTTTTCAGTTTTCATAATGGTGCGTTTTCTGGCAGGCAAGTACAATTTCCAAAGTAAAATTATTGGGTATTCCCTTGTAGAAAAATGGGAACAGCCTATGACTTACTTACGGAGGCATATATAAATTTCAGTGATGAACAAACATAACAAATAAAGATAATACTTTCTTATAGTGTTTGTGGTTAATCAGCATGGAGAATGCATCAAGTTTGAACTCAAGGCAGTGAATCCTTTTGCCCTTTGCTTGGCAAACATGGTGCTGGGGATCGGTGACAAAATAAAGAACACATAAATAATAGAATTTTCAGGTCAGTCTAGAGGGTTGAGAAAGACTTAAGTCACACATGAGGCTCATCACACCTTTCTGCAAAAACTTACATTTCCTCCGAAAAATACAAAGTTCTTTCAGCAGGTTACAGTAGAGTGGGAGCTGCTAAGGGCTGCAGCGTAAACAAATTGAAGAGACAGCTCCGGCGGCTGCCAGCTGTGCAAAACCGATTTATTTTCCCCCACTAATTGGATAGTTCCCTGCTCTGGAGCAGATGAGGCAGCTTGTGTGTGGCAGCTGAAACAGCTATCACAGGAAGATCCTGTTGGAAGTGGCAACCCAACCCAAGGAGCCAAACCCTGGGGTCAAAAGGAACATGTACAGGAATTTGCCATGGCACAGCGGCATCCCATGACATATACCCCGATTTGCCCGTCAGCAGCGGTTCTTTTCATGCAGTCATGTGAGAGGTGACAGCCTCTGCCTAACAATGCTGTTCCCTTCGGCTGAGGCTTTAATGCTCTCCTTCTGCTGTCTGTCTCTCCTGTGCTTGTGTGGCATCATCGGCAGAAGGCAGCGTGGCCGATCAGTCGAATCACCAGAAACACAGGTAGCAATCCGCTACCTGTAAGTCTACCTGAGCATTTTAAAAATCATGGGGTAAAGAATAACAGAAGGCAGAGGTATGGCCAGAGGGCAGAAAGGGACTGTTGCACTGGGGCCACTAGGATCCACTGCAGAACCTGCTGCAGGTGCCAACTCCCTGTTTTTCTGCTCTTAGCACAATAACTGAAAACTCTTTTTGCTAGTGATGTCACACTATAATTTGTGATGTCACTTTCTGTCACCAATGACTGCTGTTGAGAGCAGAAGAAGTGTTCCTAGGAGCAATAAGAGGGGCAAAACCCTCACTTTGTGATAGAAGCAGCCACTTGTATTTCCACAGCTGTCTTGAATATTGCATTCTTACAACCTAACACAAAACCAAAACACAAACTAAAAGTGTTACTTCGAGAAAGTATTTTTGAGCCTGAATATTTCTAACCCAACGTGGCAAGAAAGGTCAATGCTAAGATCCGTAGGCAAGAAGCAACACACTGTACACAGAAACTTAACTGAAACTATTATATATGTAGCTGCAGAAAAAATTAAATATTCACAGTTCTAGGAGAAAGTGATTCTTTATTAGCAGTCTATATCTACAGATAGAAAGACAGACTTGTGGCACATTTCCAGAATGCCTACTCAGTAGAAAGTTAATAAAGTCTGAAAGAATATTTAAAGAGTCATCTTTGCTTACGAAGTTATTTTTCAGAGATAAAAATTGCTTGTGTTTCTCCTTATTTGTGTTGGTGCTTATATACACTGCTGTGGTCTTAGGGTTTGGTTGTGTTCCTTGCTGCTACTGGTTGTCATGGAGAATACTGGACAAAGCCAGACAGCGGAGAGATAAGAGGAGAGTTTTTCAGTGATATTTTGGTTCATTTTGGAATGCTGTATTTAAGTTTAGGGAGCAAATTTATGGGAAAAGCAAAACAAATTATTACAGGCAGTGCTCTTTTTTAACTTCAGAAGGCAGAGGAATGGAGGAGTGATTCCAGACTGTAAACATGCCATCCTATCTGCAGCCCTGACTGGCATGTGCAGCATTCTTTAGGAGCTCAACCTTGAATGGTCCCCAGGGATCAGGTTTCTGGCATATTGCAGTCTTGATGGTACAAGAAAATCAAGTTCAGAAATGTTGCATTAACAACATGTCTCAGTGTTGACATCTTCCCTTTAATCCACGCCCTTGGGGGTCACAGTGTGCTCTCTAACTGGGTATTGCCAAGCAAGTATTTTTAAAATAGACACAAATGTATTTTAAAATCGGAAGACAAATTTTGCCTTTACTTCTGACCTGCTCTACTCCTCCTTAAGGTTTTGGGTTGCTGTTGGGATAGCGGGACTGTTTCCATGCAGGATGCTTCCCTAGTCACAAAAAGTGGCAGGTATGCCTGGGTCCCAATGTCTTTGTGCCCTCTGTGATACATCTGCATTTCTAACCACGTACACTGACGTGCCAGGGACTTTTAGGTGTCTTCCCAGAGAGTGCTGGATGCATATCTGTAGAGAGAGGGAAAAAAGGAGAAGGAAAGCTTATGGGCAGAGGCACGGTTGGATGCTAACACTGGAATGTTCCGCTTTATTTGTCCCCTTATCCTTGTTAGTTTATGTCACAAAAAAAAGGAGCCTCCTAATGAGGACAGGAGTTGAAAGCTGAAGCACCAGAAGACCAAAGGTCACTGTAAAGATTTGCAGCAGTTTAAGGGTGTGCTTTGCTGCATGTCAGGCTTGGGAAGGAGGGCAGTAAACCTTTTGGAAATTTAGAGCAAGATAATTCTTTCATGAAAAGTGCATATATTTCTTATGAATCATCTCTTTGACTCAGTTGAGACAAAGCAGAGGTACTTATTTTCCAGACTGGTATCTTTAAAACTGTCTACAGTTTTGGGTATCGATTCTGGCCACAGGAAGTGTTTTCTGTTCCTTCTATCATCATGAGACAGGATTAAATTACAATTGATTTTACTATGGATTAAATATGTTTGTACTGGATTAATTGCTAATGAAAGTACAACTGCTTTGAAAATTTACCCTACCACAGAGCTCAGAAGTCTACAAATAAGAAGTAAAGATTTTCTTGGGTATAATCCACCAGTTTGGGGGTTTTTGGTTTGTACCAACCATTCCCACCTCTGCCTTTGCAGTTTTCAAAAATAGATGTAAATTATTTTCTTTTTAAGTGCCTGAAAGTGTTGGGAACCCATTACCTGCTAATTTTAAGGGGAATTGGGTAGCTGTTTCTTTGAAAACCTCGGCTAGGGTGTTTTCACCCTTTCATGCTTACTCTTTGCTCCTCTCCCTGCAGTCCTATTTTTAACACAAGGAGGTCAGCTATCATCCTGACAGACATTCAAGCGCAACAGACTTCTGGCCTGGCTCGCCTTTCCAGCGAGTGTAGCTGCCAATTCACATCCGCTTTTCAGTCAGCAGCCATGAGATCAGCTGTTCCAGGCTCCGGGAAAGCTCCGCGCCCGGCCAGCATCCTCCCTCTCCCCGCCGTCCCCTCCGGCCGGCCGGCACAGCTGCGGCACCGCAGGCAGAGACCGGCCAGCCCCGGGCGCCAAACCTCAAACGCTTAGAGGCTGTGTCGGCAGAGCAGATGTCATCTGAAGGATTTGGGCAGCACAGGCGGGATTTCTCAGGCCAGACACTTGGACCGAGCCGTACATGTAACACAAGGACTGCTGGGCTCGTGCCCACCCCCCGATGTGCCTTGCTCCCAGAGGCCACTGATAACCTCCAGTTCAGTGGGTGATGGGAACCTCTGCGCAATTTGGGCACAGGAGCTGCTGTCGGTGCTGATCAGGTTTTCCTCTGGGCTCCAGAAAGAGGACTGCCTTATTACAATATTATTCCCAATACAAAGTGCACATTTTCTCTGTAGTTTCACGGTGCCTAATTCATGTAGGCACACACAAAGGTCAGTATTTTGCTTAGCTCCTGAGAGGATCGTGGGGCAGCAGATGGTTCTTAGGAGGCACTACTGCCCCAGCCACAGGAGATGGTGGGAGATGATCGCTCCCAGCCCCATGTGCCAGCCCCACACCTGGAGCCTCAGCAGGGCTGGAGGCTGCATGGCACCCTCCCTGAGCTGGTAGGTCTCCCAGCCACCTCGAGGTCAAAGTCAAGCCCTTAACATTTAACCATTGTAAGTATAAAACAAGCATGAAGTCTCAGAACTTGCAAACTTTTGCCTCCTCTTCCAAAGGGCCTTGGCTTATTTATCCTCAAGTAGCCTGTAGATAAGGTTTATTTTGTGTGATGGATTACTGATATCTGCTCCTTGCAAAGCATTCAAATCTCAATGTGGGAAACTGGGAAATTCAATTGGCTTCAAAGCAGAGGCACCAATTTGTACAGTCACCTTGTGGGTCCCAGGAGGGATTATTTTATCGTTGTCTGTGACAAGCAAGCCTGGTCTTCAGCTGAAGCTCTGTGGCAGGAATTAAAAACGTAATATGGACTTTTGTCCAGCAAGCATTGAAAGATTTAATGTGCTCAGCAAGATGGCTGGATGGTGTAACCCAGAGAAGTATGTGAAGCAATGGAGTTATGTCAGTTGGCAGCAGCTGAGGGTCATGTGCTTCTTCCTTGTTTTGACTTTTCAGATCTCCTTCCTTCAGGGTGCCAGGGCCGTGTTTCGGTTATGGAAAGCAACAAGAATCCAACCTGATGTTACTGAATTACCCTGGCCGAGTTGATGCATGGTGACCATGTCAATCTGTGGCTGAGTTGGGAATGAGGATACACTGGGTGCTTCAGAATCCTCTATTAGCTTGTCCGGCTGGAGTGATTTCTTCCTCTTGCTTTTACAGACTTTTTCTTTTTAAACTGAAGGAGATTTTAGCAGTTAAAAAGAACTGCTCCACATATGCTTACATAAATCTTTGTGGACTTTCTCAGGCTATGCACAACTTTAATGATAGTCTCCCCTCAACTATGTAAAGATCTATTAATCTTGAGTCAAACTATTAGACAGTCACACTAGAGTGGGTTTTGAATTAAGCAAAAATGAAATTAGTTCCTGCACCAAAATTCCAAGTGCCTTTGCTGTAATGTCTCTGTATCTAGGACACACATTTCATCTTAGTTTGAAATTTTAAGTTCATCTCGAGCTGCCCAGCTAGGACTGGAACTGGGTTTGTAATGGCACACTGGTTCTTCATTGATGAAGAAAAATTACTGGCTGCTGAGATCTGCAGAGCAAGCACCACACAGCAACATTACTGTTGCTGTGGTGTCTGAGATCAGGCCTGTGCTGTGCCAGGGCCCTGGGAAGGAGGGACCAAGGCAGCATCCTGGCCAGGAAGACACTGTGGTCACCAAAAACTGGAGGAGGAAAAGGTGTGGAACAGTTCTCCTCTCTGCAGCAGAGCAGTGTGGTGGCACTTCATCTGGCGTCACAGAGCCCTGATGGCAAGAATCCTGTTCCCGTGGTTTAAACCACAATACCATCCATCCTTCTTCTGCATACATGAAAGTCATGCTTCTGATGTGTGCAAGTAGCGTGTGGTATGCTGGAAATTATAATCCTATCCGGCCAGTAATCATTTTCCGGAAGAAGCAGTTTTTCCATTTTGGTGACATAAACACCTTGCTGAGAGAGAGATGCTGTGCAAACCCCTAGCTATGAATACTGCAGTACCTTTCATCCCAGAACCTTAGGTGGCATGTGGTAACTGTACTTAAAATGTGCAACTTTTAACCAGTAGGTAGCTAAAGTTTCAGATGGGAAACCACAAACCAATAGAGTATAATAACGCTGGTGATAGGGGGAGAAACATGGCTGTGTGCTGTAATTACAGTCCAAGAGGCCATCACCGACAGATAAAATGCCACAGTCTGTGGTGGCAGTGGGAAGCCGCACGCTGGAACAAAAACATGCTGTTTGCAACAAAAGCATCTCTGCTGCAGGGGCTGGGTTGGATATTTGCATCTCTTTGACAAGCTAAACAAAACCAAGCAGCTGACTTCATGCTAGGTAACTCCAGCTTTTACTCACCTATTTATATTTCCATCAGGAGGAAAAGGCTCTAGGAGTGTACAGTGTTGTAGGCTTATTTGTGCTTTTTTCTCCAAACAGCCACACATCCGAAGAACGACAGTGATAAAACATGCTAGGATAGTGTCAGTGGTGGTGGATTATCACCAGCAGAAGATCTCAAACATTAAGGATTTGATATATGCTAGCATGGAATATTTTGACAAGGACCGGTAGGAAAAAGACAAGAGAGGTGCGCATTTTTCTTTTTCAAGCAGACCTCTTAGGTTTTGGCAGCAGTGAGAATGTTTAGTTTACTCTTGTATTTCATATGTGATGTATAACTCTTCTTTGAAAAGTTTCTGTGGCATGAATCAGCCAGACACACTCCTTGGGATGTAACAGGGAGGCAGCTTCTAAGAGTTAGTCAGTGCAAAGAAGTAATTTAATGAAAGAAGTTAACTGATGATCATCATTTTTTTCGGAGCAAAACTACTTAAGAATGTCAGATGTATAAACCCTACCAAGACTTTCTATGAAGATGATTTTGGATCATGCTAGCTAGTGGGCTCACCACAGTCAGCCATAAAAAGAAACCACTAAACAGCAGAATGAGTGAAAAATATGACAAGGTGTTTGGCAGGAAAAAAAATCTGTTCACATGAATATCACAGTTTATGGTAAAGTTTCTTTTAAAATATCAAATTCCCTATAATTTCATTAAAATTTGCAAAAATTATGAAAGTTCTTTTGAAAAGTATTTTTATTTAAAGGAAATATTTGAGTGAATTGTTTTTTTCAATGAAATTTTCCACTTGGTTCAATTAAGAACAGAATAAGGGCTGTACACTCAACTGGTACTAGAATTACTACTGACTGGTATTATAGCCACTAGTTTAATTAAAAAGTATAAAAAAAGACTATTATAATTGCCTGTTTTCACACCAAAAATATCTGGGTTTTTGACTGAAATTTTATATACTTTTTCTTTTTTTTTTTTGTCTGAAGATGTATGATTTCTGAAGACCTT
>VZRU01010791.1:275614-301950 GCA_013398155.1 Pedionomus torquatus
TTTCCCTTGTTAAACAGAAATATTTGCATGTTGTCCTTTTTAATCAAGATCATACCACATCTCATTGCTAATGAGCAATGCAGGTTAACTTAATTTTACCAGCGCAACTTCTGGCATTTCCTAACTTTGGAACCCTTATTTTGTGAACTTACCACTATATTTATTTTAGTATCATTTACATTTGCTCTGAAACATCCATATCCATATTCTGCTGATGTTGTTCAATCCTGATTCCTGCTCATTTTCCCCAGTATTTTAATGAGAAAAAAAAAGAAAAAGAAAAAAGGCCAGAGAAGGGTCAACCTTAGAAAAAGCCTGCTCTGCTCTTTGAAACTGAGTAAGCTCAACCACAAAATAAACCACTGTAAAAAATGAATGATGAGATGAGAATACCTTTGCATACATGGGAGGAACAAACTAGTCACAAAATATCCAATTGCTTCTAACCACAAGATTTTAACACTAGCCGGCAGCTCTGTTGATACAACTATTCTTAACACATTAGGAAAATATTCTTAATATTCAAACACTCTCTTTCCTAACCTAAAAAGCCTAATGTAAGAAACCAGGCACCAGCAAGAGAATCAATTCTTGTCTCGCTTACTTTCGAAACAAAATTCTGATTGATTTCAAGATTGCATGGCTTCCAAACTAACAAAGAATAACAGCAATGAGTCCATAATAAAATATTCCTAATGTATTAAATTAGTACTACAATGGAAGATTTGATTATTTTTAATGTGGTTCACAGCAAATAAATGTTTGTCTATTTTTCCTTGAGGATACCATGTTGAAATCAACAAATACAGTAACCTCACATTCTCCTACTCATATTTACACAATTTTACATCTGTGCTTATTTCCAAATTAAAAGTAGTTTTCTGACCTCTTTAGGTAGACTCCATATTTTATTAGAAGATGAGATGCTTACAAATGGATTTTTCTATTTTTCTGCAGTATTCTGATATTTTCTGCATGTAATTAGAGGAGGTTTAACACTATAATACATTCATCTGGATAGCTATAAAAAAAGAAGGAAAAATACAAATGTAAAATATAAAGTAGGAATATAACTTCTCAATTCCTGTTCTATCGTGTCTTTCTGCCTCCCTATGATTTGCTGAAGTCTTATTGGGATGGGTAGTAGAGTTTGTTACGACTTTGATGCATATGGCCAAATGGGGGGATGATGAAGCCATCTCTCGTGGGGCTGTCTCCTTTCCCCTCCCCTCATTCCCGTGTCCTTCTGTCAAAGCCCAGGGGTCACTCCTGCTGCAAACAAGAGAGCGAAGAGGGGGAGACTGTCAGTGAGGTAAGAGGGTACTGCAACATTTAATATTTTGATGAGTTGAGTACAATCAGCCATTTCTTTAATTTTGATGTTTTTGTGGTTTGTCTAAAGACAGGAAATGCTTGGGTCAGACTCTTCCCACAATTAGGAGGATAGCAAGCTAAGGGACGTTCGTCTTGCCCTGACTCCTCTTGCTGGGGTTTACTCACCCAGGAGCACCCTACCCCTTTGCTCGGTAATGCATAGCAAAGGTATTAAATATGAAGAGTCTATACGAAAAAATATGCTGTTTCTACTTGTTTTAGGTAAAAAGAAGGGTTTGTGTTTGTCAGAGTTGATACCTGTGAAAGCGTATACGGAGATGCAGGCATATAGAGACGCAAGGGCTCCTTTTGGAGGCCAAGCACACTTTTACCCCAGGCAGAGGAGGTAACATTCTTTGCCTGTCTTGTAGGTGTGGAGAGAAACCCAAGCTTGTAAAGTATTAAAACCCATCAGTAGCAGCCCCTTCTGGGAGCCCCATCCCTCCATCGAAGAGGTGCCTACTGTGGCCAAGCCAGTAGGGCAAGGAGAGTGGTTGCATGGTGAAGAACCAAGGGAAAGGGCTCACAGGGAGAATGAGCAGCAAAGCACCTCCTCCATTATCAACAGCCCAGCCAGGAACCAGATCCCAGGCCATGAGCCACTGGGCCACACAGAGATTTGTCTAAATTTCATGCACTTTCCTCAAATGATGATGTAATTTATAACTTATCCAGAGTGGACAAAAACTAATGACTAAGCGGCTTCTTTCAGCTCACACCAGTCATGCTATCAGCTTTGTTCAGCATCAAATATGGCTTTCAGCAGGGCTGGGGAGGGGGGGTCAAGGCTGTGCAGTCTCTTTCTCTCCTTCCCATCAAATACATGTCCCACTCTCACGTGCTGAGCGCAGCGTTAGGAATAGCACAGGCATATGGCCGTGTTCCTCTGGTATCAAGTAACAACCTCTGCATGTTCGGTGTAAGGAAGGAAATAGCAAGGGAAAAGGGGAAATGAAAATCAGTAGAGAAAAAAATCCCACGTAAAAATAGGGAGAATGTTAGTAAAGTGGAGCTTATGATTCAGTTCTGTAACCACAGCTTCAAGGTCCCGATTTCTGAACAGGATGTGACTTAATGCTCTTGTGGGGACCATCTACCAAAAAAAAACCCCAACATCATCTCTTTGCCACTCATGGAGAAAAGTATCAATTTCTCCTTTTTATGAAAAAGGGACAGATGGTCATTTTCTGTGTACTTAGATCAGCAAACAGAGCAATCATGAAAGCCAGACTTCTGTTATCTCCTTGTGTGAGTGCATCCTCCTGAAGCCTTCAAGTCTAATTCTGTTTTGAAAGTAAGAATCCCTGTGCCTGTCCAGCGTATTGGTGTACAGCTAATTCTTAGTACAAAAATACGGATCACCTCCTTTGTTGTTATCCCATTTCTGTCCGCCTGCAGACCCAGTAGGGAAGCCGGGCTTGTTCATGTCGCCAACTATTAACCACCACAAATTGTAAAAGATCAAATGGTGGCAACCAAAATCCTTTCTGACTGCCAGCTGAAGTGTCATAACACATGCACGCTGTCACTGCGGTACCAAGCGACTTGCTGAACTTCAGCTCTTGTGTAAGTTAGTGTAACCTCAACTGACAAGCGATTGCTTGCTAAGGCTCTGCAGTGTAGTTTTTAGCTGTTATCTAGCAGGAGTAGACTTACACAGCCTCACCTTTGCAGGTGATCATGCACATCGTTATGCCAAGGGTGCTTTGAGCATCAGGTTTGTTGCTGCCTCCTTCCCTGCCTGCAGCATCCTTCTCTTGAAAAATTAGTGCCCAACAAGCAAAGCGGTGGAGAGCCGGATTGCAAGGGAAGGTGAGGAAGATACCCATACAGCTGCTGTGTACTCAGGACTAGACATTTCTCCTGTAAAACCTTCCTCAGGTTGAAGGTGCTCCAGAATTATGATCTGACTAGCCAAAGGCAAGTGCCACAGCTCTGCGTCCATGACTCAGGGCTGTCTTTTGCAAAACACCTTAAAAGAATAGGAAGAGAGGGTAAGGGTAAATTGAGGAATATTTCTGGAAGTGCTGCATATGCATGTTTATTTGACAGTTCATTGGTTCAAAAAATCAAATGTTTTTTCTGTGCCATAGACAATTACTAAAGCCTCTCCTCAAAAGAAATCCACAAGCTCATTTTGAGCAAGTTTATCACTGTTTGCTGGGTACCTCAAAAGATGAAAGGACTTTGATGCTCAAGAACAGTACATGAAAAATAACTGGTACCACACTTAAGAGGTACTTAAGTGCATGCCATGACCGATTGCGGGTGGCCTCTGTCAGTCTGGGTTCTGATCCAGTTACACAGGAGAAAGTAGAGCTGGGATCTCATAAAGTCCTCAGGACTCAAGGGTTTGGACCTCTTCTGCCTCAAAGGTATGCATAAACCATTCCTGATAGATATCTGACTATGCTGTACTAAAAGCTGTTAAAGTTCAGGCAAAATCTTTATTAAAAAACATACAAAACAGCATAAATCCTCCTCTTTCTACCTTTTCCCTACTTATTATTTTGTAAGAATGTAAACATTTTACTCTCCCTTGGGTTTTTTGTCTGTGAGAGGTCTTCATAGCCAAGTCAATGTGAGTTTGACAGACAAAGTAATCAAAGCAGACAAACATCCAGTAGACATTGAAACCTCATCACATACAGTGATAGTCTAAAGGAAGCTGTCTTTCTGGTTCCTCCACTGACGTATGTGTATGCAAAGTGTCTAAATAAGAAATAATTTATTATATTATTTTGTAACAATTACTTCTATATGGATCCCTAAGATTTCTCCAGTCAGTGCCACAAATATAGAGGGTTGTAGAGCATGTATAGGTCTTTTTTTTCCTACCCAGCTTTTACAGTTTGACAGTGGATAGATTGAATCTGCTGTTTTATAACTAGTTTTCTTCATTGGTTGCACAGAGTTAGCTGAAAAGTAAACCAGGGCTTTGGGCACCTTTGAAATAAGTGTAGAACTCCTGCTACATTTGCAGCATGACTTAAAATAAGAAAGTTCAAGATAATTCTCTACAATCAAAGCTGTTGAACTTGCCACTGTGTTACAAAAACTGCCTATACTTTTACTGTAATGGTGCCATCAGAGTACTGTACTCCTCACACTTGAGTTCCTCCCAGTCTTCAAAACACAGATCCTCCCAGCACTCTGTAGGTGATAGTAAGATGCTCACTCTTCATTTAGTAATCGTCATAGGTTTGCAAAGGTGAAATATGCTTGATCAATGTGGTATCCTTTGGTGATGTTGTGTGACAGGACAGCAGTGAATATACTTTCAATTGACTTTGGTGAGGCCTTTGGCACTGTACCAAATAACATCCTCACAGGCAAACCGGTAAGTATAAACAAGCTAATGGACAGTGCAAAGGTTTGAACCGTTCACTTGCCCATTGAGGTAGCTCAAGTACTGGGTTTAAGGGGTTGCAATCAGTGGCATTAAGTCCAGCAGAAGGCCAATCACTACTGGTGTACCCCAGGGATCCATACTAGGGCCAGTAATATTTAACCTCTCCATTAGTGACCTGGACAATGGGGCAGAAGGCACCCTCAAGAATTCTGCACACAATACAGAACTGGGAAGCTTGGTTGATGCACTAGATGCTTCTGCTGCCATTCAGAAGGACCTAGAAAGGTTGTGCATCAAGAAACGCATGTCACAAATTTCAACAATGCAAAATGCCAGTTCCTGCACTTGGAGAGGAATAACTGCAAGCATAAGTACAGGCTGAGGGCCAGCCGTCTGAAAAGCAGCTTTGCAGAGGAGGACTCCAGGTCCAGGGCAACAAATTGAACATGAGCAAGTAATTGTATGCGCCCTTGTGCAAACAACATTCTGGGAAGCATCAGGCAAGAGTGTTGCCAGCAGGTTGAGGAAAGTGACCTTTCCTCTCAACTCAGTACTGATGAGGTCACATCTGGAGTGCTGTGTCCAGTCAGGGTTCCCCAGTACATGAGAAACAGAGACACATTGGAGCAAGTCCATTGAAGGGCCACAAAGATGCTTAAGGGACTGAATCATCTGTCATACAAGAGGCTGAGAGAGCTGAGTCTGTTCAGACTGGAGGAGAACAAAGTGCTGGGGCATCTTATCTGTATGCTAATATACCTGAAAGGAGGGTGTAAAGAAAGTGGAGCCAGTCTCTTTCCAATGGTGCCTGGCGACAGGACAAGAGTCAATGGGCACAAAATGAAACACAAGGAATTCTGATTAAGCACAATAACTTATTTTTTCTGTAAGGCTGATCCAACGCTGGCACAGGGTACTCAGATTTTGGCGTCTGTCCCTGGAGATGCTTAAAACTGGGCTGGACATGGTCCTGAGCAACCCACTGTAACTGACCCTGATTGACCAGGGGTATAGAACTGGACAGTCTCTCACTCAACCTCAGTGAGTCCATGACTCGGTGAAATCACACATAAACCATAATGTTGCCACAGATGCTAAAATTAACTATAAAATACTGTGGTGTCCTATGTACAGGAAGGAACTAAAATTCTACATTTGACCCCTACAATACCTTAAAGTGGATGTTAAGCCCAGATCTCCCTTTGTGCGAATGTTTTAGCCCCAGAGAAGCAGGGCAACTTCTGTCCTTTTGAAGGAGAGCTGCAGTCTGCTGTGTTTTCAGGGCACTCATTCATTTTGTTGGGTGTCAGCTCTGCTAAGAATGCCAGAGAGTGTCTTAGAAATGCTAGTTTTGAGATGATTTGAGCTGAGACACAAGGGAAGCAACAAGCCCTCTGAAGATAGCAGCAGCTCAAGTCATATGCAGCATAGGAGGTGGCACTCAGGATCACAGACTTGGCATGTAGAGTCTTGATTATTTCTTAGTCCTCTGTGAGGTGCCCTGGTTCCTTAGTGACTCCACTCTGGTCAGCCTGTCCAGCATCACATTTCTGCATGATGGTAGGATTCCAGTAAGTCATCATTTTTGTCTTTGAAAACCATCCTGGATGACCACCTGAGTACCATATATTCAAAAGTCTTTCTTCAGGTCTTGGAATATATTTTGGTTTTCCTTTTCTTTCTTCCCCAGATGTGTATAGGCCTTGCTGAATATAAGCCACGGGGACAAGTAGTGCATCGTATTAGATTTGGAGCAGATAGGAGCAGATACTATTGTCCTACATCCACCAGGTGTTCAGATCTCCCCATTCTATTCCCAGGTACTTTGGTCTGTAGCAGGAGCAAGCCCATCAAATTCTGCCCACAATGCCTTTTATCCCCTTTATTATTCTTCAGTTCTAACCCACAAGACATTTCAAACATTAGAAATGGTTCAGTGCATAATGGTTTTTGAAAACATGCTGTATCTCTGTCTAAATGAGAAAAATAAATATCTAGGGAGCTTTTGCACATGTCAACAGTACTCAGTGAAGCAATATGTGTAGGCAGCACTGGAAACAGTGACAAAGTGAGTATCTGTGCATAACTTGGTAATAATATCATCACCGTCTAGACTACTCAACAATTAGCATCCAGACATACCGAAGCCTTCTTTAAGAAGTCTCCAACAATAAAAAATATGCCTCCATGGGGAAGAAAGCCACAACTCTCTCTCTGCTACCTTGCACATGCGTATTTAAGTTTTATTTCATTTAAGAGGTTGCTTTCTAAGATGAGCTGCTTTTCTCAAGGCCACTGCTGAGTGTATGTTTGCAAAAACTACAATTGATGAAGATCTTCCTGTTAAAACATCTGTTTTAATAGTCTCTGTGTATAGCAGTTGCTAGGCAAAGCTCTGTTTGATATGGTAATTCCCATGCACTTCCTGGGCTGCTTCTCCGTTTTTATTTGCTTTGAAAAATGTTATCTTCAAAACTGTACCAATATCGGGAAAAACTCCAGAAAAAAAGAAGGCTTTTTGCACAAGGCCATGACTTCTAGTGACTTATTGTTAAAAGCCCTATCCCAAGACTTAACTCTTCTCTAATACCCAGGCCCAAGTCTGGTCTCAATTCCTGATATCTGTCTGTCCAGCAGACAGCCATATTACACAAGGACAAACCCAAGGCAAAGGCAGAATTATGCCTTCAGATTTTATTGACACGGGAGTTTTATTGCCTGTGCTGTGGACTTTGTCCCAGAAGGGTGCAGGCAGAAATGACATTGGATCCTTCTTATCCTTTGGTTCGCAGAGGGAGGCAGAAAACTCTGCAAAAACTCTGGTTCTTGTTTCTGCCTCTCATGACTCTGCCTCACTAAGGGTTGCAGTCATCTGGGAGCCTTTGTCAATAGGACCCTGCTCTGGCTGTGGGCATCATGAACCCTCCTGCAAAGCTTAGGGCTAAGGATCACAGCTGTGGCATGGAAAAACTCTTGCTGCCTAGGAATGCAGTGAGGAGTCCCTGTTTCACATTCAAGGCAGTGAATATGTGTGTGTGCAATTGCTAATGACATCAGCAGCACCTTCATTGCAGTAACTGGTAGTGATGATGGCTAAGGCATGTTTTTCTTTAGTGGTCAAATGCCAAGAGAAACAGGAATGATTTCAGTCATCACTACCTTTCCATCCCACGTAAGCTGAACTATGTTGGGAAACGGAGCCCCAAGTTGCCTTTAGCCCCTTGGTGGGTTGCAGGCCAATCATCGACTTGGCTTTTAATTCTTCCTCATTTTGAGGACTAGCCCCAAAGTACTCAAAGAGTGAATCATACTCTGCCACTGCTCTGAGTGCATCTGATGGCTTCACAGTTCCTTTTCCCAGTGAGCAATATGAGCAATAACCCAAAGATGTAGAAAGGTCATCAGAACATCACAGGGCAGTAACAGAAAGACATTTCTGTTCAGTACTTCCCACAATGACATAAAATAGGAGCAGGGTGAAGTGGTTCAAACTAAACTGATAATTTGCCCTCCAGTTTTTGGAAGTGGCAGAAACCATGTGCAACATTTTTCAAGTCTGTGAGCATAAGCTCTTTGTTCTTAGCACTGTCAACGTCTCCAGGGTAGATGGGGCTTAAAAAATGTGTCTTTCCCTTGGGCAGTTCAGCCTGACTGCAACATCCATGGAAATGCTATACTCATGAAATCAAGAGGGTCAATAGTTGAGCTAAGTATGTCTAAGGTTTGTTTATGACTAGGAGAAAAAACATGTGAGTGAAACTCCCACCCTGAGTTCTGCAGATTACATGAACACTTTGTTGAAATGTCTTTCCACACCCAGTGGTAAGTAAAAAAAAAAACAGTGGTCAATATTTTAGAGGTTCATACTTGGGAGGGGGTAGGAGTCACCAACAGTAGCACTGCTCCAGCCTAAAGCCATGTTTAAATACGAACAACTGAATATAGTACATTAGAAGGCTACTTACTGTCCTCTCCTTTCCTCCTCAGCCCTGTATTTCAATCCTATTAGGACTGGTTATTCAATGACAGGCTTGGATAGCCAATGGAATAACTCTTTATGTGTGTGTGCATGTCTGTACGGGAAATGTCCTCCTAACCACCTACGGTCAGCTAACTGTTGATTGTTCTCCCTGCAAATGAGAAAACAGAAAATCTTCTTGGGTTCCCTCAAATGATCGGGAATTTTTTCCTTACTGCTCAGGAAGCCATGTGCCATACATTTCTGCAGGTAGCTCAGTTATAGACCAGGCTGAACACTGGCTATACGAAGCATCCATGGTCCCCTGGAGAGAGCCAGCCACTGCAAGCTGCCTAGGAAGGCTTGTGGTGTTTGCATGAAGTTTCAGCAATCTATTTTTCTCCCCTGGTGTCCTGGCTTATTACCTGATGATATTGACCCGTATTTAGCTGTGCTCACTTCCCTTAAGTTAGGCAATTGAAGAGGAGCCTGAAACCATCATGACAGTGTAAATGTCCTCTTATCTTGGTGAATTCCAGCATGTGGCTGCTATGGTGGGTGGCATTTCCCCACTGACAGGCACTGAGCCCTTTCTGCTTTCACATTCAGTGAGTGGTTCTGCAGGATGAGAGGGAGAGGGGATTACAGCTGTCATGACAGGTGGATGCTCCTCACATGGCCCAGCTCCACATTTCCTTTTCCAGACCCTGTACCTTGTTGTTTGCTCAGCCACTATATTTTTTCAGAGGGTGTCCTCTGGTATGCTGTAAGATTTTTCTATCACGACACTTCCTGGCGTCTTGAGAGAGAGTTTTCTTTGTGGGAATGCACACAGAATGGGAAATGTTTTGTCTGAGTTTCATTTTCATTGTGGTTTACTTAGGCTTTAATATGTACGTCAATTCTGACAATGTGTTGTTTTCTCTGTTCCTCATTTAAAGTCAGAAATGTCCGCCTGCAAAATGTAATGCGGTAATTGCACAGAGAGTAGCTACTGTCTTATAAAAGCTCTTTTTCCCTCTTGATTAGGCTGGTGGTGTCCTGTACTGCATTTTGCTCCACAGGCTGGTGGGCTGGTGTACGTCAGGGGCCTCGTGGTGTCTGAGCACTCCTTTTCCAGGCTCTATCAAAAGGCTCCTTGTGTGTCATGGCTGGATGCTCTTCAACAAATCAGCTCAGGACTCACTCCTGAAACTAACTCTGTGAGATACTTGATCATCTCTGTGTTTGGTGTTGCTCTGGAAATGAAGGTATCATTGATCAAATATTGGCAACCTGTACTCCTGAAGAACTTCACATACCTGATGCTGAGTTTCTCATGTACCAAGATAATCCTTCACTTCAAGGAAGTGAGTAGGATTCAAGACTCCAGTTTCTCTGATAGTTCTGAGGTGCTTTATGATATGTGGGGAAATGTAGAGTGAATTCCAAGTGCGGTTGTTCCATTTGGGGTTTTAGAGAGTGCAAAAGCTGAAGCAAAGAGCAGTCAGATGTCTGTGTGTCTAAGGGGGTGGCAGGTAAG
This sequence comes from Pedionomus torquatus, assembly GCA_013398155.1. Lineage (NCBI taxonomy): Eukaryota > Metazoa > Chordata > Aves > Charadriiformes > Pedionomidae > Pedionomus > Pedionomus torquatus. The sequence continues at coordinate 285,821 of VZRU01010791.1, forward strand.
AAAAGCCCTCTGTGTTAGTGCTGGGTTTTGGATGTTAAAGCAATCCTGGAATGTTCTTTTCAATGTCAGGAGAAGCAGGTGTCTTGGCCACTGATCTGAAGTCTTTTTAAGGGAAATGCTCTAGTCTGGAAAATTATTATACTGCTTTACAGACCTATTTGTGAAATCAGAACATCACCATGTAGGACATTATTTCATCTTTGCATACCTTCAGACGTTCTCCCTAGACAATTTGGGGAACACTTTGGACAGTGCAGAAGCACCTGAGGAGGCCAAAAGGGGGCAGGGAGGCCATTATCACTTTCCTGAGCACAAATAGTGGTCCTATTCCAGACAAGCTACTGGCCTGAAATAAAGAAGGAAGGAGAGACTCAGTTTTAGCCTCCTTCTGACTCCTGGGTGAAGCGCGCTGTTGTATTCACAGTCTTTGGGGAGTGCACTGCATACTTTTAATTCATCATGGGCTGCTCCTCTGGGAGATCAGGTCAAGAGAAGGGAGGGGATAAGTGAAGCAACTCCGAGACCAAATTTTCAAGCAATCAAAGCACAAAGATGACCTTGAAAAGCTCCTCATTAGAGAGCTATTTGAAACTTAGCTTGCTCATATAAGTAAAGGATAGAAAACTCCTTACCACCTCTTTCAGTGCAGCTTGCAAATAAAAAAAAGCCCTTTTTTTAAACTGACTTGTGTTCCTTTAAGAGGGTTTTCCTATCAAATCCCTTGTGACCCCAGTTGCTGAAGGCAGCAGATTCCAGAAAAACTTCTTTTACCAATGGATAGAATTCATCCTATTAAAAAACTAAACAAAAAACCACCCCAAAAAATTATGCCTGTCCTTACTGTGTAGGTGGGTGAGAAAATGTTAACAGCTGTGCTCATGAATCTCCACTGGAGGAGCAAGTTGCCAAAAATACTTGTACTGTGAACAACTGTTCTAAATTTGGTTACCTGCTTTATATTACTCAGTAGTCAGGCTCTCTTTTTGCTCTTATCCTATTAGATACATAAAGCACAAACACAAACCCCTTTCTATCAAAGGCAGATGATTCCACAGGCTGTCATCAGGAAACCAGGGAATGGCAGCGTTTGCTTACACAATCAAGGGTTTGCAGTGTTTCTGACAAATGAGGAGGAAACAACTCATTTGGCGCTCGGGGAGTCTCTGATGACAGCCTTGCAGAAGAGTTGTGCCTGAGGGTGACAGAGGGCTGAGGCACTCTACCCTCCCTGAGACTGGAGGCCCAGGTCCTGATCCTTTCTGCAGGAGAGGGGAGAGGTCATGGGCTGCCTCCTCACCCTGCAGAGCCCCCCCCCATCTTGGTCCTTATGTCCTTCTGCAACAGATCATGCACACTCAAATACAAGCCTTTGGGCTCAGATGGAAGTCCAGTGCCAGCCTGAAAAGGGTTTGTCTTCTTGATGATGGAGGAGAGCACTTGTACCTTACCTCCACTGAAAGATGCCAAGCTACCCTCCCATTTCTTACCCAGAGCATTTTCATTTTATTCTATGGTTTGCAACCAGGACTTCTACTGTAGGTGGCTGCGAGCTTGCTACAGCAGAGATGCTTTGGTATGGGGATATTTGCACAGTGACCAGTACACTGCATTCTCACATTTGACTGGGAATTACAGTGCAGAGCTACAGGTACTAAGGGATTGCTGAGTTCACAGCAAAACATAACTTTTTCCCTTTTATAAAAAAAAAAAATCATTGTTTGCCACTGAGACACAATAACTGCTGTTTCTTATGGACTGCACCTTTAGCCTGGGGTTTTTTGGTGGTGTTTTTTTTTTGTTTGTTTGAAAATATAACCTGAAATTTTCTGGATGAAGTGCTTTGCTCTCAATTAACTGTAGAAGCAATTTAATGAGTAGGCCAAATGATGGTAGTTAGGCATATAACCAACATCTGGAATGTGCAGGATTATGGCTTAGTTAAGACCCCTTAATTAAAATGGGGTCATTCAGTCCTCCCTTCTCTCTTTGTGCAGATGATGTATGTTTAATACTGAGCACTTGCTGATATGTTATTAGGATCACATAAATTGTCTATTAAGTACCAAGGAAATTGTGGCTTTGATGTGTCAGGTACCTAATGAAGACAAAATTCAGGCTGGGAGTGATATCATGTCAGAGTGCAAAAAAGATCTTTCTGCAGGCTTTACTCAGTTTTTCATATAAAGCTCATTGCTTCAATAAAAAATCCTATCTGTAAACTCTCTTTCTAGGACACTCACAGAGGGTGCCCATTTAAGGAGCACCAACAGATTATTCAGACATTCTGGACTACAGTGACTGTTTGCAGGATCTCTTGAGCATCTCTTCCCCCTCTGTAACACTGGTTAGGGAACGCCCTGTAATTGGCACATTTCTTAAATTAAAACTGAAGCTGTTCTTCCAAAGTTCTAACCACAAAGTACTAACCACTCTTGGCCAGTGGTTAGTACCTAATATTGTCCTAAACAGAGTCCAACTTGACAAAAAACGACTTTTCCCATTTAACTTTATTCTTTTTTTGGGGACACGACATTTGTTTTGTCTCTGGAGCAAAGTGTGGTGGGCATGAATTGACCTCTCCCACCTAGCTGTCTGGAAGGGAGATGTGCTCCCTGAACTTGTCATCCAGGTTCCCTCTGTTGTCAATGAGGACAAATAAGCCTGGGCGATTTATCGCAACTGTCCAGGACACCTGGATTAGGTTGGGGTATACCGTCCCCCAGTAGAGTCTTTCTCTCCATCTCCCACCCCAAGAGCGGACCTGGACTGTACATGTGGCTTTGAATATAAAGTGGATGTTGGCTAAAGTGTACTGATGTATGCTGCAGATAGCTGCAGCTCAGCAGGGCATAGAGACCTTCTTGCTGGGACAGCCTGGCCATGCCCCAGTTACTCCAGCTTGTGAGGGGGGAGCTGGGGCTGCTATCACTCCTGCCTCGGGCTGATAGATCTGGCCAGGAAGCTGCGCCTCTAGTCCCAGAGCAGGAGGCAATGAATCTCCTACTATCTCCATGAAAACAGTGACATTTTGGTTAGGGCTTCACATCTATCAGTCACTTGTGACAGGGTAGGAAATGTGTGTGTGTATGTACAGGAGAGGACAAGAAGAAAATTCAGGCATTGTTCAGTGTTATAAAATTGTCGTGTGGTGCTTAGAAAATGCTCATTCTGCAAAATTCTTGGACTCGTACCTGCTTATCAGCCAATGTGAAGACAGCATCAGGCTGATAGCCAACCTGCTTCTGATCTCATCAACACTGATGTACAACAGGAAATTGCTGCTCTGACACTGGTAGGTTTGTGCCACGATGATGCTGGAGTTGATGAAAGCCATGCAACACACACACAAAAACACCCCAGTGAGACTAGTGCAGGTCATCAGGACCTACAGCAGTGCAACTTAGATCAGTGGTTACATCTCCTTAGTGTGCACTGTGGTTTGGCTTTGGGTCTGCAGAGCCTTGATCCTCAGCTGTGTCTGAGCTGCACTTAGTTCACCTTGGGGACTGGAGGAATAATGGCTCTCTGTTACATTTACCCCTCCCTGCCTTCTGAATCTCAGCCTTGAGGCTGATCTACTTTACACTCATATGCTTCTGACCTGAGAGAGGTATTCCAGCACCTGGGGATGCCACCTGTATTTTATAGGCATGCCCCAGCACACAGGAACCTCTTTACAAATACTCAGCCTGAGCCTTGACATGTCTTCATGTGGGACAGATTCCCACCCTTTTCCAGAGACAACTTTTGGACCATTTTGCCCAGCAGTCTTGGTAGAAATCTGGTCTGTAGGAGCCAAGTGCAACATGCATATTAGATATATGTCTGAGAAAACCTTGTGTTATGAGTTTATATGAGAGGAAGCAGACTGGTTGTCACTCTCCTAATCCAGTAGCTGTGAGTTCAGTGTCAAGTGGAAATAAATGACGAGAGGGCAATCTGACATATCTGTCCATATATAATCAAGAATGATCTTGCAAATTACAGGACAGGAGAAGCTTCACCCTGCAGATGTTGTTGAGGGGGTGCCTGTGCCCTGCACTTGGATTTGGGAACAGCTAGAGAGATACAAACTGTGGGAAATATTAGTTAATGAGCTGAATATCTTTCATGCTCATACTGGCTCTTAGACAGGAATGGGATTCTCCTAAAGTCATATCAGAGGACTGCAGATAATTTTGTGAGTGTAGAAAGTATACAGTATTCCTACTAGCAGCCAGGCTGGCAAACTTTGCAAATAAAACCCATGGATACTGTGACAATTAATGAAAAAAATCCAGGCTTTTATTTTCTTCTGCCTGCCCCTCCCTCCTCTTCTCTTCCAGGGGAGCCTTAGGTACTCCAGGAGATGCTGAATATCCATCCTTAGAAGAACAGCAGACACAAACCAAAACTGACTTTTCTAACTTTAGAAATGTTGTTTTTCCAAGGATCTGCAGACATTAAGCATGCAAAGGCTTTGCATTGTCACAATGTCCAGATCTTACAAGAAAGTCACGCTACTACCATCTATACAAAATTAATTAAATGGGTGAATGAAAAGGGCTTGAAAAGGTAAATACAGATATACATTTAGTTTCCTAAATGTCAGAATGATGCAGCTTCTGTCTTCTGTCATGACACTGAAGAAAAATATTTTATTACTTTAGTGGTTTAATTTGTTAAAATTATTTATGTCCACAAGATACATATTGTCTTTCTTTGTCTTTAAATGATCGTAAATCCCTTAGGAAATAAGAATTAAATTAATGAAGAATTAAAAAAAAAAACCTCTTTTGTAAAAGATTTTGTTGAAGGGGGTGTTTGTCTGGCCAGTTTCATCACTTGTGCAGGATGTGAAACACTATTGCCCCTTTCACAACAAAGGGACACAGAGAGGGAAGGAATTAAAAAAAGTAAGAATGGGGAAAAAAATTTAAAGATTTTACTTTCATTCAAGCACAAAAATCCACAACCGAAATTGTGCTTCCACCTCAGCAACCCTTTTATGGGATCTTGGATGCTTAGGGATGTTTGTGTAATTGCTTCTTGTAAATGATCTTCTACTCTGCAACACTTTACAGTAAACCACTTTCCTTTGCCATCTGTTATCCAGTTGTTTTAACTGGGTTTCCAGTTATTTGTATCAGTCATTTACAAGAACCTTTTTAACCTCCATAAAACGAAATAATTGAAGTCTATCTCCTTGACTCCTTTGGCATAGGGTTCATATGAGCTTTAAACTGAGAGACGGAGGGTTAAAATTCAGTGCATGATAAAGAACCAGTAACTTGTAAATCAGCACTGAGAAACCTGTCATTGCCAAAATTCTTCTTTCTGAAACCTCTGAGCATACATGCTTAACTGGAGAAAGCATTCTGAGGGACGCGTAGGTGATTTTTCATCTCTAGATCACTTTTTGAACATGTGCCATTATCAACCACTGGCTGGTCAATGTAAACAAATTTAGCAACTGAAAATATGATTTGTCAAACACAAAGATGCTTCAGGCCTTTCCATAAAGCTGGGTTCAGTGCAACTGAAATTTCTGAAAACTCGTCTGACATGAAGAGTTAAGGTATCCTGCAGCCTGCCAGAGGCTGTCCCTGGTGGAGCAGGCTCTGATGGAGGGTGGCTTTGAGGCCACACAGACATCTGTAGTACAACTTTGTAACAGACAGAGTCATTTTAAGAGTGGCTGATAGAAGACAAACTTTTTCTCCACCTCCCTTTCCTGTTATCTACCACAACATAAGGGCCTCTGCTCCTCCCCTTCCCCTCACGTCAGTGACATTTGCAGTTCGAAAATAACTATTTTGTGGAGGAGCTTGCTGGGGCACACACATAGACTGATGGATTCACTCATACTGTGGCAGAAATGGGACCCTGGCAATCTGCCATCCAAGACACACTGTTTTCGGGGCAAGAGCAGGAATGTGCAGATGTTACCACTGCTGGAGGAGCTGACCCTGTACTGAAGGATGCTGGAGCTGCCGTACTGTGTGTTCCCTGGGGAAGATGTCCTCAGCACAGACATGCTGCCTGGCACGGTGTCAGGAGAGGGCTGGGCGGAGATCCTACTTGCCTTCCCAACGGGAAATCAGAAACACCAACAAGCTGCAGTCAGGCATGCCATGCCTGCCACAGCAGGCTGCAGGGAGAAAATTTGGCACAGGGCATTCCATCCCTCCCTGGCTGCAAAGTGTCCCCTCTCTCAACCCACCTCTGGTACCTTGAGGCAGGCATGCAAACAGCCTCCAGTGCACCCCATGAGCAACCCACCTTGCTTTCCCTGTTATCCTGGGGTGTGTCATCCCCTTGGGGCAGGGATGAAGGGGAATCCTCTTCCCTGGTCCATTTTGTGTGGGGAGTAGCTCCCATTGGGGAGAAGCAAGGGCTGTGCTCACCCGTGAATTCAGGGGGAGCCAAGGGAGGGAAACTCATGTTGCCTCCCTTGAAGCACATTAACACAGTGGAGGCTTGCTTGTTGGTGGGGAAGTGGGAATGTTAATGGGTTTGCTTTCTGCTCAGGAGAGACTGTGGAAAGGAAAAAAGGCCAGCAGGAGGGAGGGAAAAAACTTCAGTGCTGTTACAGGGTGACAAGTAGAGCAGGGGAAAAATCAACATGAAGACTGTGGTAGAAAAGAGAGAGAGCAAAGAGGAAAAAAGGATCCAATAAGCAATTAAATATAGTGCCTATACTGTGTCCTGGGTACAGGCCTTGTAGAGGGGTTGCTTCATCCGTAATTCATACAGCAGGCATCCTTTCAACTAGGAAAACAGACTCCTTTCTTTTTAAATTGAGTAACAGTTTTTAAAACATAGATTGCAATTACAGGCAATAAAAGTGTTCACAAACACAAGCTTGCCTTGAGGGCTGTGAAGAGGCCAAACCTCCACGATCTCACCGCTGCCACCAGACCTCTCCAGAGCTGGCAGCCACCACCACCACAGGCAGGTTTATTTCTCTACAAGTATCTGAAGAAATATGGCCATCCGCGGGAAAAGGAGGCATCTGTGCCCGGTTGAGTCTCGCCTCAGCCAGAGGGGGGATGGAGCTGGTATCAAAACCCTGTGAACAAAGACAGAAGTCAAGTTCCAATTGCTCTGAGTTTTCTGAGTGTTTGCAAAAATAAGAGCAATCTTTGGAGTAAAAGCAAAGTAGTCAGCATATTTTTTTACTTTAACTAAACTGACATTTATGAGAATATTTCAAGAGCCTCTGACAGTAATAAAACACATTAAGAAACTGAGTGTCACAGGAGCAAAATGTGTACACGCAACAGCAAACTGAATATTTGGTAGGTGAACTTCCAGATGCCTGAAGTCAATGGGAAGCTTGCCATTGACATCAGCAGAGCTAGAGCTTCAATCAGTAACTGGTGGCAGACATTTTGAAATATTTTCTAACTGCATTTTGTTGTTGAACATGACCAACTTTTCTCCATCTGTGCGTGGCTCCCCTTTGCTCGGCCCCAGCCCATCACATCTGAGCTGCATCCAGCAGCCTTCATTCCAGAGCAGGGTAACCCTCCTCCTTCCCATGGTGCTGAGTCAGCCCTTAACAGGGGCGTTATTGTCCTTCAGTTTGCATTATGAAGATTATTTTACTATGAAAATTCATAATTTGGGAAGACCATATGGTTCTGATTCAAACTGGAGTCTGCATTTGATCCTGATGTAAACAGACCAGCTTTGGACTCAGAGACTCCCACCATTTGGCAAACAGCAAATATTTCGGATCCCTTCCAGTTCTCCTAGGAGTGTATGGGAGGCTTGCCATTGATTTCAATAGTAGCAGGCTCTAGCGAAACAGAATATTATAGAAAACAAGATATCTTTGTAATCCTTCAAATTTAGCCATTTAATAAGGAAAAATCAGAGAGGTAAATGGAAAGAACTGAGCAGAGAAAGCACCAAAAGACCAGAAGGGGAGAGGCAATGGAGCGTGGCAGAAAAGTAGAAAGTGCAGAAAAGTAAGAAAGAAAATTAGCAGGGGAAAAAATACAAGGGAAGAGAAGAACACAGACAGAAAATATTAAAAAAATAAATAAATAAAGCAAACATGAAACCCAAAACCAGGAAAAAAGCATAACACAGAGACAGAGCAAAGAAATATATTTTTTGGTGGGTGTGGAGAGAGAAAGAAAAAGGAAGCAAGGCAGAAGGAGACCCAGGTCTTATGCAGCAAGATAAATGTTAAACATATTTATGGACAAGTAGTGCATTGACAGTCCTGGAGTTAAGCACATACCTAAATGCCTTGAAAAGCAGCAACAAAATTAAAATATGCAGAATAGGGAGAAGGTCAGAAGGGAGGAACACAATCCAGCACTTTTAAAGAAAAAGTGTCTATAAGAAAGAAGGCAATAAAGACATCTCTTCTATACTTTGAGGGTGAGTGGGAGTAGGCAGAAATAATGCAATAGGAAAGGGCTCTATTTTTAACATGATTATTATAAGAAAGTTTCTGATTTCTTTAAAGGTGCCTGGACCATATATATATANAGGGATGGGGCATCCACAACTTCTCTGGGCAACCTGTTCCAGTGCCTCACCACCCTCACAATAAAGAATTTATTCCTAATATCCAATCTAAATCTCCTCTCTTCCAGTTTAAAATCGTTACCCCTTGTTCTATCACTACAGTTCCTGACAAAAAATCCCTCTCCTGCTCTTCTGTAGGCTCCCTTCAATGCTGGAAGATATATATCTATATCTATATATCTTTCTCAAGATGGAAGATGAACTTTATTGAAGTAAGAGTTGTTCCTAGAGATTGGTTTTACCTTGAGACTGATAAAGCAAACAAATATCTTCTGCCTATTTCCTACTTCGTGGTGGCGTGGTAGTGTGCTGTTGGCTCTTGCCAATTGTATTACCCAGAGCTAAGTGTAGATTCTTGCAAATAAGCAAGTGGTTTCTTCTGCACCCATGAGCAGGCTCTGGTGATGCCTAGCCTCCAGAGCTGCATGGCAGATTGGAAGAGACAAAGTGGTAGCCAGCACTGGCTGCTTCTCTCATGTATGTTAAGGGGAAGTACATAGTCTATGGCTGAGACCAAGCAGATTTGCAAGCTGCATGGAATTTTCTGACGACAAATGTGCTCATGAATTTCACAACCTGTTGGCTCTCTTGAGGACTGCTGCAACTGTATCTTCTCTGCACTGGCCTCAGGAGAAAAAAGTCAAAAGCATAAGTTCCTTCATTTTTTATTTCAAAGCAAACACAGCTAAAGTACATATTGCCTGCCTTTATCAGCAGCTGCATCGTACTTGTTTCTGTATTCTGGAAAAACCTTACCAAACTATATTATAAATTGATTAAGCAGAAGCAAATTGGAAGAACCTGGGAAGTGCAGGGTATAACTTCCACTGTACTATTCTACTGAAAAAATCCAGCTTCCCACTAGTAGCATGAATGTTATTCTTAATAACTGCTTGAAATTTCCACATACTCATAAAATTCCTTTAAAAAAGCCTCATTAGAAACACTGCGGAAATGTATTTAAAACAAAACAATTTTTCTCCACACCTCTGGGCTGACATTTCTTGGCAGCTGTAATTTCAAGCACTCTCAGTGGAGTTAACAGAAAAGAAAACTAACTCTTTGTATATTCAAAGAGCAAATCTTTATTTCACTGAGACTGTTGCAGTAAAGACCATCTCCATTGCCTTGGACAATGTACAGACACCCCTCATGCAACTAATCTGCCTGGTGATTATGAGCCAGGACTCATTAACATTTAAAGCAAGGATGTCTTTCTCTGGAAAAAAAAAAATAAAAAAAAATAAAAGCCCTTCTCCCTAAATGAAGTCACACCATTCTCTGGGAAACTGATTTCATTTTTTTTTTCCAGTGCTGTCCCTCATGCACAGGCAAAGCTCTTTGTAAACACCTTGAATATTATTTTTCTTTGTAGGTTCAAAACTCCCCTTCACTGTGATGCCTACTGTTTGGCACAGATTAAACCAATCCCATGATTTATGATCCTTATGTGTGGTCTTTGCTACTGTTTTCCCCATGTGTCTGTATATATATATATATGTATATATGCCCTCTGTCCCATGGATAGACCAAACCATCTCAGGTCAGGACCCTTTCTTTTTTTTGGCCTGCTTGCAACTTCTGGGTGCTACATCCATGTGGATGTCTAATCAGAATGATCTCGGCTGTCTGGGTGGAGTTCCCCCAAAAGCTAAAGTTCTGACCCCAGCATCACTCAGCCATGAATTGCTAATGCATTGACATGTTACAGTCAGTTTTCTACACCCTGTTAATATGGTATCACACCAGCAACTAAATCCTAAGTAGAAAAAATGGCAGTTGTTCAAGCTGTGTGACAGGAGGAATTAAAACTCAATAACAAAACCAACAAAAAGATGGAATTTTTGTATTTATAGTGATGCAATTTCTGTATTACCAAGTGTAGCAGAGATACTGGAATGCAGACTATGACTGGCATAAGGCGTGACCATAACATTGCCTCTTGGTTCCTGCAGGGGAGAAAGAGCTCTTACTCCCACTGTTGGTAAAAAGGGAAAAGTACTGCTCCAGAAAGCTTCCTTGGCATATGCCACTGACCTACTGTTCCTGCCATTGGCACCCGCACACTTTAACTCCAGTGGGCAAGGGATCCCAAAGAGGCACCAGGAAGGTCAGGAGCTCTTAGTCTACGCAAGGATCTTTTTTCCAAATATCTTTGTTAAGGGCCATGGAATGTTTTTCTCTGCAAAAGACTTCATTGCAAAAGGTTAACAGAGATTAAAAGAAAGTGTTGCAGCAGACAACCTTGTAGAGAAGCAGAGAAAAGATGAGGTTGTCTTTTAAAGGCAGCTGATGTGGTGGTAATGGTAGATATTGCTGGCAAAACAGAGCAATCACATTTTTCCGGGCTTGAGAAAAGTGCTGTTTGCTGTTTGTTTGCTGTGTGGTGGGTGGTGATTCAGAGGGAGCACAGCCATGCATTGCTTTCTGTATGTTTCCATTGGGCATCTAGGGGAGGGAGCTAGAGTTGTAATTACTCATGATCCTGGAAAAAAGTGATGGCTTGCCCTGACATTCTGTGTATTTATACGTCTCTGCCAAGGCTGCGACCTGCACTCCCAGTCAGCCACCACACAGAGGAACCTGAGTTGGAAGCTCTGAGTCCCTCTCTAGGTACAGACCCTTCATGTTTCTTGGTCCATCACAGGTATGAATTCTCCTATGAGGATTTTGCCATCTCTCACAATTCTATTGAAAATGTAGATCAGCTTGGGTTTTAACTTAGATAAGTAAGCAAGTAAGCAAGAGGTCCTACAAATGACAATGCTTCAGGTGGGAACTATAAATTTGTGGTTCCAGTCTGCTGGGTAGACAGTCACCCAACTTATTTATAAGCAAGATACATACCTATGTGAATTCCCAGAGAAATTAATTTAACATTGCCAGGTCTAAAAAGAGAGGGAGATGGTAGTCACATTGATTACACTGAAACAGAGGAGAGAGCCAGGTGCAATGAGAACGTAAGCATTTTACATAAGATAGAAACAACTCCGATTACAATCTATCAAGAAGAAAGTGAACACAGGGCAAGGCCCATTCCCACAGTTTCACTCATGAAATACTGGTGGGATAAGGCCCAAACTTTGGAACCAATTATGATCACTCCATTTGTCAATGCCTATAGCGCTTTTTCATTTGTTGGACAGCTTGTTATGGCCAAGATATAAAGAATAATGTGTGAGTTTGTACCTCTACAGTATATGGCTTTGATATGTAGAAAATTACTATATGAAAGTGGGGTAGCTAGTGTAGGCAGTTCTGTCTTTAGGGTGGCAGCTCACAGGGAGGTTTAAGGATTTAATTTTTGGTCTTTGGCATATAAATTCTTCTGTGGAGCCTATGTATCGAATATAAAGACAGACTCAATGACTAAACAACCTATGTTACACTCACTTTCTTGCTCTAAGCCAAGTAGAGTGAAGTTTAAATTTACTATATGTAATCATCATTACGCTCAATTTGAGCCCTTTGTGCACATATTAAAGAAAATAAAAGCAAATATTGATAGCCCCAGTGGTAACTATATGTAGAAGCAAAAACTGTAGGCAACTGATGAAAGACAGAGATGTGGATATAACATGGGAAGAAATACACACCAAACTTTAGGAAGAAAAATTGCAGTTGATTGGTTCCTAATGTAGTAAAACAATTCACCCTGGGACTTGTAAAATAACTGTGAGAGCTTAAAGTGATTCAAATTGGCAGTTCCAGGACAGTCCCAGAGGACACGATGCAATAGCCATGTTTAAAACCTATTGCTGAGATCCTAGGGAGGCCAAGGAGACAGAGCAGAGCCACCACGGGGGTTAGGATGTGGGGGCAGGATGTGCTCTGGGTCTGGGGAGGAATTGCATCTCAACCTCTCTTTGTTTATGGGGAGAGCTGAGAAACTGTCTCTGGGATGCCCAGAATTGCTTTTCCCTCCGGCCTCCCAACACCCTTGTATAACTCTTGTGCTTTATAATTTCTTGCACATGAAGCTGTGCTGGAAACCCCTGTAGTGTTTTTACCACGGGAACTATTCTTCAAAAGATCAAAAGCATTCAAAATAGAAGGCCCTTTCTACTGTCTGTACCCACTACAGTTATACATGAGAAACAAGAAACCAGCCTAGGTCTGCAGGCTTTCGCCTGGGGAATAAATCACTCCAACTGTCTTTTCACGTGCTTGAAACCATACACTGGGCCTTCAGCGAGGGCTTACTGCAAGTTTTTCAATACGGTTCCTCTCACCTATGGCAGACAAACGTGGAGCCAGGTATGAAAGCACATCCCCATGAATCAGAGAGACTTGATGGTCTGTCTGCAGGGTGCTGACAATCACGGGATGAATACGACAGCATGATTGGATCTCTACCTGCTGATTAATTGGTAAGGCTGTGATGTGTCATCCCATCAAACCATACGGCTTCGTTGAGTTCCCTCAACACTTCTCACCTCACTTCATTTCTGGGTTGTCTCCAGATTTTGTGAGCCTGAAATGGATGCACAGACACAGCGGTGGCTTTGTCCTGGCACAACTGTCTGCTCCGTAGGCCATGCAGACAACACCTGAGTCCTCCACCTCATTGCATGTCATGCAACAGGGCTGCACAGTAAAACATATAACTTTTGTACAGCCCTTTTCTTTCACTGAATTATTAAGCAAACTACCAGGCACCATGGGATAACATGTCGGAACTTGGCGCTGAAAGCTCTCCACAGGTATTCAGGGAATTATAATAGCTTTGTCAGGTCAGGGTCTGAAAGCTGTTAAGTCTGACATCACTTGATCATTCAAAGTTATGTAATGTTGGTATTATTTTTTATTGCACAGCCTGTTTTTCTCTACTGAGGTGGAAGCTCTTTGCTCTGAGTAAAGCTTGTTTGTGCCACTACTAGTGTGCGTGGGCAGAGCTCATGCCCACCTTCTCATGTATATAGCCTCTTTGTGGTGACAGTCCCAGGGGAGCCATGACCTTCCTCGCAGGACCGATGATGAGCAGTCAGCAGTGGCACCATCTTCAAACAGCTGCACTACTTGCAGATGAATGCCCACCCCTAGACTTGTATAATTAGGCAGAAAACTGAGCTGACCATGCAGCACAGCTGTCCCTGTCTGTTCCCCAGCTCTTTGGGTACTCATGCACAAAATAAATCAACTGAGAGGGAACAGAGAGAGATTTTTGTCTTTCATCTCCATACCCACTGGCCAGTGCAGTTTGAGAGACATGGGTCAGACAGCCAACTAGGGAATAGCTAAGTCAGAGGCATGACTGCACTGGAGGTCTAATTCAGCTAGTGAGGGTATTGCAGCATTACACAGCTTTGTAGCAGAGGATTCAGCATCAGATGTTCACTGTTCCCGGAGGCTTTTCCTAGTACGTACCATAAGGTTATGGCTTCCTTGCCACCAGTGTGTGACCTGTTTAGCATTAAGCTTGCTGCGGTACATCCACCTGATCTTCAGTCATGTTTCCTAACCATATTTCAGATGAGGCCAGAGGACACAGGCAGCTGAGGAGAACCTACCCCTCTAAGGATTTTCTTCACGGCGTAAGGTTTCTGCTGGTTACTCACTGTGTGGTAGTTTCCTCACTGCTCTGCTCAGAGCTGCACCAGGAGGCGCATGCTAGTCCCAGCTTTGAGACAGCATGTATCAAAACGTGAGGCAGTACCTGTAGGACCTGTGAAGGAGGAGCTGATGATGATGCACGAATTTCCTGCACATTCATCCTCATCAAGACAAATGCTTTTTTCCAGCAGTATAAGGATTAAAGAAAGAAAGAACGGTTTCTTGTGTCTAGAGTGAGGAGTTCGGTGGTGTAATGTCTACTCATGGTGCAATGTAAACAGTGTAATTAAAGCTTGTGTGCTTCCACTCTTTCCAATAAATGCTGTGAAACTAGGCTTACAAAAACACCAGCAAGACCCAACCGATTATCAGGAAAGTGATCAAAGTGTTTTCCATATGGAATGGCAAACAAAGAAGACATGTTTCATCAAGGCCAGCTCCAGCCTCTTTGCCTCATTTCCATCATTATAAATACAGTATTTGTGCAGTACTCACTGCGTGTGAGTGACAGCTGCTACCACCTTGAAGGCACACCATGCACTTCAGGAGTAACTGGGGATGGGTAAGATATCCCCCAGCCCTTCAGTCCCCCTAAAAGGGAAAGGAAGTGAGTTTGACTGAAGGCTGAGCTGCTCTTATTCAATAGATGTGCAGGCTGCTCTTGCTGTCGAGAACCATGGTGTTTGCCCATGATGCATTTCTCCTCCATGAAAAAAGTTTCTTATCTTGATCAGCCACTGTCTTGCCCTGCTGCTAGTATGATGCCTGGGGCAAAGCTGTGTCAGGTTTAACTAGTAGATTATGGATGACAGTGAGTGTTTCAGCAGCTCCACTCCTGAGCACCTTCAGCTCATTCTTACTGACACCTCATTTTGAGAAAGTCTTTTGGCCTCATCCCTCCCCCTACAAAGAAAGCCCTCCAGGCTGGAAGCCCCAGTGAGGGAAAGTGGACACAAAGCTTTCCAGCTCTGTTCTCACTTCCTGCAAGTGGTGGTGTATACTGCAGTCGTCTGTCAGCCCCTGTGATGTTCTGGCAGACTCTCTGCTATTGATGGTTTTCAGGATTTTTTTTGTTTCAGATTTTAAGCCTTTCACAAGTTGCTTCTCAGGATCCCTCTTGGCTTACCGTATTACAGCTTTGCCATTCTCTTGCCAGAGCACAGGATCACATCTTTCCTTGTTTGGACACAGTTTTATGGCACTTGGACAAAGAAGTAACTGAGACATACATTCATCTACCCACCTCTTCTTGCAGCCCCCTCTCAAATAAAGTTCACATCAGTTACTACCACTTCTCAAATGCAGACATCTCTCAGAACTGCGTAATAAAGGGGATGGGTGTTTGCTGCCGAAGTATTTTTGGAAGCACTAGCTATTCAGTTTCCAGTGCCTGCAGAGACACTTTAGGCTGAATTCTATACTGTTAGATTAGTTTGCTCCATGTTTCACACTAGGCTTCTTGACCCATCAAATCTGGAGTTGAACATTTTGGTGTCTTTGGGAAGGAAAGTCAGGCATGGCTGAAATGATATTTCACTACTCCCCAAGCAATAGAGACAGGGACTATGCTCCTGTCCAGGGGTTGTGCTCCCTTCACCCAAAGCTATCTCTGGCTTGAAGTGGCCCACACTGACATTTACATCCTGATGTCAAATGCCTGCACATAGATTTAGAGGCCTGCAAAACAGTAGTGTGAAGTTTGAGAAACGCACCCCAAGGTAAGAAGCAGCTTTCGGAGCCATCACATAGAATCATAGAATGGTTAGAGTTGGAAGGGACCTTAAAGATCATCGAGTTCCAACCCTCCCACTAGAGCAGGTTGCTCAAAGCCCCATCCAGCCTGGCCTTGAACACTCCCAGGGCTGGGGCATCCACAACTTCTCTGGGCAACCTGTTCCAGTGCCTCACCACCCTCACAATAAAGAATTTATTCCTAATATCCAATCTAAATCTCCTCTCTTCCAGTTTAGAATCGTCACCCCTTGTTCTATCACTACACTTCCTGACAAAGAATCCCTCTCCTGCTCTCCTGTAGGCTCCCTTCAGATACT
>VZRU01010791.1:301995-318541 GCA_013398155.1 Pedionomus torquatus
CTTTTGATGCAGCCCAGGACACGGTTGGCTTTTTGGGCTGCCAGCGCACATTGCCGGCTCATGTTGAGCTTCTCATCCATGAGCACTCCCAAGTCCTTCTCCTCAGGGCTGCTCTCCAGCCATTCTCTGGCCATCCTGTATTTGTGCCTGAGATTGCCACGTCCCAGGTGCAGGACTCTGCCCTTGGCTTGGTTGAACTTCATGCCATTTGCATTAGCCCACCTCTCAAGCCTGTCCAGGTCTTTCTGGATGGCATCTCTTTCCTCCAGTGTGTTGACCGTGCCACCAAGCTTGTCTCACTTGTCTCTGCCATGCACCATTCACAGGCAAAGTGGTCACAGTGGCATTTCCAACTAGCAGGGCTCTTTTATGCTTTACCACTGCAAAATGTGTGAAAAGCTTCATCCCATATACAGCTGGCAGCACAGGCCCTTGACCAGGCTCTGCTGCCAGAGGAACCCTGCCTGAACCTGCCCTGCTGGCAATCTAATAGCTAGTGGTTTGGACCTGGCCAGGCCACCTATGCAGTCTTGCCTCCCTCCATTTTATTTAGCCTAAAGAAACCTACATGTTATTTTAAAGCCAAAGAAACCCTTTTCATACATGTCTCTGCTGTTTTTTTCACAAGAAAGTGATCAGGCTAACAAAGGCTAGGAACCTTCATGCAGAGGAGGAGAGGAGGTCTCCAAGGCCCCCATGAGGGCAATGATAGTTCTGTCCATGGAGAATCAGGTGTTCTAATCAGGAGATGCTAGTGCGGTCCCTGTATTGGCTACCACTGCAGCCAACAGTAGAGGAAGAGCAGTCTCACACTGGGAACAGAAAATCTGGAAGAGTGAGTCCTACTGCAATGGCTCAGCAGACAGTGGTGGTCCAGACTCCTTGCAGCCATAGTGCAAAGTACAGTGGGCTCTGAGGCATGTTTGACACTCTTTGGCAAAAGCGTTCTGTTCATCCTGCAAGACCCTCCTGTGCATTGACTTGCCTCACAACTCAGCAACATTCAAGCCACTATTGAAAAAGTGCAAGTGGCTTAAGGGGCCTGTATGATCAGATGTAGCCTACTCACATTTCACTCTTATGGACTTTTTTCTGGTGTTTTCTAGACTTTGCTTGGGGAGTGCTCATGGATGAGAAGCTCAACATGAGCCAGAAGTATGAAGGCATCTGAGGGAAAGCAAATACATCCTGTTGCTGCTGGAAGATCCCCAGGCAGGGAGAGTCACATACATCATAGGTGTTCCCACTGTGTTTCTTCAGCAGTAGTCCCACAAAACAGAAAAATAACAGCCCTTCCAAATAGCATGGCATGGCATTGCAAGGCACGGCAAGTTGGGGAACATGAATGGCACGCAGCTGTAGGATTCCTGTTAGTTGTTTCCTTAGTATTAAAGAGTCTGTGTTGGATGAGTGCCCATACTGCCTTGTCTGATATGCCACACTAAGTGGGATGAGATCTTGCAGAATAGGCCTGCAGATGTTGACCATCAATGTCCCATGGTTGCCAAAAGAGCAGAGCAAGACCAAATAGATGCACAGATGTCAAGGGTTGCACAGTAGACCTGTGCTAAGGTGCATTCCTGCCAGTGTGATGGTATCTACAGGCAGCTGTGGGATGGCATCCAGCCTGCCCTCCTTATCCAATGCAAGGGAAGACCATTGGTACACTACTTCTCCTTCTTGTTGATCCTCCAGATAAGGGTCATTAAATAGCATGTTCCCCAGAAAGTTTGTCCATCCTCAAGCAGATGCTCCAAAAGAACTGAAAAGCTCCAATGCAAAGCCAGTATAGCTCATTTCCTTCCCAGGGACACTACTGATGTCATGCTTAAAACTGGTTTCCCTAACTGGCAGTGGAGCACAAAGTGTTAATGCTCTGAGATGGTTCTTAGTTTCCTGAAAATTGATCTTCATCAACTTTATCTTGAAGAAATATGATTAATAATGTTATACCATTTTCAGTTTAATCTGAATTTCTTATCTTTGTCAGAATCTGCGGTCCTTATTCCCTCACTGGCAAATCTGAAAACACACAGAGCAATTGTTCTGATTTCAATGGAGTTGCGTTAGTCTGCAATCGAGAGCAGGTTTTGGCTCCTCATACCAATTCTATGGTTGCTTCATATATCGCCCCTCAATGCTATAAATATTGGTGCTATTTTAGGCTAATGGTGTTTTTCTTTATAAGCATGGTCCCATCGGAAGTTTCTTGCCCATATTTGGGTAAGTAACAAAGGACAAATATGTTATATTTTTTTTCCCTTTTAAGTTGTTAAACTTCAACAATAATAAAGGTATTATGTGGAGTCATCTCAAAAATATATCCCATATATCATTCTGAGATAAAGATCTTTGTCTGAGACTTTGTCTGAAAAGGATAATGTTTCACTCCTGGCGCCTGTGAGTCTACTCTTTCTAGCATAATACATATTTGTTATACAGTTACTAGACCTGGCTAGGTACAATCAGTTCGCACATTTCTATTTTTTTTTTGCTAATTAAGAAAGCTCATCAGCCCATTGCTTCTTCTCTACCTGCTGAATGCTAACCAAAACAATGGGAACGGGTGAAGGCAGTAGGAAAATGTTTGTGTCCCTAGGTGTTATCCATACGGTTGTAAGTTGTGGTGGAGCACAGAATGGCTCAGAAGAGCAATTGGAGTACACTTTAAAATACCCGCACAGTTGTTTTCTTTGGTGGAAATTAAGGGAATAGGAATTAAGGTTGCCTGTGTGTTGCAGGAGGGGTGTGTAAGAAATCAGTCACTGCAGAAATTACAGCTTGGTTGAAATTCTCCTTAAAATTCTGTTGAGTTTGGGGAATAACTTAAAACCCCAAGTTCTAGTGCTCAGAGAACACTGAAATATTGCCCAGTGTGTTTTGGATAAAAAATATTTGGGGCTTCTCATTTTATATTCTGGCACTCTTATCTCAGTGTTCAAGACATAAATATATGCCTGTGTCTATACAAAATATAAAGGATGAAAACGGAGCAAGAAACTATGGGACTCTCAAATGCCTAGCACAAGGCACGGCGCTGGAAGGCACTCCCTGCCAGGTTTTGCTCCTGCAACCTCTCCTGCTGACACAGCCCCAGCAGCCCCAGCTGGACAGGCACGTTGATGGAGTAGCACGTTCCAGCAGAGGATGTTCCTTTGGGGTGTGTGGGGAATCCCAGTGAGCGCTGCTGACTGCCAGCCCCCACATAGTCACTAGGTTAACCCCATCTCACAAGATCTGAGTCTCGCTAGAGAAATCCATTTGCTCCTCCTCCTGGCTCCCCCACCCCCTGCACTATGTCTGTGGTGTGGTTTGCCTCTAATCTTTAGCCAGAGCCTAGAATCATAAATATATAAAGTATAAAACCCGTTACAGGAATCAAATGTGATATACTGAAGCTATGGTAAATATAGTAGCAGATTTCACAAGTTAAAAAAAAAAATGCCAGAGGCTTTTTATTTATCATTTATAAAGAGTTTTATTTGGTATTTTCCAAAGTTAATGGCTTTAATAAAATCTTTACAAACCAGAGAGCTTATCTCCTGTATGCTGAGGACCAGATGGTACCATCAGATTTATATTGCAGATTTCTGCAATTTGGCTCCATTAATGTGGCAGACAGCAGTTTCCACACCTCACAGAGGTATGTTCTCATCTTCCAGAAATGGTGGAGCTCTGGAGCAGTGTGACTCCCCTGTTTGCATTGGAAGGATCCTCTGCAGGGCTGCGATTTGAGCAGAAGGGGATGGAACAAGCCAAAAAAATTAAGCTGCATGATAGCACTAGAAAAAGCAGATCTGGAGGAAAAATTGAGCTCAGGTTAGTGCTGACCTTAGCTTGGAAAATCATATGCTCTCCAACATCCACATCCATCCAGCCACTAGGGAGCTGCCTGGTTACATGTGATTTTACCCATCTGTTATTTAAATCACAGATCCAAAACCAAACCCTGGAGCTTTCAGAAATTATGTGGATTGGTGTTGTCCCATGGATACTTTTTTTATAAGAAGGTGAAGGATCTGTATTTTCCAGGCAGGATGACACTACTGAATCCCCCAGCCCAGTCTCTAGAACTGGGGTAATGAATACCTATCTGCTCTTCTCTGTCCCAAAAAGCAGCTGACTGCTGCCACAGTGCTGCTTCTACAAGGGAAATACACCTCCTTTTCAAGGGAAATTCACTTCCTCACTCCCACAGTGATCTCCAGAGGTCCTGACTTGATTTTCTTAGTATCCCATGGTATGAATTTCTAAAAATCTTTAAATGACATCTGACTCAATGACCACAGGGAATCCCTTGTGTTATTTTACTTTTCGTTTTCCTTTCTAATCTCTTTCTACCTGTATTGTCTGTGGTTTGAATGATAGTGAGACAGGGAAAGAAGAGTAACTTACTAGGTTTTAATATATTTTCTATTCAAGGTAAATATCTAGCCAAGTATCTTCTTACCTTTCTCTGGGTATTTTCTTCTACTTGACTGTCTTATGTTTTTTTTTTTCTCTAAAAGCAATCATGTGACTGATTTGTACACTTGCAGGCCAAATGCTGGAAAAAATAGTAGAAAACAAAACATTTCATTGATTATTTTTGAGGGGTGTTACACTTACCAATTTATGTTACATTTACATAAATTGAAAAGCAATTGGAGCATTTCTAAACTCTATGTTCAGTTTCAGAAAAATGTGGAAAGTATGCTTTTTGTTTCATACTCATTCACCAAAGTGATTTGATTCAGAATAAATTTACAATTTGTCTAATTGAAATTGCCATTATGCAGTGAATAAAAGAAGTAAAAATTCAGCCCTGAAATGTAGCCTAGCTGCTGTAACAGAAGAAAGTAGCGGGCTCGGATCAGATGCTGGGGGTTTGCTTGTGGGGGCCTAGGTACAGGATCTTGAAACATCTTTTCCTGAAGACCGTGGGAAGGAGACCGTCCTGCGGGGCAGGCTGGGAAGGGGATGATCTGGGTTGTAGAAATGTCATCAGAAAGTCAAAGTTATGATAAGAGAGGGTGTAGATAGAAATTCTGAAGAAAAGGGAATTAGGACATAGAAATCAGGATGACTGGAGGCCTATTTCTTCATATATTTATCATCAAAATGTGTCGCTAAATAATGTGTTGAGGTTGCAGATATCTGAACATAGCCTCCAAAGACGTGGGACCCCCCTTACCAAGTGTCACAGTGGCAAAAATCTGTGTTGGGCTCCATAAGTCATTATGAAATGAAAACTCACCTCGAGCTACACCCAGTAGGAAGTTGTGCTGACTCATTATGGTCCAGAGCAAGGCACCTCTGGGCTGAGCACCCCCAAACTCTGCACCCTTTTATCATTTTGCAACCAAGCAGAGGTGTACATGACTGGTGCTCATCCAGATGTAGAACTGGGGTGCTGCTTGGGCATGGACTAGGTTTCAGCTGTCATGGTTAGCAAGAAAACCATTCAGGTTCTTTAGTAACAGAGGAAATACCTTGTATTTCCTCTTTTTCCAGAAAGAAAATGAGTGTAATGTATTTTCCCTTCATCATCTAAGTAAAACACAACCCTCTTCTTACATGTTTCTAGTCATGGTTGCAATGAGGGAACACATTTCCCTGTGAAAGGTGGTTCGCAGAGGTGCAATCGCAGCCTCCAATAGCATCTTCGGGAGTATTGCTGCTGCAGGCCATGGCAATATTTCAACATCCACCCAAGCTGGAGGCCTGTGATGGCAGAGAGACTACTCTTTGTAACAACTCAGGAAGAGGGGGATGCCCAGTGAGGAACAAACATGGACTTAGAATAAACAATGGTGAAGTATCTCTTCTTGAAAAATTTGCTGTGGAAACCATTGTTAGCAAATGCTGTGGAGACCAAAGTGGACATAGTGGGCATAGTCTTTAAAAAAAAAAAAAAAAAAAAAAAAAAAAAAAAAAAAAAAAAAAATTAAACATGATTTTAAGGTCCTTCAGTTGCCATTAAATGTAGTAAGCCAAACTTAATTGCTTAATTTTTAGGACAGAAAGTCTCTACATGACAAAAACTGAAAAGGTAATACCAGGCAAATAGTTGCTTCAGATTGCTGTTTCTTACATGTATTCCTAAAGCACCTGCTGGCAGCCCCATTCTGAAAATTAATTACTGAGCAGTGGCCCCTGTACTAATCCATGATGACATTAAAACTCTATTAATATAAGTGGAAAAATCACTCAAATCACCTTGACTTGTGTGTTTCAGTTGGGGGAAGATTCCAGCTACAACAGAAATTAAATTTCTGTGGCATCTCTGTGGCATGTTTGTAGTTCTATAAGAAAGGGTAGATGGTGCTTAGAGCACACTGATGAATAGACTTTAGTTTCCTTGGGTGTATCGGTCACTCTACACTTAGTGATGCCAAGGGGCTGGATTAACAACATTAGCCTCTAAAATCCTGTGTTTATTCAGGAAGGATAACACTCAGAACACCCACATGAGCTTCTACGCAGCACCCTACTTGCGCAATGCTAGCGTTTCACCCATCTTCACTGGCCATCTTCACCAGGTGCTGTGCAGGCACTCTAAGGGAGTAGACAGGCAGCCAGCTGCAAAGCAAGCCATGCACAGGACAGTCACATCCTCTGATGAAGCTTGGGGGAATGCCAGCCAATGAACTTTCTGTGAAAGTTTTGCTTTAAGGCTATTATTCACCACTCTGTCTGTAGGAACAGCGCTTCTGTACGTGATGTCCTCCATGTCATTGCCAGTCCTCTGAGTCATCAGCTCATGAAGGAAATAACTTTGTTTTCTTTGGGTTCTCAGCTGAGCATCCAGCATAAGCACTTTCTTTTGGTCCACCTGGCCTCATCCCAGCTTAATTTAAAGTTTTCCCAGGAGCTTGTTAAAATAGTGCTTATGTTTTCTTGTTTCATGTTTGTATAGGTGATGGGAAGGAAAAATTTCCTGAACGCCTTCTGAAAAAAAAAACAACACTTGCAAAATCGTGGAAGTGTTTTCTTACCTTAAAAAAAAATTCTCGAGCTTTCACATAGCCAAAAGAGAACACAGTGAAAGTGGATTTATAAAAATGTTCCCCCCTCCCCAAAACCCACTTTGAAGAGATGGAGAGCACTCATGTATCTGTTCAAAGACTTACGATTTTGCTGGCGTGCAAAACTCTGTTGATCCCACAGCCCCACATATACGGCTGCTCCTTTTGATGGTGAATATACTGCCAGAGTAATTTTCAATCAGTCCCGGACCAGAAAGAGAGACATTTTTAAGCAGTTGCTTGGTTGTGTAATTCAAGGTGCTTCAAGTGTAAACATTGATCTCCAAGAGGGACAGGGAAAAAAAAGGAAAAGGCAAGAGTGTCTTGCTTCAGTATGAAGTGGGATCATGAAAAAAGAAAGTCCCACCTTGGATTTTGCTTACCAGGGCTTGGCTCAAATGTTTGGGCTATTTTGTCAACAGGGATATTGTTCATGTACCATGCAAAAGCAGAAGACAAAAATCAGCGGAGGCTCAGGTGTTCAGTGTGTGTTTAAATCACACTTGTGTCCAGCTAATTGTGAGTTTCAGTATTGTCCTGAATAGAGGTGATTTTAAGCATAGGCCTGAATTCTTTCTAACTTGAAGCCTGAGTAAATGATCCCGTTTGAGTAAATTCAGTAAGGACAAAACTCTTTTCTGGACTATTGTCTGCAACTTTTAACACTATTCTCAATGCTCTAAAATAAATACAGACAATTTGGCCTCAGAGTTCAGTCCCATATTTCAAAAATAGTTTGGTGGCAAAGCAGCTTTTTCTTTGTGTTTTTCTTTTTGAATGCAATAGTAAACGCTTGAGAACTGGGACAAAAGTTAGTCCTTGCACCATCCTGTCTATCATTGCTTCTTCCAGAATTACAGAGACAGAAGAGATTAGAGTTTAAAAATATTGGTGTGCTGTCACTCAGCTTGTTTTTGTTGGCCTGACAAGTCACCAGCTGCTGCAGTTTGTTGCCATTTCATAGGCTTCTCCTGAGGTATTTAAACAAGGTTTTCAGTAATTCAGCACCATGACCCTTCTTAAATTATATGGCATCTTTTAAAAGTGACAGCATCCTGAGGATGTGGCGGGCAGCACCTGCAGAAATGGCTAAAGAACCATCTTGTTCATCAGCAAACCTCTCCAGTGCTGTGCCCTGGCCACAACAGGGCATGCTTGTGCTCAGTCACTGAGTGCTGCTTGCTAGGCTTTGTTGGTCTTTGGGATAGTTTCATATAGAAGATTTATAGGCAGTAGTGATGGGTCATGTTTGCTTCTGGATTTCTTGAGACCAGGAGTCTCAATCAGGATGAAGGAAGCAGCTGAGGACAGAGGGAGGACCAGAGGAGAGGCAGGAATGTGGTCGTTGCTTGAAGTAGATGGGAGAGAAAAAACAGCATTCAGGCAGTAGGGAGGGCTGAGAACAGGGCTGGCACCAAGTCAGGGAGACGAGCAGGCATCAGGAACCACAACAGGTTCAAAAACATCACTGGGCTCACGAGTCCCGCAAATAGCTGCAGGGAAGGGGCATGTTGGATTGTGGCAGCTTCCATCAGTGGGTGGTGGCCAACATTCAGAGTGTTCATGGCTTTCTGGAGACCAGCTGTGGTTTGGTGGCCAACAGCAGCTCACTTACCTATTTGCTGCTTAGCAGAAACTGTCAATAGCCTAGCTTAAGATCCCTAATCTTCAACATGCTATGCAAATATTTCCACAAAACTGCATGCAATGGTCTGAACAACTGATAATTTACTAAAAGAGGCATGATTTCCCTGTTTCCTTAGTAATAAATACAATGCTTGAGAAGTACAGTCCTTCAGTTTGGAAACACATATCTTCACTTATCTGGTTAAGACAAGAATAATGCTGAGATAGATAACACTAGAAAATGCTTGGGGAGGGAACAATTGTGTTTTGGAGCTGGCCTTGGGCTGTCTTTGTGCACGCAAACTAATCTCTCAGGCCAGAGACCACATGAAAAACGTTCAGATAGATCCCAAGCTTGGAGCCTCAGCCTTCCTCCTTTGCTTTAAAAGGATGTTTCCTGTTCAAAACGAAAGCTGATCTCGTGCTTCCAGGTGCTTCACCGGGCTGGCTCTGGGCAGTTGGCACGCTGATCACACTGCAGCTGTGGCAGCACAGAGCCTGCTACGGGCTGCCAAGCCAGCCTGAAAAGCAGGCTGGAGTAGCCAGAAACACGCTCCCGGCTGCTGCAGTTAGTCCTACCACCCTATTTACATTTACGTGGGGTGTGCCTACCCCACAAAACTGTACTTACAGCCTATGCACAGCCCTCACACCCCCCTGTGCTTCCATTCCTTATGCATAAAAGGAGAGAACAGCAGAAGAGCAGGGTTAAGTAAGTGGTCGCATTTAGTGTGCTTTGATTCAAGCAAGTCTGTGTGTGGTGCTGCCTAGGAGAGTGAGGCAACCTGTCCAAATGGACCATGGTGGCTCATGATTTTAAAGTTAGGCATGTGCACAACTGTTTTGCCAAGCTGGAGGCCCGCACCAAGAGCTGGGAAGCCAATGCTAGGCAGGGAGACAGCAAAAGCCTTACATGACTTTGGCTGTTTTACCACACTGCAATTGGGGCTATGAAAGTTTACTCTTCACACCTGGCAGTTGAGATAATTATCATATCTCTTGCAAAAACATAATAGGTGCATTGTTTGACTTGGGAAGAACAGCAACAAAGTGCAATTGCTGAACTGGGATGTCAGCATAAGGGAATGAAAGTATTGAGGTGAAGGCTTTGATGTGGCAGAGGACAGTGGCCCAGACAGCAAGCATTACACTCCATCCACTTTCTGCTTCTGAAGATACTCCTTACCTTGCATATCCCTTTCTTAAATGCAAATCTGCAATTAAATGCACTCTGTTCCATTGTTGCCTTGTGAAGCTGAAAGTCAAAATGCAAAAACCAGGTTGACCTTCTACAAGTGTACCTTTTCACCAAATGGAGGGACTCAATACCAGCAACTTCTGAGGTTCTAAAAGATCAAAAACTTATCAGGTGTGTTTTATCTAAAAGCTTGCTATTTATTTGCCGGGCAAAAACTAAACAATGATGAAAATAAAAATTCTTTCTTCTCATCCTTCCCCTTTCCCAGCCCTGGGGTGCCACAAACTAAGAAGAAAGGCCCTTTGCCACCATCATGGTTATGGTGCCTGTGTGGCAGCACTTACATCAGAATTGAGGATTTAAGCTCTCTGCAAACCTAGCCAGACTCTTCCCCAGAAGATTTACAGTCTCTGGATCATTGTAAGCAAAACTACAACTCTTAATGGAAACTTTTTTCTTTTTTTTTTTTTTTTCTCAAAAGCTGGCTGTAGTTCAGTGGGTACAAACCCTGCATGGGGCTTCCCTTAATTATTTAAATTCAGTGGTAAAATCATGAATACAGTCTTTCTGGTTCTAAGCCAGGCTTGAGCAAAATGAGATTTGGCTACTTACAGTTTTCCCTCAATGTCTTTGAATCACTTTATAAAGTACCCTTTCAGTTTAATTAATGTTATTAAATGTATTAAATCTCCAAGATATGAATGAAGTTAAAGGGATCAAATAACAGTGGAGCAACATAGTAAAGAAATGGCAGTATTTTTGTTTGCCAAGGTCCTCTGACATTTCTGTGAGCGTTACAAGCTGGCTACAAGTGGTAGGGAGTGTCAACATGCGTATCAAGAGTCACGTATTTTCCAAAGTCCTCCACTTCCCCTCTGGCACTGAGTCTCCAGCCTCTTTTGCAATGTAGCCACATGCACCTGAAGTATTCCATGAGCACTCACTATGCCAACACCCATCTGAGTACTAGCAGTGTATCAAATCCTCAGCCCTCCACTGGAATACAAGTCTTTGGTTATGCAGCATTTACAAACCAACTGTATTTTTGACACCTTAACAATTAATCTGTGCACCAACAAGCGAGCCTGCATCTCAGTAATGGCAATTCAATCCTCAGGTTTTGAAATGGGAGAGGATTTAGAAGGACTTAGTTCTGACAAGTACCCTGGCGAGGTAAGGAATTCAAGACAGTTCTGAGTTATAAATATTCATCTCTGAATTGCTCAGGATAGCTGGTTAAACAATGATCTGAGAGTCTTTTTCCTGGGAAAACTCTCAGTGGAGGAAAGTTCCTCCAGAAGCCAAGGGGCATCACAGGGTGTTTTTAACCAACGTCAGCAGAGTCACACTGTGCAAACGTTAGAACTCTCAGGATAATGAGCTTAAACTACTGTATATGAGAAGGGAGCAATTCAGTTCAGAACTGTATTTTTCCCAGGTGATAAGGGAAATAAAACTATTGACAGGTCTGTCAGCAGCTGTTTTTAAAAGGTATATGAGTATATGCTCACATCCAACAAATAGCTCATTTTTAAAAGCCTAGGACTATCACTGTGCCAATTCAGTTTAACCTCTGAATCATGTGGGTCCAAATCTCACCTGATGATTTCTTCATTTACTTCACCAGGCATTGCCGAACTCTATGCATTAGAAATATGTCTGGTGTGGGATGGGCTTTGCAGAGGTACCTCTTCAGCATTCCAAGTGCTCTGGTTCATGGATAACAGCCAGAAAGCTCCAGATTTACCCAGCTGCTCCACAGCACCCCAACCCTAGCAAGGGCACATTAGCCCTGGAATGGGCACCCCAGCCCTGGCAATGGCTCCCTCACTGCATTACCACAAAGGAAGAAGGAAATAAAGCCTGTATTAAATAAGAATTATATCTCCAGAGGCATATCAATACCATTTGGGGTGGCAAAAAGAGTAGACGGGTGGCAGGAAAGGAGCAAGAGCTGAAGTAAAAGTTACTATCAAAAAGATAGCAAGAAAGATAGTGTAGTTTAACCACAGAATCCACAGTACATTGCTACTGAGCCTACCCCAATTATAACCACAAAATACAGAGTCTTTAACCACAGTAATCAGATGATATGACCAATATTCAACACAAGGATCTACAGAGAACAGCTCGAACACTGGAAAACAATTTCAGGAACATTCGTTTTCAAGGTTTGAAAACATCCGTTCAGAGCAGCGCCTCACCACCACATGTGCTGTGGAGCTATCTTTTTTTCAGAAAAGCTGTAGCGGATGACTTTCTGTTTCTGTGATGCTGGCAGG
The DNA here is from genome assembly GCA_013398155.1 of Pedionomus torquatus. Taxonomy (NCBI): domain Eukaryota; kingdom Metazoa; phylum Chordata; class Aves; order Charadriiformes; family Pedionomidae; genus Pedionomus; species Pedionomus torquatus. The sequence goes on from VZRU01010791.1 coordinate 314,109, forward strand.
AGGGAGCAAATCCTGCAGTGTTGGGCTGCACACTTACAGCACAGCAGTGCGAGCAACATGTGCCTTGCCTTGGAGTTTGCTCTGAAAGACAAGCACTTAGCCCACTAGGGAATACATGTGCTCTGGGTAGCCAGCTGGTCAGAAATAAGGCCCCAAATATACAGACCTGGCCTCAAGTAATTCCCTCCTGCTTTTTTCTAGTCCCAATGGAACAGACACCCCAAAGGGAATGGGCCATGAATTGACCCCACTCATGCTTCAGGTGTAGGATTGTGAATTCAACCCACAGGCTCCCCTTGTCCCACCATACATCTTTGCTCTTGCTGCCTCCTTGGCCAAATACAGCTCAGCAGCACACAGCTCTACTCCCAGCTTCAGGGCAGACCACTCCACCCTCTCTCTGTGCTGCTTTTGTGCTGTATTTTCTGGCTACACAGCTCTATGCAAACTGATGTTCCTCGGGAACACAAGGTCTGTTGTGCTCAGTGACAGTCAGTGTAAATATTTTAAATAGTAATGGGAAGCTTTTCATAGTCTTCAAAGCACTGACCTAAAACTTCCAGCTGCAGATCTCATGTGGTTTATATTAGTACATGATGATATTGCAAGTTGGAATATAAGGCTAGCTCTAGCAATAAAGGGACACAGTTTCCACCTATTTAAACTCACTGTATCTTCTTACAGATCATCATTGTTCATAATGGATTTCTGGAACTCTTGTTAAAGAGATTTGGGCCTCTCATAACCTTTTCTTAACCAAAGAAGATCAGTTTCTTAAGTTAAAAGAAAACATTACTCACTCTATTCCTCTACCAGAAATACCAGCTATTGCTTTAAGTTTTCTTTTTTCTTTTCTTTCATTGCATGATTTGTTCTCCTCTGGGAAGAGAGGATCCCAAAATTTCCTGTGAAGAAATACTTGTTGTCAAATAATCCCATCCACTACATTTGAAACTTTAGATCAAAGTTTGAGCAACTACAGCTTCAGGATAACCTGAGAGTTACTTATGTGTTAGATGAAGAGTGTAGTGAACAATTCAAGCTAACTGTCTTTACCTACTCTAAACCAACGATGCTTCATATAACAAATCAATAATGTATGTTTCCCTTCTCTCCTAGTCCTTTGCCTCAGTTTCTGTGACCTTCTGCCAAAATTGTTTTAAAAGGATGAAAGATGCTTTGTAAGTTAAGAACTATTAATGAGAACTGGAAATGGGATAGAACAAAAATGTGTCTTCAGACGCTTTGAAGAAAAGGTCATCATGGTGGGAGATCCAAATTAAAAACAAACCTTCCTCAGGGGCACAGAAAGCACAGATCTGAATGAGGTGGGTGGAGAAACCTAAATATCTTAACATGCATTATATAACATGGCCAATGAAAATGAAAGGAGTGGACAGGGTGCCGCAGCACTTTCCTTCTCCTTTCTCAGTCACATGTATGGTCCATTCAGTCCTCAGTAAATATATGACTATTCCAGGGGCTGAATAGCATGTTTAAGCTCACAGGGAAAGACTCTCAGTGCCTTTAGGAGCTTGAGATGCAAGGATAGTCCTCCTCCAAAGGAGCATTTGCCTCTGCATATAGGTGAATCCTGAGGACAGTACCTGAGAAAACACAATTTATGATTCAATTATACGTTTCTCCTCAGTAACCATAAATTCCAAGTAGCTGGATGTGATAGCTCCAAGCCTTTTAGGCATTTTTACCTGCTGAGAAAATATCAGAGCAGAGTTTACACAATATGTTCCTCAAGAGGAAGTTATCTCTACGTGTTTTAGGGAGTAGTGAGTTTACCACAGAAAGGCACTAGCGATTCGGTAGCCATATGGTGAGGAACCATTTCCACACTCAGGGCTCAATTTAGTCTGCAGCAGCCTTGAACCAAAGAGAGAGAGGGTTGATGTTCTTATCATGAAAGTAAACCTGCTCTCCATACCAACTTGTATGAGACTCTTATAGACTGATGAGTTCAGTAAAGAACAATACACCATCACTGTGTACAAACTACCTACCTCTTGGATGAGTCCCTCCTTTGGGTGATCTGCTTTAGCTCTCCCTAGTTGAACAGAAAGAGATCATGTTAAGCATGAAGACAGTCCAAATAAATATTTCAGGAGCAAATATCAGGTCACATGCCTCACTTTATCAGGAATGTTCTACAGTCAGATCAGTGGGGCCAGCTGGGCTTCCAAGAGCCTGTCTCTGTAGTGTGGGACATGACTTCTCCATGTCACTGTGATGCTCTCTCTTACCAAACCCTCCACAACCTCAAGGGTCACCTCTCCACACAGCTCCTGTGGGCTTTTTCATGACTGCTGGGATGCTGTCAGGGGAGGAGAGAGAGAGGATAAACTGGATGCCCAGCATGAGGTTAACGCAGCCTAGCAAGACTAGCTACAATGACCCACAAGTTTCTTTTCAGTTCCGTGTCCCCAAAAAGCCTGAGCTCCCAACCTCTTTGTCAGACTTTTTGACATTTGAAAATGAAAAAAAAATAAGAAAGATTCTCCATTCCTCATTTCAACAAGAAAAAAGTCTTCAACTATTCAAAGGTAGTGCTTTATCCAGTACTTGACCCATCTGGGATCATGAATTACAGTAAAAACAACAAAAAACCAGCCCTCTCAGACCTTGCAGTCTGATTTTTTGGCCAAAGTGCTCAAAATAAGTTTGGAGTCAAATCAATGTAAGCATAAGCACCCAAACTCACGCTTGCTGCTCTTTATTTTCTTAAGGAAAGGGGAGAATTCATCTTTCCAAGCGTGGCCATGGCCTTGCTGAGTCATGTACAGCTGCGCAAGTGGATGTAAGCTGCGTGTCAGACCTCACCACTGAAACTGTACACCCTTTTTGCACAGGTGCAAATGACTGCGCAGGGGATGGATGTGGTGGAGTTGGCCCCAGGGATCCCGCTCCCTCTCCCTCCTGCTGCTGCCGCTCACTGTAGCACATGCAAGGCTCGTGCCGCTTTCTGGAAGCCAAAACCCAAGACTGTGAACATTTTTATTTGTAGGTGAGGCTGAGAGGTAATGAAATTGAGTGCTAGTGCAGTCTTTGGCCTTGGCAGAGGACAGCAAGCATCCAAGATGGGTAGCTTTGAAGTAAATGGTAGCACAAAAGTTCTGCATGATCGCTGGACTCCGGCTCTAGTTATGACCAGAGTGAATTGTGTCTATTTTCACACACAAAATAATTTAATCGTGTGTACAAACAGGTATATATACATAAAGGAAGGTTAGTTGATTGCCCTCTTTTTTGTTATAAAGCACTTGCACTCACAGCAATGGTCCTTCAATTTAGTATAATAGACACAGCTGCTTCTTGCTACTGTCCATTTCAACATTCAAAGGCTTGGATTTGGGGTAAAAAATACAGGAACATTCACTAAAGAACTTAAATTCCATATGCTCCAAAAACTGTCTCTCTCCTTCTAACTCTGGATCTGCTTTAGCTGTGTTGGCAAGATGCAGTAGTGCCTGGAGACATCTGTTGCTATGTTTATATGACCAAGTAATTTGGTACAGTAAGAGTGTATCAGTAGATAGAGCATTTGGTGCTGAGTCACATACCCACAATGTGCAGTTTGGGGGATTTACTTTGAACTAAATTGGGTCTGGTTCTCGGGACCGAGCATCCCCACTGTGCATGTGGCTCAAAGCTGTCTGCAAGGACTCATCTGGGGTTCGGCCTCTCAAGACCCATCAGGAATTAGGGCACATTTGGTGCACACCTGAGGCACAGCTTCCAGGTTAGTTTCCTCTGAAAGGAATCCAGTTTTCATGTGTTAAAACAGTCCTGTGAACCGAAACTATCTTCAAGACTGAGAAATTTGCTTAAAAACACACTGCTGCCCTGAACCAAAAACCTTGTATGTATGCAGGTAGTGGAGATCAGACCTGGCTATGCTACTTGCACAACAGCTGCCCAGCAAGTTCACAGCCTGGATAGATGTGATAAAGAGCAGGAGGGAAGTGAGACCCCTACAAGGTGAGTCTCCTTCCTGAGCTTATGCATATTATCAGTGTTTTTGTCCGTGTTAGCCACGGACTCTGAGTCAGTCCAGTTAGGACCCTGTTCAACAGCCAGTTACTGGTACTTGGGAAGGAGTGGTGAGTGGGCACTGAGGGTCCCACACATAACTTACTCGCTTTTAACTGAGCACAGGATAACAAATATTTCTATAGCATGTTTTTTGCTAATAACAGTCCCCCGAACTTCCAGGTTGTATTCCATTGTGAAGCAGCGTGATACCTTCAGTCTGGTTAACACAAGCTTCATGCTATACCTAACTGAACCTCTATTAAAAGAAGAGACTAAAATCAACATCACTCAGCGTGAGGCTGACATACAGCAAATGTGACCCTGAACAAAACTGACAGACATATATCAGCTATGTTATAGTCTTCATTAAATGTTTGTCTTATCAGTGT
>VZRU01010791.1:318565-353599 GCA_013398155.1 Pedionomus torquatus
TTTTTTTTTTTTTTTTTTTTTTTTTTTTTTTTTTTTTGTGGACACATGGGACACTGCAAATGTCATAGAACCTAATTGTTACTCTTTTGATGGACAACACAATCTTTATCTAATTGAAAGCTCTTTATGCTTATCTATACATTCAAACCTGTTCTTTCACAATGGCCTCACTATTTCAAATAAATGGATTTCTTTCCATAGAGTTGCTGCTCTCCGTGCAGTTCAGGATTTCCCTGCTAAAGGCTGGCAGAGAAGTGACACTCCTTTTCTGTGAGTAGAGTAAGATAAACAAATGGAAGGCATCCCTGGCTTTGTGGAAAGACCTGATGGTAAGAGCTGCAGGAAGAAGCAGGGAGCTGAGAAACACGATAAAATTCTATACCCTCATTGTTTTTCTTTTTCTCTCTTTTTCCTTTTCCCTCATCATGGGTTTGTTTGGATGTTGCGGCCATTACTAACATAGGCAATGATTGCAAAATAAGGAAGAGGCAAGAGTAATGCTGCTATGTTGAGCATTCAGGGCTAAATTTTAGTATTTTAGTAAAAAGAAGAAGAAGAGAAAAAACAGATTCTGAGTGACATATTCGTCTTCTCCTTTAACGTGCACCTGTTCCCCCCAGCCCTCCTTGGTTGGCTTACCAAAACCTAACGATTTCCCCATAATGCGTGGGCAACCTCAGTGCATCTGAGTTTCTGAGAAAGAGGGTGAAAAAGAAGAAAGTGAATGACTAAGAACTGCAGCCAGGCTGGGTTTTCAGCATGGTACTCGCCACTCAGGGTCTGTAAGGAAACTGTGGCTGGCTCCTGGTGCTTTACTTTTGCCTCTGCTCTCAGACAGTGGCACTGCAGCAGCAGCAGCAGCAATGTCCTGGACATGAAACTCAGCCTGCCCTGCACAGACTTGCAGATTCAACAGCTCATATCCATCGAACCACTCTCTGTCCTATTTTCCTCTCCTAGTTCACTCAGGCCAGGGAAAGTTTAAACATCCCTCTCACTGTGACACACAGCTCACTGGGGTGGCAGCAGGGTAGCCGGCAGTCCTTGCAGAAAAAGTCAGGGCAGATAGGCTAGCAAAACCTGCCTGCAGCCCAAATGTGCACAGACAATAACAGCGATGGCAGCGATGCTCCCTGCACAGCAGCAACTTGGAGGAAGACAAGCTGGGCTTGTGGTGGTGCCAGCTGGGTTAATATGTTTCTGCACTGAAAGATGTATTTGGTTTGCATGGCAAGGTTTGGGGTTTTGGGGCAGGGAGCAGGGGGCAGTGGGGGACTATAGGGGTGGCTTCTGTGAGAAGCTGCCAGAAGCTTCCCTGATGTCTGATAGAGCCAATGCCGGCCTGCTCCAAGATGGACCCGTGGCTGGCTAAGGCTGAGGCCATCAGTGACAGCCGTACCACATCTGGAATAACATATTTAAGAAAAGGAAAAAAAAAACCTTATGCAGCAGCAACCAGACAGAGGAGTGAGAATATGTGAGAGAAGCAGCTCTGGAGATGCCAAGGTTAGTGAAGAAGGAGGGGAAGGAGGTGCTTCAGGCACAGGAGCAGAGTTCCCTGCAACTTGTGGAGGTTAACAGTGCAGCAGATACTCACCTACAGCCCATGGAGGACCCTGTGCTGGAGCAGGTGGATGCCTGAAGGAGTCTGTGACCCTGTGGGGAAGGCCATGCTAGAGCAGGCTGCTGGCAGGATCTGTGGACCCATGAAGACTGGAGCCCACATTGGAGCAAGTTTGCTGGCAGGACTTGTGGTCCTGTGGGGGACTCACACTGGAGCAGTCTGTTCCTGAAGGACTGCACCTCTTGGAAAGGACTTGCAGCCTATGGGAAGGACTCATGTTGGAGAATTTCATGGAGAGCTGTCTCCTTTGGGAGGGACCCAATGTTGAAGCAGGGAAAGAATGTGAGGAGTCCTCCCTTTGAGGAGGAAAGGGCAGCAGAACTGACATGTGGTGAACTGACCACAACCCCATTCTCTGTCCCTCTGAGCTGCTCAGACGGAGGAGGTAGAGAAAATCAGAAGTGAAGTTGAGCCCAGGAAGGAGGGAGGGGTGGGGGGAAGGTGTTTCTAATATTTCATTTTATTTTTCATTATCCTACTCGGATTTGATTGGTAACAAATTAAATTAATTTCCCCAAGTCAAGTCTGTTTTGGCATGTTGGTAATTGGTGAGTGATCTCTCCCTGTCCTTATCTTCACCCGCAAGCCTTTTGTTATTTTTCTTCTCCCCTGTCCAGCTGAGGAGGGGAGTGATAGACCAGCTTTGGTAGGCACCTGTCATCCAGCCAGGCTCAACCCACCACAAAAGGCGTGCTCATTGGCACCCATGGCTGCCCGGTCTCGGTTTGCAGGGGGATTTGTAAGAGGAGGGAGGTGGTTTTTTCCATTGATTAGCAGTGCAAGCAGGAACAGCTGCTGACTGCTTGAAATAATAGCAGAGACACTGGGGTCTTGAGATGTTCAAGTCAACACAAGCTGGCCTTGAAAGTTTTGAGCTCTGGATTAAAGTGTAAAATTATCCTTCACCCGCAGGAAGCTGATCATCCTTGCCAGTAAGTGAGGTGAGGTGACTCATCCTATTGCTTCAGACTTTGCCTGATTCCTGAAAAGGTGGTTTCTTCTCCTTCTTCCCACCCAGGCTGGCCAGGACAGACTCATATGTACCTCTTCCTTGCAGTTGCTGCTCAGTGCTACACGTAGATGATGCAGCAGCCTTGGCCCGGGGGGAAAGAGAAAATCACTCCCCTGTGGAAGAGAAACACAAAACGCTCAAACCACCCTGCTCCCCATGGCAGATTTTGGGACACCAGCTGCCTTTTGTTGACACCCAGAAGGTTTACAGAGCCTTCTCTGCTACAATCCTGCACGGCCCCAGTGCCATAACACCAGCACCCTGTGAATGCCAGCAGGCACTGTGCAGATGCTCCTGCAGCATGGGGACTTTTGGGCTCCAGCTGTATCAGGCCAGCTCTGCCAGTTCACACTGGCTGGGGACCAGGTGCCAAAAAAGAAAAATCTCTTGTTGTGCCTCCCTTGTTATTTGGGAATTTTTGAATTGGTTATTAGTGGTGATCCCCACTCATTAAAGAAAGGGCATGAGTAATTTTTATATGTTGCTGGGTTTGCTAGTAATGATGTAAGGTGATTACAAATGAAAGAGATGAGAGGAAAAACATTATGGTCTCTGTAATCACTTTCACTGTTTCCCAGGAACAATTAGTCAGCTTCCTTTAGGTTTTTGTGGGAGTTTTTCATGTGTCAGAAAAAAAGGAGTGAAATAGCTCTAAAAGTAAGAAAATGTGTTGATAAAATCCTAGCCTGGCAAGGAAAGATGAAGATGTGTTTAAAGCCTAATGGAGCACATAGATGAAGATCTAAGAGGTATTGAAGCACAGACTGACTGAGCTGAGCCTTTTTCCCTTTTACCAACATCTGATGGAAGAAAAGACCTGTGTGTGGATCTTAGGCAGCCTTTTCTAGTACTAATTGGGCTGAGCTGAAGAACACTTTGGATGCCACACATCAACTTAGGTCTTTGAAGGGACCCATTTCTGCTATAAGTACCATTTGACTTTGGTGTAGCATACAAAAGCTTCTGTGCTGGAAACAGATAAACAGGCATTTGCAGTGTAGATGTGTTAAAAACTCACAAGTACTATGATGAGGGGAACATCTGAAATTCCCTCCCCAGGTGCTGGGAGAGGTCAGCCAGAAGTGAGGTGGGTATCTGGTGTATGAGTGAATGCCTTGGACCTAGAGTTTCCCTCATTATGCTATTGGCTTTCTTCTCCAGCACACAGTAGTATGACCTTCTATCTCCACTAACAGCAAGAAGCAAGGCCCCAGCAAACCACAAGGGACCCAAGGACGCCTGCCTGCCCAAAGCCGCTCTTCTTGCTTCCAGTGAGTGTGCTCCAGCACAGCAGGTTACTAGTGGGGGAACAAATGGAAATAGCCTACTACAGGAAGCTCTTGGACTTTGAAGGACAGAGATGATTCTGTTTCTAGAAAAATCACCTTGTGACTGGAATGTGGCAGTTTTGGTCAAGTTTTACCTGTGAGAAAAGCTGCCAGAGCCAGGGGAGACATTCAGATGCAAGGGTGTTGCGCAGAGCTGACTTACTGGGCAGGAGGTGCTTCCTGGGTTGTGGGAGATGCAGGGTGATAGCCCGTGTCAGACCAGGAGCTAGAGCATAGGCCCTCCATCATCAAGTGGACAGTGTTGGTCCTTGTTGTTTTTTTCATTTTTACTATTTCTCCCCGCCATCCTCCCACCACTGTCTCCCTCCTCCTTCCACCCCAAAATACTCCCAAAGCACTTAGTCTTTTTCTGATACAGAGGCTTTCTCCTTAAGCCTGGCCAGCAGAAAGAAGATTGCGTGATTAGACAAGGGGAGCTCTGGGTTTGGATCCTGTCTCCAGTTTGCAGGGAAGAAGCCAGGAAGTTATTGACAAGCTCATCCTCCCTTCACTGAAATAATCCACCTTCTGGACTCAGCTGCTTGGCTCTGATGATGCCGTTACAGAGGCATCCATGGTGGAGACAAAGAACTTTACTCACCCCTGCCTGAGAAGCAAATAGCCAGCACTGATTCTCTCCCTGCAAAGAAGAAACTTAAAAATCAGGACAGTGAAATGCCAGTGCTCATTCTTTTCCCAGGCTCCTGTATTGTGCAAGGAGGCTCTTCTCCATTGCAGAGCAATTGCCTGGGTCAGCCTCTCCACTGCATGTCCCTGCCTGAAGCAGAGACCCCTTGAGTTAATGGGAAGTATTCCTTATCCATTCAGTGATGGAGTGTGCAAGCAGCTGACCTCACTCCTCATGGCTCCCACATTTTTATTAAACTCTTCCTTGGGATTTTAGGATTACCAAACACACTGTTTCAACAGAACAAGGACTTTCAACATATCCTGCCCAGAGGACTCAAATTTACCTTCCCATGGGGACTTTACTCCTTCTACTGGGAGAAACAGCAATCCATTAGGTTTGAGTTGGGAAACGTCGTTTAGCCATTGTTGTAGCCTCTCAAATATTTAACGATGTGCAGTCACTCCAAGAGACGTTCTTGCATTTTTTTTACTGATGTTCAAAGACTGAACATCAATTTGTTCCTTGCCTAATTTGTCTGGTTTTAGCAGTCTGTTGCTTCTCTTGCTTTCAAGAATTTCAGATCTCTGTTTATATTTGTGGAAAATAGGAAGTTAACATTAAACCAAGAGTGAAAATTAAAACAATGTGTTCTGAATATTTTGGTCATATTTCAATTTGTGCAGGGGCTCCCTGTACTATCCAGGTTGGTTTCCTGTAGACACCAGACATTATCACAGTAAAAGCTGTTTTCTTTCTTAAATATGTACAACTTTTCATCAATTTATATAAAAAATGCTTTGTTCCTGCTTGACTGCCTTCCATGGAAACTATGCAAGATTTTCATGAAATGCTTTTAAATCTTAGATTTAACTGAACCTTATGGGTCTTTCCACTCACTTCTCTTTTGTTGTAAATTGTGTAATGTTGAGCTGCTCTGAAGGTTTTCCCAACTTTCTAGACATTGAAGTCTTGTTACATCTTCAAACTGGACAGCTTTGTCTGCTTTGTCAAATGTCTGGCTTGTGTAGGACTGCTTTGAACTTGGAAATCCAACAATTCCACTTTTTTTTTTCCACAGTTTTTACTGTTTTGAAGGGAAATTATTAATCCTTATGTTAGTCTGTTTATGTGCAGCCCTTGCTTTTTGGAAAATATTTGTTAACTTTTTTCTGACTTCTGGTTTATGTATCAAGAGATAAGAATAATTTTTATATTAATATACAGAATATTTATTACAAGCAGATCATATGGTTTGTCTTTTTTTTTTAGAATTTAGTAGTCATCAAAAATATGATTTTCTGTGTAATGTCATGAAGACATTGTTACATCCTTCCTAAAGTTTTCAAGATGGGTGGGATTACCAACCTATCGGTCTATTAATGATGCTAAATGAACAGTCCCTTTTAAATGTGCATTTATCTTCTAATAGGTATATTGATTTTAAAAAGCCAAGCTCTTCTTCATTTTTCCCTTCCCTCATGTTCCCAAATAATCTTTAAAACACATCATGGTTTAACATGCCTATAGACTGTGCCACTACATGCACAGTACCTAACTGATGTGGTTTCTGTATGACTAGACATTGCTGGTTTTACACATTCAGAAAGGGGTGCTACACTTGCCTGGACCCTAGGCAAGATCTCTTCCTCCAAATGGCTCAGCATGTGCTTCTGCCCCAGTGAGGCTTGGAAGACCTTGTATCCATGCCAGCCCTAATTTGAAAATACTCACATCTGTATCTTCCTCAACTCTTACATGCCTCCCTGAGGTAGGATGTAATGCTCTTATCTTTTCTCTCATGCCAGATCTCAAACCACAAAATGTACTGATTCAAGCTGTAGCGTCTCAGAGAAGGAGGCACAATGCTGCAGACCAGGGAGGAGGCAGTGGTTTGGACATGCTCTCTAGGGGAAGGGGATGCTGCTCCAGACTGAAACTTTCTGCTATATTAAATGGGATATAATACGCAGGCAGAAGTGAAACATCTCTATTTTGGCTAAGGTAATGATCTTGGCAGGGGAAAGAAAGTAGACAAAATAGGAGCATTTGGTTCCAAAAATCTGCTGTGCTCTCCTTTTTTTTTTTTTTTTTCTTAGTCTATGCATATCATTTTGAAACTTTTTCTCTGTTAATTTTAGAGTGGGGCTCTTCCTGATCTTTTTCTTACGAAGTGTGCTTCCACTGTTTTCCCCCTTCTTCAGAGTCTCCTAAGTACATTGTGGCTGTAAGTACAGGGGTGCATGCACCCAGGTCTGACTGAATAAGGTATGTGTGTTTAAGTGGACAGTGATGGGAGAGTGGGTTGCATACCACTGAGAAGAGGATTGTTTATGCCCGCCAGATCCCGGGAGAGACAGACTCTGACCACCAAGACAGAAAGACTCTCTTCCCACCAACTCAGGACCTGCAACAGCAGCAGAAACAGCAGCATTCCTGCCATCAGAGTGAGGATCCCAGACGACTCATGCTCTAGTCCACATGAACCAAACCCTTGTCACCTTGCAGCATGTCAACCCCTTTATGCCTGAGCATGGTCCACCATGCTGTGAGGTGGTGGAGATGCCAGGACACTGGCTCTGCTACCGTTTCGATTTGGCCTTGCAATTTCACCCTGCTACAAGCTGCCGAGCAGCAACGAGGACAGCTGTACCACTCACCCCCCATCTAATCCCTCACACGAGCCACCGTGCTCAGGAGCTACGAGTTAACATGCAGCAGAGGAGCTGTGGCAGCTCGGCTTTTTATTCACAAGGCAAAACAATCCCCACTGGCAGCTGAACTGGCAGCCCCTCGGGGGACCAATTACTCCAACGTGCGCTGTACAAACTGCGGCAGGCGGCCGCCAGCTCCCCGGGGAGATGCTCTGCTGGGCTTCGAGAGCAGGAGCCAGCCCGATCCTCCAGACACAAGTTGTTCCTCATGTCAAAACTGCCGCTAATGACACAATTAACTAACCGGGGACTACTGAGGAGCTCTTAATTAGGTAAACACTGCTCGGTGGAAAAACGAGTGCCCAGTTCTGAGTATACTGGTTAGTGTCAGGCTGCTGGGAGGTGAAGCCTCCGCCTGCGGATGAGGAATCTGCTTGAAGGTCTAATTTAGGTGGTAAAACTGTAACTCAGCTGGGAATTCCCTTTCATGCAGAATTTAAAATAAGTGCTAGAAACAGTTCAACAGCTTGCAGAGACACCCTAGAAATATTTAAAATATTTCATTGCATATACAGAAAAGATTACTTCCTTAACCAGAGCAGCAGCACAGAAACTGCTGTCGAATTTTAAGTGGATCAACTGGGAAAGTCTCAGAGACAAAACCCCAGGGGAAACAACAAAAGCATTTTGCTTTCTTCATATGATAATGGGTCTGATGCCGTGCATGGCACTCAGAGAGCAAACCGAGCATCCTGCAGACCAGACAACTGCGAACTTCATGGACTTCTCATCACAGGGCCTGGAAAAATGAAGACCACCATGGCCACGTATTTCTTTTACTCCTGCAGTCTGTTATTACTTAGTCCTGTGTGTTGAAAGAAACCCCACGGTGTTTAGCTGGTATTGGTTGGCTGAAATGTAGACTAAATTTTTAAAAGGAGTCTCAGGGAGTTGAAGTTTAGGTCAGTGGGATTTGGGCCTTCAGTTCCCAAAGGCTCCTCTTGGATGAAATTTTGAATCATATCTTTATCTAGGTATTTTCAGGGCACATTGCCACAATTACAGCACGTGGACCACTCATGGTGAATTCTCTCCCTGGACACCTGCCTGCTCAGCACAGGGAAACAGCATGTAGGGACCAGCACGATACAGCACAACCACCACAAAAGGTAAAGCAATGCCAGTGGCAGATAGGAGAGCTTACTGATGTACTGCAAAGAGCTCCACTGTGTAGTGCTAATTAAACAAGAATGTCAGGAGAGCTCTTATCACATGTTAGGGGTCACCAAACAGTGTGTTTGCAGTGGGTAAATGTGGCTATCGAGGAATTCAAAAACTCTTCTTTCTTAGCACTTTTTTACCAGCAAGTTTTATTGTCTCTTGTCTAGTCAAGTTTTATTTTCATTAAGCACAGAAAGAGATTACTGGAGAATTCAGCTAATCTATCTGTAGTATACATCAGAGTAATTTGCACCAGACAGCACTCACCTGTGACCTCCAACAGGGACAGACAGAAGTTTTCAGAAAACTGTTGATGTGTTTCAGTCACACCCCAGGATACTTTATTTGTTCTGTATACCTACACAAAATTCATACTCGATGGGGAGACAGCACTGTCACTTAGATACCAATGATCTCAATGCAGATCTCAAGTTTTCTCTCAGAGGAGTAGGACCACAGGCATTTTACAAAGCTGTATTGGAGCAGCAGTGTTCTTTCAGTACCTAACAACACTAAGAAGTTTGCAGGGAGTTCACCAAATCCTGTGGTGATTATTTATAGCATCTGCACATGTGGAAACCTTGGGTTGGAACAATATGATATTTAATGTTCCCTCCAACCCAAACCATTCTATGGTTACGTGATTCCTTTCCATCCGTCAGTGCATGCTCTGACGGATATGAAGTTAATAAATTTCACCTCCCAATATATGTGTTCCTTTTTGAGATTAATTACCTTTGTATCAGTGTACAAAGGTATTTCAAGATGAAATCTCTTAAGTTTCATGATACCTCATAACCATGAGAAATCCAGTGGTACCTCTGTTTAATGGAGGAATGGAAAAGATTTGTTATATGCTGGGTTTGATTTTCAGTGTTTGCTGATAAGATCTTGGAGATAGATATTAACTTTGTAACAGGACATAGAGAGGTACCTGGCCTACTGTGTCACTCATTGTGAAATACATTTGGTCCCACTATTTCCTTTGTGGACAAACTCTGACAGAGTGTCGTCTTCAGTATCTGCAAAGAGTAATCCTAGGGCAGATATCTCACCACTGAATTACTGATAAAGACAGGGTCAAGAAAATACGGTAGAAAAACTTTCCCTTTAGTGTCTTCATTAACCTGACTTGATGTATTGACTTCCCAGGAAACAGTCAGACTTGATGTTTTGTTCTGGGTTTCAGCTTTTTAACACATAGAAAGACATTTTTATGTCATATGTACTTTTTAAGTGTTGGTTTTTTTGCTTGCTCTCTTCACTGCCTCGTCTTATTCCTCTAATTTTTATCTTTAGAGTTTACCTGTGTTTGTTTATGCTGTTTCTTTCAGCTGTACTAGATTCAGATTTCCATTTTCTGGTGCATACCAGCACAGTTTGAATAACCTCTTGAACTCTGCCATTTAATCCCATGTGTGTTGTTTTATTTTTTGTCCATTGCTTCCTTTCCAATTTAGCCACATACCTTCTGTAGCTCTTCTTATGGGTTGTGCAGGGCATGCACTCAGTCCCCCTGCTGAGTCTAAGGTTTTTAATTTCCCTGTTTTTGACATTAGGGTCTTTCTCAACCACTTCCTCCATTTTTAGAAATCCCCCTGTCTGAAGTTCACTGTTGCCAATGTAGTTTTGGGGTATGACTTTTCCCTTGCTGAGGTAAAGTTGAACTATAATGTATTTACTGTTGTTTTTTTATATAACTGGAACTGCTTATCAAGTCAAAATGAGCTATTTTTGCTTTTTTATGCAGCAGCTCTTTCAGATGCAGAGAATTTCCCCTGATATTAGCCCAGCGTGAATGTAGACAGCTAAGGTCACCGTATACCATTGCTTTGTTTGACTCAGCTGCCTAGTCTTCCTCAATACTGCAAGTTCCCTACTCCACGTCATTACTGGGGTAAAACAGCACCGATTTTTTCAGTGGGCTGCCCCACTGCTTAATAACACACATGATAAAAAACTAGCGTTCAAACTTATTACTCCATCTACAGTCGGCCTAGTTGGAAAATTTCCAAAGGGACACTTTCTTGGTGAAAACCAGAAAAGCAACGTGTGGTGACCACATTGAAAAGCATGTAAGGACATTTCAAAATTGAAGACATCTGTTTTTTCCTTTCTTGCTGTTTTCTCACACTGTCTTCTCTGGATGCAGAAAAGCAAGGAGGGTGAAAGTGAGTGTTCCCCTCATTCGAAAACACAGAAATTCTCCAGTGAAACAGAACAGTTCAACTTAATTAAGAGCTGGTTGTTGTTAACTAGGCCTATCTTCTTCCTCTCCTATAACAGAGCAAAGCTGAGATGCCTATGCTGTGCATGGAAATCTCCCTGGCACAGGGTGATCTTTTATCTTGTACTCCAAAATGTTTGTGGTGGGTCCAAGAACTTAAACACAGCTATTGGACTCTTTCGTACCCACATAACTCCTTCAACAGAAAATGGTATCAGTTCATGGTGCAGAAATTCATTCAATTATAAGCCAATTGTTGATACATGCAGACAAATCAACAACAACTCAATACATGTAATCAGAAGGGTGTCGAACACAACTGTCTACAGATAGATTATTTCCAGCAGCTCCCATGTTCTGGTCTTGCATTAGAAGAACCTCAGAGCCCCATTAGTGATGGGCTGATAAGTGCACATAACACGGAACCAGCGTTGGCAAGCTGGTCACTCGAACCCTGACTGAGGAAAATCCTTCAGACCATGCCTTGTGATGGTTCAGGTTCAATGCCTGGCTGAGGAGGGACCAGTAAATGACTTTGATTCTCACAACCCTTCTGGAGCAATTTTTCTCTGAGCTTCAGCTGCAAGCTGTGCCTGTCACCTTGGCCTTCAGTAACTTTCAACAAATGTTTTAATGGCAACAGGAAGTTTTTCATATTGCGGCTGCATCTATCTAGGCTGGAATAACTTCAACCATGAGAGTTTGAGGGGGTTTTCTCATTTTTTTGGAAGAAGAAATTATTTTTTTTTCTTCTTTACATGCATATTGTAAAGCCATTGACTGAGTTATGGCTCTGAAACCAAAGCCACAATTCCAATGTTTATTTTTAGGACTCTGGCTTGTGTCACCAATTTAGAGAAGATGTGGTTAAGCTAACTGTCACTCACTTTTACTGCTTGCAATTTTGTTTCACGTTTGTATAAAGCCTATTACCTGAACAACAGAATGTTTCTCTTCCAGGACAGTAGATAATTGATAATTGGAGAGGAAGTCAATGCAGCTTCAACATTTCAGTTTGTTGGGTCTTTCTCACTGTATTTATGAACTGAATATAAGACTTCATTTAAAAAAGTCAAAATAGGTAAAAGGGGCTTTTTAAGACGTGACCACAAGTGCCTCCTCTCTTAGCAGACACTAAGAAACAAACGGCTGTAGGAATGGTGACTGAAGGAAATAAGCAGGATCATCACCCCTTGGCCTGACAGTTAAGCTTGGCTTAGCTTCTGTGCATGCTTCCACAGCTTTGAGCATAGATTTTAACTACAAGCCAGCATTAATACCAGATCTTGTGTATATTTTTTAAGTACTGCTGCTGCCTCAGAAGTTGGGCTGTGGACTTTTGCTGCTCTCTATAGCTTGGCCACTTTGAAAATTTTGCCTATGGTGGCTCTGTTCAGTGCTCTGTCATTTACTCTTGTGAACAGTGAACACAAAACAACCACTCTGAGCCATTCTGGTCTGGAAGCACTCTATACCCATTTTGCTGAGTAAAAGACTACCATGTAAAACTGAAAAATCCAGTCTGCTGTGAAAGGATACAGTTAAAAAGTCATTACCACTTATACCTCAAAACATTTTTGAGCACATACAAATTTTAATATGGTGCTTCTGCATCATTGAAAAAGCCTTTATCACAACGATTCTGCCATTACTTGACAGGTGAGTGGCAACTGATGTCACTTACCAGTGACTGTAGTCCATTCAATGTCTCACTGCCTCAGACTGTTCATCAGTAAAAAGAGAAGGAAAAAGTGAACTTCCCAAGTTGAAGAGGGAAAGGGGAGAAGAGTCACCGAATAGCTCTGGACTTTACTGTAGATTCTGGTTCCTACAGAAAGAGGTTCTTCAGACCCAGCCTTACAGCTGCAAAGCAAAGTCCCTGTGAAGCTGAAGATGAGAAGTTTGGCCCCTGCAAACAATAGATGTGACTAAGCCATCAGCCACATTGCTGGGTGTGGGAGTGTGTGTGGCTTTGCACCATGACAGGAGAATCTGGGACTGATAGACCTACACCTTCCCTTGCCCCGCTGGAGCTCGGGGAGCAGCACAGTTAATGGCCTTTCTTTTGGGGATATTCCTTGCCTTCCCCTGCCCCATGCCATGTCTGCACAGGATGTACAGAGTGGTGGCACAACCAGCCTCCTGATCCTGCTATCTCTATTCCCCCTCCCAACACAGTTCATTCCCTTCTCACCTGCACGGCAATGTCAGCAAGCTTCAGCATGGCAAAGACATGTGCTCGGCTCTGTGCTCATCCCTGTGGATGCTGGGAAGCCAGGGATAGCTCACCTGTGAAGAGGTAAAAGTAATGATCTGATCCATCACCCAAGACTTCATGAATAGCAGCAGCCACTGGTAGCAGTAAATACTTTCCAAAGGACAGTTGTTTAAACACCAAGTGAATGGAAAACAGTAAATGGTGGTTTTGTGGCATTTGAGCAAGGGGGAAACAAGCTACAAAGCATAGAAGCGTGTGCAAGTGCGTAGTGACATGTGGCTGAATGCGTACTGATTGGTGACATATAGAGTTTCTGCAGGGACCTTGAAGACTGAAAATGCAAATGAAGAGGGTTGAGGTGAACCAGCAAAAAGTATATAATACCCGGGACCCAGAAAGTCACTTTAGCAAACAGAAGACAACAATTAACAAGGACTTTGCTGGAAAGGAATAAGTCAGGAAGGAAACAGTTCTCATTAGGATTAGATAACAAGCAAGAAAATGTAATAGAAACCAAATGAGGGATAAAAACCTGGAAAAGAACTGAGTTTCTGGGACAGACACTAAAATCAACCCCAAGAAATTCATCCCCTTTGTTTGGAAAAAAGAGATCAAGGATTAGGTAATGTATAAGGCTGGTGAATCATTTGCAGTGAATAATTTATTTTGTGAATGGCTTAATTTTCTACTCAGAAGAAGCTTGCAAGCAGGTTATTATTTAATTGACATGCATTTGCCAGCTGTTTATGAATAATGTTTGGTGCAGTTTGCTCACATGTATTCTCTGGAAGCAGCAAGCATTATTCTGTTCTGGCTTTGGTTTAAAAATCAGGTAACTTATTTGGGGTTTTCAACTTTCTTTCCCACCGAGCACTGTTCTTAATTCTGTGTGATCTTTTGAGTTAATGACTGAGCCTGGCCACTACTATGGCCCTTTTGGGCACTTGGAGTTCTCTATGCTCAACATCGCCAGAGCCACCCTTGGGGTTACTGCTGGCAGGCTTGCTCTCTGTACAGATGGTAAATCTCATTATCAGAAGCCATTTCATGACTTCATGTTTCTTCATCAGAGGTCCGGAAGCTCATGCTGGTGTTAAATCCATTTCTCAGTGAGATGCTTTGAGATCTGCTCGGGGTTCCATGCTGGGATGAGCTGGCTTGCGCCAAGGCTGCACCCTCATTTGTCTGGCACATTACAGAATCTGCTGGGACTTTTAGGTGCCAACATGTGCAGCCAAAGGGAAAAAAATAGCATAAACATAGATTTCTGATCACACAGCTGTATTTTTACACAGCCTGAAGAGAAAATTAGTGGGATCTACTAAATGTTTTGTGATCCAGGTTCTCACAGAGGCTTTTTTTGATAGGACTGCTTTACAAGAGGGAAGCACTCTTTAAAGAAACACCAGGATGGAAATCCTGTTTAGCACCCAGAAAAATTACCTCTCTGTTTACCTCTCTGTGTCATATGGACCTTTTTGGTGTGAGGCATTTGTATCACGGAATGATATGGAAATCATGAATGCACGGGAAGAATGACCTGTCTGTCAGGGTCCAGCCCTGTGATGATGCTCCCTTTGGCTTTCCCAAGGAAGTAGTAACAATGGTTAGGTATAACAGTAGAGCACATTTCGATAGGAAAAAAAACTTACTTTTTTCTTTTAAACAGAGCAGAGACTACTGCTGACTGAAGGATGTCCAGAGAGCTAAACATGCTCATTGTTCTTAAGTTAACTGAGCCTCTTTAAGATGTTTCAGAACATAAATCTTGCCCTGTATTATTTAATTTTAAATGCATGCCACTATTTCTGCTTCACTGCAGTACCCATCCAATTAAATCTAACTTAAAAAGAAAAAAAGAAAAAAAAGCCCCACATACATTATATTAAATGACTTTCTTGACATATTTGGGAATTAACAAAAAGCGAGAAGCCTATTTAACATCTTGCAACATATATGATTTTAACAGCCAAACTTACAATAGCTGTTCTTTCATCTATAAATTAAATGTATAACAAAGCCATAATTAAAGACCTTACTAGCAAAACTTTTCAATGGTGTGTTCTTTGCAATGGACTTTGAAGCACCTTCAATTGGAGCAATGGGAATTCTTCTGGACAATACTACAAGCTGAAGATATAGCTTAGTTAATTACAAGCAGAGCTTTCAGTATTTATTCCTCCTGCCAAAATCCTTATGCACTACAATAGAAAACTGTTTTTCCCTTGTGCTTGCTTACTAATGCTGCTAGAATGTGAATATAAAACAATACCTGTCTGTCTCTCTTGATCCTAGACACGATTATTAAGCTTTCATGCTAATTTCCCCGTCTATTGAGTTAAGACTGGATTAAGGAGGCAGAATTTCTATATGCAGTTAGAGTTCCCAAATCATTTCCAGGTAACGCGCAGTGACTGAAGGTACAAGGCGACTATTGTTTAAATACCATGGGGTTCTCTGCCTCCGCTTCTTCTCACCTCCTCAGTGCATTACTGATGACAACAGCGATGGGAATTGCTCTCAGCCTTACATGAGTGCAGAACTGAGCCTAGAAATACTATCTTCTATAAAAGGCTTGCAAGTATTCCTGGCACGTCACATGCCTGAATCCCTAGTCTAGGGTTCCAGACCAATGTGAAGTCAATGCAGTGTATCAGTATAGGAGAATCTACCAGATTCTCTCCCCTAATATTTGAAAAATCATAGAATCATTAGAGTTGGAAGGGACCTTAAAGATCATCTAGTTTCAACTTTTCTGCCATGGACAGGGATACCTTACACTAGACCAGGTTGCTCAAAACCGTATCCATCCTGGTGTTGAACACTTCCAGAGAAGGGGTATCCACAGCTTCTCTGAGAAACCTGTTCCAAAGTCTCATCACCCTCACAGTAAATAATTTATTCTTAATATCTAATCTAAATCTACCCTCATTCAGTTTAAAAGTATTACTCCTTGTCCTATCATTACACTCCCTGACAAAGAGTCCCTCTTCATCTCCCCTGTAAGCCCGCTTCAGATACTGTAAGGCTGCTATAAGGTCTCCTGGAGCCTTTTCTTCTCCAGACTGAACAGCCCCAACTCTCTCAGCCTGTCTTCATAGACGAGATGCTCCAACCCTGTGAATGTCTTTGTGGCCCTCCTCTGGATCCATTCCAATATGTCCATGTCTTTTCTATGCTGAGCATTCCAAAGAGGGACACAGTACTCCAAGTTGGGTCGCATCAGAGCAGAGTAGAGGAGTAGAATTATTTCTTTCAACACACTGGTCATGCTTCTTTAGATGCAGGCCAGGATGCAGTTGCCATTATGGGCTGTCAGCACATACTGCTGGCTCATGTTGAGCTTCTCATCCACAAGCACCCTCAAGTCCTTCTCTTCAGGGCTGCTCTCCGGCCATTCTCTGTCCAGTCTCTATTTGTGCCCGGGATTGTCGTGACCCAGGTACAGGACCTTGCACCTGGACTGGCTGAATTTCATGAGGTTCTTATGGGCCTGCCTGGGTCCCTCTTGTTAGTATCTGTTCCCTCCAGTGTGTTGACTGCACCACACAGCTTGGTGTCATCGGCAAACCTGCTGAGGTTGCACACACTCCCACTGTTCTTGTTGCCAACAAAGATATTAAACCACACCAGTTCCATAATCAACTTTGCCTGTTTGTTTGGAAGCCTGCAATTAAATCCAAAAGGTTGTTTAAAGAATCAGGGGACACTGGAAAATAACTAAGACATAGTGCTGGAGTGGTGCTCCTGAAGCAGAGCATACCTTTTCCAGTCTATTCACATAAAATCTTTCAACACCTGATCACCCTCTGCATGAAGCCCATTGCTTCTGGAAGGCTGTGCCACAACCTCAGGCCTTCAAGGATTGGAAATCTTCTGTGGTTTCCAAGCTAAATCTATCTGTGACTAATTTGTTTCCATTTCTCCTTATATTAATATTATTACTAGCTAAAATTACTTTACTTTCTTCCATGGTGTTTACCTCCTCAGATATTCTGGGATAACAGTCACATACCTTTTCTGTCATTTGTTTTGCTGACTTCTGATACTTCTCCCTGGGGGACTCCATGGCCATTCCCCTTTCTGTCCTCCCACACACATGTAGATGTGCATTCACAGCCACAGTGGAGCTACAGCTTGCAAACTTTGCTCTTTGGAAGAAGCCAAACAAAGCCCACTCTGAATAATTACTGGGCAGACAAACCTTTTCAGGGAATGGCTGCCCTGCAGATTGTCATGAGCTTGGGCTTATACTTTTGTCTGTGTTCAGTCCTGGAGTAGGTGCCATACTCCATGTGCTGATGCTCACTACTCCACCCAGCCATCTGCAGCATAGCAGTAACACATGCAGTGTTCAAGCATCGGCTTTCCTTCAGTGGCATTTCTGCAAGTCCTTGTAACAGTGTCTTTCACCCTACCTCTCTCAGCCCTCTTCTCCCCTGAAGCTGGTTTATTAGTCTCTGCCTTTCTGCTCCCTTTATGAATTATCAGCTTCAACCAACCAAAACTGTGTTTCCAGTATGCACATATCTGGGTAAGGAATCTCATGAGATATCTGGATGGTAATCTGGGGGGAATAAACTGAGCATNTCCCAAATCATTTCCAGGTAACGCTCAGTGACTGAAGGTACAAGGCGACTATTGTTTAAATACCATGGGGTTCTCTGCCTCCGCTTCTTCTCACCTCCTCAGTGCATTACTGATGACAACAGCGATGGGAATTGCTCTCAGCCTTACATGAGTGCAGAACTGAGCCTAGAAATACTATCTTCTATAAAAGGCTTGCAAGTATTCCTGGCACGTCACATGCCTGAATCCCTAGTCTAGGGTTCCAGACCAATGTGAAGTCAATGCAGTGTATCAGTATAGGAGAATCTACCAGATTCTCTCCCCTAATATTTGAAAAATCATAGAATCATTAGAGTTGGAAGGGACCTTAAAGATCATCTAGTTTCAACTTTTCTGCCATGGACAGGGATACCTTACACTAGACCAGGTTGCTCAAAACCGTATCCATCCTGGTGTTGAACACTTCCAGAGAAGGGGTATCCACAGCTTCTCTGAGAAACCTGTTCCAAAGTCTCATCACCCTCACAGTAAATAATTTATTCTTAATATCTAATCTAAATCTACCCTCATTCAGTTTAAAAGTATTACTCCTTGTCCTATCATTACACTCCCTGACAAAGAGTCCCTCTTCATCTCCCCTGTAAGCCCGCTTCAGATACTGTAAGGCTGCTATAAGGTCTCCTGGAGCCTTTTCTTCTCCAGACTGAACAGCCCCAACTCTCTCAGCCTGTCTTCATAGACGAGATGCTCCAACCCTGTGAATGTCTTTGTGGCCCTCCTCTGGATCCATTCCAATATGTCCATGTCTTTTCTATGCTGAGCATTCCAAAGAGGGACACAGTACTCCAAGTTGGGTCGCATCAGAGCAGAGTAGAGGAGTAGAATTATTTCTTTCAACACACTGGTCATGCTTCTTTAGATGCAGGCCAGGATGCAGTTGCCATTATGGGCTGTCAGCACATACTGCTGGCTCATGTTGAGCTTCTCATCCACAAGCACCCTCAAGTCCTTCTCTTCAGGGCTGCTCTCCGGCCATTCTCTGTCCAGTCTCTATTTGTGCCCGGGATTGTCGTGACCCAGGTACAGGACCTTGCACCTGGACTGGCTGAATTTCATGAGGTTCTTATGGGCCTGCCTGGGTCCCTCTTGTTAGTATCTGTTCCCTCCAGTGTGTTGACTGCACCACACAGCTTGGTGTCATCGGCAAACCTGCTGAGGTTGCACACACTCCCACTGTTCTTGTTGCCAACAAAGATATTAAACCACACCAGTTCCATAATCAACTTTGCCTGTTTGTTTGGAAGCCTGCAATTAAATCCAAAAGGTTGTTTAAAGAATCAGGGGACACTGGAAAATAACTAAGACATAGTGCTGGAGTGGTGCTCCTGAAGCAGAGCATACCTTTTCCAGTCTATTCACATAAAATCTTTCAACACCTGATCACCCTCTGCATGAAGCCCATTGCTTCTGGAAGGCTGTGCCACAACCTCAGGCCTTCAAGGATTGGAAATCTTCTGTGGTTTCCAAGCTAAATCTATCTGTGACTAATTTGTTTCCATTTCTCCTTATATTAATATTATTACTAGCTAAAATTACTTTACTTTCTTCCATGGTGTTTACCTCCTCAGATATTCTGGGATAACAGTCACATACCTTTTCTGTCATTTGTTTTGCTGACTTCTGATACTTCTCCCTGGGGGACTCCATGGCCATTCCCCTTTCTGTCCTCCCACACACATGTAGATGTGCATTCACAGCCACAGTGGAGCTACAGCTTGCAAACTTTGCTCTTTGGAAGAAGCCAAACAAAGCCCACTCTGAATAATTACTGGGCAGACAAACCTTTTCAGGGAATGGCTGCCCTGCAGATTGTCATGAGCTTGGGCTTATACTTTTGTCTGTGTTCAGTCCTGGAGTAGGTGCCATACTCCATGTGCTGATGCTCACTACTCCACCCAGCCATCTGCAGCATAGCAGTAACACACGCAGTGTTCAAGCATCGGCTTTCCTTCAGTGGCATTTCTGCAAGTCCTTGTAACAGTGTCTTTCACCCTACCTCTCTCAGCCCTCTTCTCCCCTGAAGCTGGTTTATTAGTCTCTGCCTTTCTGCTCCCTTTATGAATTATCAGCTTCAACCAACCAAAACTGTGTTTCCAGTATGCACATATCTGGGTAAGGAATCTCATGAGATATCTGGATGGTAATCTGGGGGGAATAAACTGAGCATCAGCATTTTAGCTGTGGTAACAAACAAATTCATTATCACAGCTTTATCTTCAAGTTTGATGAGCCACACACTTGCATTAGTGGTTTGCAGGGCCAACATGTGATAGGACACGTTGAACAGCTGCATTGAAAAACACAGGATGCAAATAGATACTTTACCAGCATCAAAACAGTTAGTGATGAATGTGTAGAAGTTTGGGTTATTGAATTTCTAGATACAGATTCCTGTCTGCGTTGGTACAGTCTCCCTTGGCCGTGTATGGTAGTATCAAAGCACTGCTTGCTCTAAGCTTTCCCTCAAAGGTTTGCTCCCTCTTTCAGAAGGCTGAGCCAATTTTTTGCCTTCGTGGGTTTAAGAAATGTGAGATTCCACCAAATTATTCTTGTTCTCCTGCTTCAGAAATGCTGGGGAAAAGAAGAAAGCAACACAGCCTGATGTAATTTCTGCTTCCAACTGTCCCTCAGCGTCGAGCACTCCTGTCCCCATGACTCCCACTCCATGGCTTCCAACCCACATGGCTTCCATCTCCATGGGACACCTGAAACTCCCAGACACATGCCCAAAACATACCACCGTTGCACACCACACCAGTATCAAGAGATGGGCAGGCAGGGTAGGCTATGGCACATCCAGTTAATGTGGACAAGAAAAGGCTGCACGGACTGCCTTGGTCCTCAATCAGATCAGGTCTCTCAGGTCCTGGAGAAATTCACATTAGCATCCCAACTCTAAGTCAGTACTTCCCAGTCTGACTACAGTCTATCCAATTATGTCCAATTCCTACATGGCTTGACAGTTTTTTCACTACTCCTCATTTTATCTATTTTATCTAGATTCCCCATAACACACTGTCAGATGCCTTCCTGAAGACCAGATACATGAGACCTACTGCATTTCTTCAGTCTGGAAAATCAGTCATTGTCATGGGACAATGATATAAGTCTGAAGTAACATAACTTTGATAAAGTCTTAATGATTTTTTTCATTTAATTTTATGTTTAATCCTATCTTTAACTCACAGGCAACACATGAAGCTTCAGTTCAGACAGTGAGATCAGATTTGGAGAGCTATGATATTTGCTGTTCACTGGTCACATGTCCCAGTCAAGCACAAAAAAGTCATTAGAGGTCTGTGCTGTGCACATACAACTTAACATGCAAATCCTTTCAGAGGTGAAGATGGAGAGTGTCTGGTTTACCCAGTTTGAAGGCAGTGATGTCCCTGAGTTCAGCTTCCACCTCAGGTGTGATCATTTCCAATTTACCTTTCTTCCACTAATGTTAGTTATCCTGCTTTTGCCACCACATTTTGCATCTTCACTGAAATACGAGCAAAAACATTCACTGGGTTTTGAGGCAGACTTCTTACTGTAGTTATGATCTCTAAGCTGATCTCACTGAATAGTGCCCCCACTTCTTCTTTCGTTGTTCTCTTATTTATGTAACTGAAGAACATTAAGTTACTATTTTCATTTCCTTTGCAAAATCTAAACTGGTTTGATTTTTGGTACTTTTCATTCTATGTGTATATGTCCGACCTCTAAGATATACCTTTCCTTGCAGATGGGTTCCATTTTTCTTTCCAAGAAGGCTCTCTGATTATTCCTAATTTTCTTTATTTGAGCTGTTTATTTGCACTAGGATGAGTATTGGCCTTTGCTGCACAGTCCACTCATCCTTTGGCTTGCATGTGTGATTTAAGCAAATTTCAGACTTTGCACGTTGGAGTATGAGATACTCAGTCCAGATGTCTTCAAACACTAGCTCCCTAACTTTGTCAAATTGTTCCATTTTTCAATCAAGAATCTAATTAAGAGAATTGAATTAATTCCTAATCATTTTGTTGAAAGTAATTTTCTGCAATCAGATCTTCCAAAATGTCATCGGTATTGACAATATTAAGTCAACAATCACTTATAAAGAAATATGTCGACAATCATACCCAAGAATATATAGATCCTTCTGTGATTAGTCTATCTCTGAGAAGCTGAACTTTCCCATAAGAACAATTTCTGTCATTACTTGCTTCTAAGAACTCTGCAGAGATCTCAATCCATATCAAAAATGGGTTTTACACACATCCCTGCTTTTTTTTTCCTCATCTAGTCAATCAGGACTATAACTGCCTGCCCACCTAGCCTTCATCCATCTTCTCTGTTTACATTCAAAACTCTCCAAGAGTGACTGCTGCCTTGTACAGAGCAAAGTCTTGATTTTGTTTGGTCCCCAGACACCATCATAGTTATTAGTCATGTTTATATAGCGATCCTGTATCATCAGGTTGTTATGACACATTTTATTAATGTGTTGGAATCTCTTTGATGATCAGAAGGGCTGTGAAGCAGAATTATACATCCCCAGCAATGTTTGCAGCAGTGGGGTAAGGCACGCGGGGCTTGTATCCCAACGTTATGTTCTTTGTGGAACATGAGACAGTTGTTATTCTAGCCATCGCATACCTCATCCTTTTCATTTAAACCAGTATCAGCACAATGGCTACTGCTAGTCCAAAGTGTTAACAGCTGTGTTAAGTGGCAGCCAACCAATTTCCTGTAACTTGTGGTGAGGTAGCCAGATGCACAGAATATCTATATAAAGGCATCGTAAAAAAAATGGCCCTTTTACATTTGAGTTCAGTTTCCTTATCTAGGCCAAGAATAGTGTGAGGGCTAAGAGCACATGCCACCATACTGACATGCCAGAAAGAGGTCAAGAGGTACTACAAGTGGGAAAATGGGATGAGGTTCACCCTAGGTCAGCCTCTGCTGTAATTTTGTGTCCCTCTTGGCTGGTTCAAAAGACCTACTTCAGCTTCTCCTATTGAACATAGCAGTACACTACTCTTTACTAACCTACATGTAGGCCTCCTGGCTTAAACAACATGGGATGTCTCCGCAGTCTACAGCTGAACCCTTACCTCCCTCCCTGCAGGAAGCCACATGAAGGGAGGGGGAGCTGAAGACATCCTTCAGAAAGTCGTATCTCTAAGGCAGAAGAAAGCTGCACAGTGTGGCAGAGGAAACAAGTCCTGCTGCTGTGCAGAGGGCAGACAGTGTGGTCTCTGCCTCAGTATTTACCTGCGCAGTGGAGAGGAACAGATTGAGGTGTTTGGTTTCTAGTTGATTCCACTGAGATCCCACAGGCCCATAACCTGAGGGTCTCAAGCCCAAGCCTGTGGTTGGCACCTCTTCTGCCTGGACTATGTCATTAAAAAGCCTGGGATGGAGCAGCTGTTTACCATCTGGCTAGAGGGGCTGGACACAGGAAAGCTCACCAGGAGTCTCCTCTGCAAGGCAGAAGGCACTTGGTGGTGTCAGACAGATCCTGGTACATGTTGAGGTGACTGGCTGGATTTGCTCTCTTCTTCCAGCACACTCCAGCCTCCCCTAGAGGACTGGAGACACACAGCCAGGGATGGTACCTTTCAGGGTCAGGCTGTAAAGTTAAAGCTCAGCAAGACATTTGGTATGTGCTCGGCTGAAAGTCAGGGGACTGGCTACCACACTGGAGAACAGAAAATTAGGAGGCTATTGTGCCTGGTGCTATGGAGACTGCTTAAGTCTGAGACTTTCTGCACTCAATTTCCCTCCCTGGTCCCTGTGAGATTCAAGAAAAGAGTTGTGTTATCTCTGTGCGTGTTGGTTGTGTATACATACATGCATGTGAGAAGGACCATCTGAAACCTACCATGCCTGGAATAGGAAGGTAGTAAATGATGAAAAACACCCTTAAAAAGCTTTACTTTATCCACTACTAACCAGATAAGTTCCAAATTGTTTGAGACAGCACATCATTACATCAATGCTAGGGAGTGAAGTAGCACAGAAATATAGGCAGAAGGCAATGGAAAGTTGCTGTGGACTCGTGCTCTTACCTCTGCAAACAGCACTATGGGATCTTTAATGACTAGATGTGGTCAGGACCTCTATTTTATGTCTTGTCTGGGCAATTTGCAACAGAACCCCTATTAAAACCATTCTGGGGGTATTGGTTTTCTCTTGACTCAGAGGGAAGACTGCTGCTTGAATCACTAACAAGAACTCAGCAACACCTGGGTTTTCATTGGCAATGAACCACCCATGTACTGACCAAGTGGGAGGCTGTTAAAGAACAATTTCCCACCATTTGGGGGAGGAAAAAAAGCATTTAGTGTGTCACACAACTGTCTAAAATCTGTGACATAGGAGTGATTTCTTAAAGAAAAATTTCCCTTCTTTACTGGAGCAGCGGGGCAGGGGAGAGTGGGGAGAAGTAAAGGAAACTCAGACACCTTTCCCCAAGGGGAAGAATGACATTTTACTGAGTGAGCTGCTTGGACATTCTTTGTGTGTACGTGTATGTATCTAAATTCAGTCAGAGAACATCCCTGAAAATTTCCCTCCAGCAGTTGAAAGCATGAGGCAGTCAGCAAAGTGCTGCAAACATATGCAGACATAGGAACTTCTCTGTATTGGGAAAAAGCAGTAGCTGTTGAACAACCTCATACTAAGACACTGCCTTGGGGCTCTTGTGGCATCAGAATCCCTTCAAGGGACTCAAAGCCTTATAATTATATGGCTTTACACACCGCTTGTTGCTTTCGTCTTAAAGGCTTGTCACAGTACCTGTGAAATAGTCTTTCAGAAGCGGAGTGTTGGAAGTGCAAAGTCACCCTCCTCAGACCACAAACAGGGAAATTCCTGATGACTCTGACTGTTCTGTCCTAATTCCCAGGTCATATTTTGTCCCTTTCTGAAAAAGATCCAAAAACTTGGTATGTCTGGGGTAGACATAACCAGGTCCTCCCGAAGGTGGATGTGGTTAAGCACGGCCTTATTTATATAGTCCTTAGGATGTGTCTGTGCATGCATCTTTAATCCTGTTGTGGCACAGTAACAATTACAATGGCAAATTCTCATTCAACCAGGAAAGAAACACCCAATGATCGGGCTGTATCTGTTGCCACAGTGGCTGAATAACAAGATGACAGCTCTAGTGTCAAATGCAGATCTCTGTATTGAAAGGTTTCAGTTCCCACTCGTAAGCAATTATGGAACAAGGACTCACTCACCCACTTCCAATAAACGAGAAACATGTTTCTTAGAGGCAGTATGCTTCCTATGTTTGTAGTGCAGTGAAACTGTTGGCTAGTCTACTATTTTTGACATGCAGCTGTTACGCAGAAACATCTGATAGTTTCTTTTCTTCAGACTCAGTTGCTGCGGCGTCAGGAAATAGCCAGTTTTCATTTCAGTTCTTGTAAGATGTGAACAGGTATGGGAGGCCAGTACAATACCACAGAAACACAAAAAAACCCATCCTGCAGCCTGCAGAATAAACTAGGGGTGCAGAGGAGGGAAGGTTGATCAGTTCCAAGTTCTTGCTACAAATGTTTGCTTTGATATTAAAAAAAAAAAAAAAAAGTTCTAAAGTGTTAGTTAAAAAAAATCACAAATCAGAGAGGCATGTGTGGTTTTTTTCTACTGTAAGATCAGGGAATGAGTTCATTGACTTATGAGGCAACATGCTGATGCTTTGTGTAAGTGCAGTTTCTCACCAATAAATGGAAAAGTAAATGTTCATCCAATGACTACTAACACAGAAGACTCAATTGCACATTGGCAAAGGAGAAAGCTGCTCCTAATCTGCTATGCTGTCAAACATAAATGCGGAAGTGGGAAAATTAAATTATTCAAGCACCTAGGAAGGCTTAAGCCAATGACCAAATCTTGTATATCAATTTAATACAAAGTAAAGGAGAGCAAGATACAATATTTTACAGGATCTACTATTACTCATGCTTGGGATTCCAGATGAGGAGGCTTAGCTCCCTCTGAGACAAGCTCTACCTGGGCAGGTGGTATGGTAAGAAATCCAAGCACCAGCCATAGACAGCATGGAGACAGGAACAGGTCTTAAAGCTTGCTCAGTATTTCTTTCTTCTTTAAATCTTGGCAATAATTGCAAAAACTGCAGTGGTATAAGCTGTTCCCTCTCCTCCTTACCATGAGAACAGTGCAGTTCAACCCTTGATCTGTAGAGTGTGTATAGGGGTTTTTGGAGGTTTTGGGTTTTGTGCGTTTGTTTTTTTCTAAACCTCAGCTGACAAGAGCTGTAGTAATCTGGGTCTGTATCAGGTTGCAGCCCTTGACTTTGACAAGCTGTGGCTTACATTGTGGAGAAAGAAAAGGTGAACAACCTTTCATGTGAAATATTTTTGTGCTGAAGCTAAGCAAACTTTAGAGTGAAAAGGTGGCAAAGCAGCTTGCCTGGCACAGTGCGGAGCCTAAGTCAGTAAACCAATGTTCATTTGCAGTACTTGGGCTCAGGAGCACCCCAAATCTTCCTGGACCAAGCCAATTTAATATAGTCATTACCCATTTCCTATGGCAAGAAGCCATTACAGGTCTTGTACCTGCTAAAATGCCCTTCCTTCATGTGGGGAAGTGGGCTGAGTTTTGGGCAGGATAGCATTTGCAAAACTGGTTTTCATTTGTAGGAGCTGTTTGTCACCTTTGCTCACCACTGCAATTTGTAACGCAGCTCTGGGGCAGCCAGTGTAGCATAGCTCGGGGGGCGATGGGATGACTGTGAAACTTACACAACAAGCGTGGGGATGAGTCAAGCTGACACATCCCCTGGGCATACAGGTGGCATATGTGCTGCAGCTCACCCTCAACAAGATTTCGGTTGAGCCTAGTGTACCTGGACCTGCAGGTTAACTGCAAACAACTTTAGTAAGAGGTTTGTCAGCTCTGGCACAAAACCAGCAATAACAAAGCAGGTTTGTGACTGTTCTCTCAATTGATCCTGTCTAACAGCTTCAAGGGACCAGCCACTAAATTTGGGAAAGTGCTTAGAAAAGCCCTGGGTTGTGTTTTACCACATTTTCCCAAAGACCATTTGCTGACCATGCTTCAGGATGAACTGCCTTTGCGTTCACCTGCTGTAATTTTTTTCCATGCATTGACAGCAAAAAGTGCTTCTGGGGAAGCTCATGACACTTGATTTTATTCTCTGACAATGAGGTTGGCCAGGAAAGGTCACATGTATCCTCATGGCTGAGGGGAGACCTCATTGCCCTCTACAGCTACCTGAAAGGAGGTTGTAGAGAGGTGGGTGTTGGCCTCTTCTCCCAAGGGAATAATGACAGGACCATAGGAAATGGTATGCAGCAGGGGAGGTTTACATTAGATATTAGGATGACTTACTTCACTTAACGGCCTGCCCAGGGAGGTGGTGGAGTCACCACCCCTGGAAGTATTTAAGAAATGTATAGATGTGGCACTTCAAGGTATGTTCTAGTGGCTGAAATTGTTAGGTTGGGTGATTTGTTTTGAGGGGTTTGGGTTTTGGGTTTTGTTTTGGTGTGTGTATATGGTTGGACTCAATGATCTCAGAAGTCCCTTCCAACCGCGAAGATTCTGTGATTCTGTAATGTCTGTGAACTCAGGGGTTTAAGGGTTTTGCTTCCACTCTTCCCTTCATTGGTTGTATGGGGAGCTTGTCATTCCTACCTAGAGCTTCAAACCCTCAGCAGCTAAAGTAGAGTTGTAATTTATGGCTGCCCATAATGATGCAAAAGGGCAGCAGCTCAGTCCCTGGGCAGAGTAGACTTGTGCATGCTGATCCACTTGTTAAGCTCCTAAAGCAACTTTTGTTTTGTCTAGCTATG
Organism: Pedionomus torquatus; assembly: GCA_013398155.1. Lineage (NCBI taxonomy): Eukaryota > Metazoa > Chordata > Aves > Charadriiformes > Pedionomidae > Pedionomus > Pedionomus torquatus. The sequence continues at coordinate 345,928 of VZRU01010791.1, forward strand.
CATCTCAGCATACCTTTAAGGAAAGGAAATCCAAACTTGGGATATAAACCAGAAAATTTGTCTGATTTAAAAATGCTTCTGTAGTGCACTAACTGAGGTAATGGCTACATCCATTTGACAGACAGTTGATTTCTTTCTCTTTTCTTTTTTTTTCCTCGTATTTTTTTCCTGCATGACAAGGAACCCATGGCTAAAGGAAGAAAAAGGATATAGTTTATTCTTTTTGGGCTACCCTGCTTCTGACAGAGGCGAACACTCTCTTCTTGTGAACACAGCTAATCCTCTTTGTCTGGATATTTTATTAGCTGAAGTTGAAATCCTTGAACCTTCACTTTATCATGTGTTTCCCTTTACTGATGATGTCACCTGCCCATGTTCATCTAATGAGTCACTTACAGCAGCCACACATAAATGCCGCTAGGATACAGGGCTCTGCCAAGAACTTGAGCCTCCTAACGCTTACCCTATTACTTGATAAAATATGAATATAACTTATATACTAGATGATATCACCTGAAACATAGAGGAGGTTGTTGAGAACCTATGATTACCTCCTAATTACAGGAACTGAATGCAACAGGAGTTGTCAGTAAAGGGGGACAGAGGAACGACGCCAGTTCTGTGGTGTAATCAACAGCAAGTGGAATGTTTGAAAATTATTTTCTTCCTAAGTATTTCCATATGTCATTGGGCATAAGAATCTCAGTGTAAAGCACGAGCCCCTTGATGTCCCCTTGCCAAAGTGAGAATAAATGCACTGGGCATTGTGCAACTGGTGATGTCATCATGGAAAGCCAACACTTTTCTGTTTGAGACCCTGAAAAAGAAAGTAGGGAAGGAAATGGAAAAAATGAAGAAGCAAATCACACAGATGGAGAAACCAAAGGAGTTGGGCAAACCGCTGCAGGACAGGTGACTAAGCTTTCCATTCCAAGTCAAACAGCTCTATTTGGGACGGCAACAGGTTTTCATTTCATCTCCCTAAATTTCATGAACATGCTCTGGGCTCCCTACAAGAATGTGGCTACTGTCTGTGTTTGAGACTAGACAGGCAGCCTGCTTTTTCCACTTGGCTACCTTTGCACAGTATGTCAAAAACCTTACATGGCTTTGGTAAGAGAACTTGCTTTCAGTCCCGGTGGATATCTGGAAAAGGCACTTCAGAGTGAGGATAAGCATGCAGGGAGGTCTGGACCTGCTAATTAAATTGTCATGTTTGGGACCCATCCAACAAAACTGAACAAAATGTGCTCTTAGATTTGAAGAATGGAATTTTCCAAAGGGTTTCAGCTCTGATCCCGAAGAAACCAGTGAGACCAAAGTTGGGCTGTGCTTCGAAGGCAGTGTTCAAGTTCCAGTGTCCAAAGGAAAGTATTTCAGAGGAGGATCTTCTGTGTAGGATGTGCTTGTTGGACCTCTTTGGCTGGGCAGGGCCAGAAGGTTTTTCAGTTCCTCATGTCTGTAAATTTTCACTGTACCAGCAGTTGTGGAAAGTGACTATAAAAGAGAGGAAAAGGTGAAAAGAGTAAAATTTAAAATGAAACAGGAGGGAACCTACAAGTTAATATTACAAGTTTTTATTCCCTCCTGAATTGATTTCAAAAACTTAGGCTAATAATAGTAACAGCAACACAGTAACAACAAGAGTGATAATACTGACCCAGTAGAAATGGGATTTTCTACTTCAGTCATACCAGTTAATTTGACTAGGAGGCACAAACTTTGTCGTTAGGGCAGTGATGGCCCTTACAGAAAAAAAAAACAATGTTAGAGAGGGAGAAGAATCAGCAAGAAAGAGTGTGAAGAAGCAAAGCCCATCTTTACTTGCTGGCTAAGGTGAATAACAAGCAGATTTTGCTTAGGTCTTCTAAACCCTGCTACCTTGCTGCCCTGTGATCACCTGAGCTTGACAATATTGAAGAGAGGAGAAAATCAGGTGTTCAGGATGCCTGAGACCCTTCCTGAACCCTCTGAACTCTTACCTCCTTCTTCCTTCTTCTGCAGGTTTTTCCTACACTCTCCTCCTTGCCAGTCATTCCTGCTCCTGTCCCAGGAGTGACTGAAGTGTGGCCTTATATTTGGTTCCAAATTTGAAAATTAAGGGGCTGGCTGACAACTTTGGGATGTCAGCAAGCCAAATATATGAGCGTGACCACATTCAAGAGCCCAATGAGCTGATAGGGAGGAGTAAGGTGGAGTGAGGGGAAAGACCAACATAGACCATCAGTACTCTCTGGGAAAGGTCCCACTGGAAGTAGGAGTTGGCCACTGAGTCAAAAGGGAGGATTTGTCCAGCTGTTTTGGAATGATTTTCCTTTGCCTTTTGTTATTTTTTAAATATATTGCTGCATTTATTTAATTCTTTTTTTTTTTTTTTTTTTTTTTTTTTTTTTTTTTTTTTTGAGTCAGCTGCTGACTGCATGAGGATGCTGATTTTGCTGTTGAGAAATAGGAGTCCAGAAGCCAGTTGGAGTGGCCATTGTAGAGGAGAGAGGCTTGCAGGTGGGGCAGAATCTCGGCAACAGCATCACAGAGCCTTTGTGGTTAGGTTTGTGATTGTTGTTGTCGGCTGAGCTGTGCTGTAAATTGTATGATCTGAAAGAAGTGCTCCCAAGGCTGCTTTGTAAATCAGATCCACCGAGTAAGAGCTGGGCAGGGAACTGCGAGAGGGGAAGAGGTAGAGGTGCAGCTGTGTGGCAGCCCTGAGTAGCTGAAACAATGCTCTTCTGCTATAATCTTTAACCACACTTTCAAGGCAGAGAACAAGGGCAAAGGATGGAATAAGCAAACATTTATCTTTTCACCTGACAAGCAAGTAAACCATGAAATCAATTGCCACAATTGATTCAGAAATTATTTCAAAGAAGGTTTTCACAGACTTATAGAAGATAAATCTGATCAGACTCATGGTAGCTAAAACAATGCTCTATGATGGTTCAGAGTTCCCATACACAGGAATCTGAGAGAGGTATCACATCTGATATGTGTCTAAGCAGTTGCTCCCAATCATACCAGGTAGGTTTGGGTCTGACCCAATAGGACTGTTCTTATATTATCAACTACCTGACCACATCAGGAATGGATGAGGTCAATGTATGCAAGGTGATGTTATTAAAGTCAACTTATCTAAGAGGAGGGAGGAAGGAGTTACAGAGGATGAAGTGGGGAAAAACAAGAAAATTTCTCAGGAAAGTTGGGCTCCTGTGCTCCAAAAGAGTTCATGCATACCAACTCAGAGGTCACTGTGATTTTCTCCACTGTCCCAGAGAGGTTTGAAATGAAGCCTGTAACAGATGGGAGAAAATGACTGCGAGGTAATCTCAGAGGATGAGTGGTGGAAGGCATGGATGTGCCACACGTCATGAGGATGTCTTGCAGATGTTTCTGCAAGCCCCTCTGCAGTCATTCTTTCCCTCAGTGACTTGACACCCACACTTCAGTTTCTTCTAGATGTGTTCTCCTTATGACACTGGTGACTACACTAGATTTGCCTGCAAACTCTGTGAACTCAGAAGCCCTCCTTAACAGTCCCATCTCAAAGTCTTCCTGCTTACAGTTGCTGATCTGCTTCATGAGAACAGAGGACACTCCTATTCTGCAGAGGACATTTTACTCCTTGTCCTAAGGAGCACACAGCAACTTCTGTGCTAGCGAAGAATGTGAGTCCCTCTACACTGATTAGGGCTCACAGCTGCCCTTGTCCCCATCAGCCAGCAGCTAGGGAAGTTACCAGTGCAGAAGAAAAGCGGTTTCCCATCCAAAGCAAGCACAAGTGAATAATGGGAGAAGAGAGTGCTGCTAGTGCCATCACCCTAGACTCCCTACTACTGTTGTCTTTGACCATGGAGGGTGATACCCAAGTAAAAAGTTTTACAACTAAATCATGCTGAGCATCAGCTGAGCACCTCCGTTTCACCAGAAGGGATGCAGGGGGGAAAGCTCCCTTTCTCCTGTCATTTGGGACTGATGAGTGATAGCCAAAGGTGGCTGCCTCACTGCAAGAGAAGGGAAGAGCAGTGCTTAGGTGGGCTCTTGGGGAATGCCCAGCCCAAATGACCTATTCTCCAGCACTCTGCCCAACTGCTGTTTCCTACACTCCGTGGCAGGACTGGGTCTGGCCACAGGCCTTCCCTGTCTCTTTCTCACAGTAGCAGGAAAGAGCCTTGTCACCCCACCTCTGCTGAGGCCATTGTGGTCCACACTATGGGCAGCAGCATCACCCACCGCTTTCCAGTAGAGCAGCTGGCCTCGAGAAGTGGCACGGCTTTCATGTCAGACAGCAAAGCCAGGGAACCAGTGACATGCTGCAATAACACCAACGGCTCACTCTCACCTCATTGAGAAAATGGCAAGGGTGCAAGAGCTGCCTTTGGGTGCCAGGAAAGGAGGAGCTCATGTCAGGTAGCACTGAAAGTGTTTCAAAGCAGGGTGCTGTCTCCTAGCACCAGGCAAATGCTGGGAAACCTGCTCCCAAGAGAGCCCACCTATTTCCTTCTTAAAACAATTCACCTGATTTCAAGTGGAAAGAAGTGCTCTGAAAAGGTGTTGGGGGGAAATTAGACAATAAGCTTCCAGACTTCTTCAGTTAGGATGATGTCCTAAAAAAAGAGAAAAAATAAGTCATTAAAGGAGTGTAGGCTCCCAAAGTAGTGCGCACCGACTTTGCCTAGGAACCTGAGTGCTACCTGCTGCCTGTGCACCCAGCAGCACTTAGCGCTGCTGCTGCTGCAGGCAACAGTTGGGTCCAGGCAGCACCCAAGTGTCTGGGAACTGCCCATGTAAAGAAGTTATTGTTTATCCTTTGACATACAGAGCCATTACCTATCTAAGCATCCCTGGCTTCATTCTGGGCATTATACTTAATCCTATTTTTCTAAGAGAAATAGGATTATTCTCTGAGAGTTCATCATTAGTAACTTAATTGAATCAATTACTGAGACAAAAAAAGCATAGTGATTTCTGGTCCCTTGGTATTAGATGGAGGCAGCTGACTGGAATTTGTTGATTTCTTCATGAATTCATTTGATGGTGTCGATCTTTCTCTTAGCAAGTGGAACGTGTCTCAAGGCAGAAGATCAAGATATTTTTTTTCTTTTGGGACCACAAACTCCTACTGCTGGGTTTGCAGCTATTTATTTTTCTTCTGGGAACTACCATTACTGATAGAAAATGTCTGATGAAAGTTATGTATAAGGGCAGGGATTTTATGGAAAGCTGTTTACATGTGTATTTCTCCTCACTTGGCCCCAGCCACCCATGCTTGAGGGAAATTTGCTTCAAGCTTTTCCATTTTGAATTTCTTTCTTTTGGGTTCTACTATTTTTGTTTCATTTCTAGCCAAGTTACATCTCATGCAAGTTTAAAAGGCATTTTTTCTTTTGTTATTTTGATTACAACAATTTTTATTTTTCCATCATCTCAGCCTAAATTTAGAGATTCTGATGCCAAAGATAATGATGGTATTCCCTTTGATATTGAATAATCAGGTGCTACAGCACCAAATAACTGAAAGTTTCTTTAGCACTCCTATTTCTGTGGAGGTACACTCTTTTCTCTTCTAAACATACTGGTAAATCTAGAATTCTTGCTATACTTTGTTTTAGCATTATACATTGGGCTTGGCTTGATTTTCCTAGGGCTATATCATTATAAGAATTAGATTCACCTTGCAGGAGAACTATTAAAGACTCAGATATACTGAGGCTCCTAATAACATGACATACTAATTCTATGGAGGGAATAGGAGCCACTAAGAGTTCTCAGAGGCTTTCTCCTGAGACACTGAGTGTACCATTTCTGGACTGCAGGTGTCAACAGTCCACGCTCAATCCTTTGCATGTGCCCCTGCATGGGTGGTGCCACCCCATTCTGCTTCGCATGAAGCATAGGTGGGACTAGATGTGCAGCCATTTCAAAAAGTTTGTTTCTGGCCTGGATTGCAGCAGGGTGCAGGTATCTGCTCAGCACTGGCAAGGTGGGGGCACCTTCCCCGTGTTGTTCCTTCATAAGATGTTAAGGTGAGCCATAAACTACAGGATCTCTGAGGCAAGGAACACCTCTTTGATCCTCGCTGTATAACCCCTCGTACAGAGGGGATCCTACCCATTCAGTGGAACTGCGAGCTGCTACCAGTATTACAAATAACACATTTGTATAACACAAATAGTCCTGATTATGATGGGCAGAACGGTGAGTTTGGGTTCCCCAGGTGGATCTTTCATCCCATGAAAGGCAGTGGTACATTTCCCATCAGCTTCAGTAGGGCTGGGATGCAGCCTTTCTTTTCTGGCTGTACGCTGCTTTGAAAATGGAAAAATATTTGAAGTTCTGTTTTGGTGCCTCAGACTCTGCTTCCTTTCTGCTTTAAGAACACTTCTCTCCAGCCAAAAGTTTCCTTTGTCTCATAGCCCCAGGAAAAAAAAAAAAAAAGGAAAAAAAAAAAAAGCTTTCTCCAAATAAGAACATGAGCAACAGAAGTGTTAGGAGAAAGGATACACTTATGATCCAAAAGAAAAGAAAAAAAAAGTTTTCCCACTGTCTAGATGTCCCAGTCAAGGCCAAAAGAAAGCAGGCTGCTTTGCCAGCAAAATCCTAAGCAAAAGAAATAAATGACATCCCTCTGGTGCCCCTGGACATACGAAGTATCCGGCTTTGCTGCTGTTCTGCTCCCCTTCTGCTTCCAATGCAACAGCTGCCAAATTTGTCCTGCCTTGTAGGCATAACACATCAAGCTCAGGGAAAAACCAGGTGTTGAGATGAATTCTGGAAGTCCCGCAAAGGGAGGGAAGCAATGTGAAAGAAAACACAGCTATGTTAAGAAGCTTCCTTCTAGGATAAAAATAGATAGACACACACAGGAACTGAAAATCCCTCACTTCTGTTTGCTTTTTATGTTTGATTTCTTTTTATTCTCTCTCACCTTGCTGGTCCCCTCTCCTATACCAAATGAATAGCTGTGTTTCCCATCATAGCTCATCTTTCTTTCAAGGCAAGATATAAAAAATCAGGAGTTATTTCCCAGTGCGTAAAACAGCAAACTCCCTTAAGGAAAAATTGAATGTTTAATTTTGCAGTGGAAGCCTTGCAAAATCAGGTTTTCATTTCCGCTGACTGCTTTGAGTGGAAAACTGCATAAACATGAATACATATGGTGCATGAACACACACACACACACATACATACGTACCAGTTTCTCAGCCGCTGAATACTTGCAGCTTAAGAAGTGAAGGTTTACCAGGGTGGATTTTAAATTATCCAATAACACAGAAAAGTCTGTTCTCCCTTGGTATTGTTCCTTTCGTTTCAATCAATTACATGCTCTTTGCTTTTTAGCTAACAGTCTTAAATAATATTTTGCTTTTAGAAGTATAACTCTGAATGTCAGGAGGATGAACCACTGACTCCCACATCGGTGAACAGAGATAGTAAAGAGAAGAAAGTGCCACTTATTACATTAGAGGAATGGGAGAAGAGGGTGGATAGGCTAGGCTGCCCTCCAGTATGCACGGCAAACTTTTGCACCTATGTTTCCTAGAAGTCAAACAGCACCTATTGTCTTGAAATTAATTAAATAAATAAATAAATTTAAAAAAAAAAACTCAAATTTCAAGGAATCAGGAAGCTGTTTTTACCAGGAATCGGAGGCTGGGGAGCTGGCTGGGTGCAGCCTGCC
>VZRU01010791.1:353719-368590 GCA_013398155.1 Pedionomus torquatus
AACACCCACCCAGCCAGCCCAGCTGCAGCCTATCTAACACAAACATCGCAGCAGTGGCCGTTTGCCCAGAAACAGCATCGGCTGCCGGAGCCCTCCAACGGAAGGAAGCCAGAGCAAGCCCCGGCCCCCGCCACAGCCCCCCAGAAATCAGCTCAGCAGAAGGGAGGGGTGATTGACAGCTCCCGATGGGGAGAAGAGCAGCGCCCATAAACATCGCTGTTATTTTCTTAGGTGAAGAGTCTTTCTTCTGCTTCCTGCGATCAAAAAGGGTTGTTTACAGTTCCTGTTAAAAGCCAGCACTTGCAGCCCATAACTTTACACATGGGCTGCATTAGAAACAGGAAAGATGATTTTTCCCTCAGTGTTAAGATAATGCCAAAAGCCTTACGTTAACCTCCTGTGTTCGGATTTTAAGTTTTCCTCATGGAGCAGTCAGGTTTCATATTGAATTGAAAGGACAAGTGAATCTTAAAGGGCCTAAAACTTACAGCTTCTACCCCTATACTGGAGAAGGGAGCTTAATGAAGTTGTGACCATCTCTACAGACTTAATTTCTTATTTGTTTATTTTGCCACCCAACATATTCGTCATAACCTATGCGTATAAAGTTCTCTGTGAAGTCTCCCAGATATGGAAATACCTGCAAGAAGTCATGCCATCTGTTGGGGAGCACTGTAAAAATGCGGTCATAAGGTGTTTATTGAGTCTTCAAAAAGCTGCAAAAATCAAATCTCAGGGATGGATTCATGAGACTTCAAACAAGAATTGAGCAAAGTATTTAAGAAACACTACAGATGCTCTCAAATTCGTGGAGTTGACCCTGTGGCGCAACACTTCTCTTCAACTGAGGTCTGCACTAGATACATCTTTTTACCTAAGCTTTGTCAACACTGGCTGAACCCCAAGCTGTGTTTTCATGTGAGATCACACACACAGCGAGGAACAAATTATTTTTTCATGCAAGGGGAGCCCCAAACCTGCCAGTTCTAAGGTGGCTTTGGCCAGGATGTCCAAATGTAAGCTGGGACTGTTTCAGCTCTGGGGCCTTTGAGGAGTATCCTCAGTGAAATCGTGACATCTTCCTTTCATTTCCACAGGAGATGTTGTTGGTCTTACCAAAAGATGTCTAAGCAGCAGGCACCAAGAGGGTACCAGCCTCTGGAAGGGTGGCCAACTCTGACTGATGTCAAAACTATGACACCTTTCACTGGAAGTCCTTTCCGTCTCACTGATAATTTGAGTTGAGTGATATTCATTCACTCTCCAAGCCTCCACACCAGCTGACATGGCTGTTTGTAGAGGACCTCAGAGCTTTTCGTGGTCAGGCTTGTGTGCTGCAAGCAGCCACAGAGAACCTCAATTCGCTATTTGTAGAGAGGGATAGAGGGATTTTAAAGAAGCCTTTGTTCTTCTGCAACAGTTGTCAACCATGGAAGTGCTTTTTTCTTCCCAGGGCTTATTTGGAGATGTATTCCCAGGGGATGCATCCCACCCCTCAGAGATGTGGCCTACTGCCAGGGGCATGCACTTGGCTTCTGCCATCTGGGCAGCAGCAGCCACTCTACGCCTTGTTGGCAACAGTTCTCTGGTGGAGACAGCAAGTCTGGGAGCATTTTTCTTTAGAATGGCATAGTTTGGCCATGATTCCTCATATAGACACAGCTCCTCACTGAGGCCCCATTCTTGCAAATATTTATGCCCATGAGTAATTTCAAGAGCATTAGTAATGAGTTGAGTGGGATGACTTCTGGGTTCACAGCAGACACTGAGGAAAGCAACTCTTTTGTAAGAAGGGTTTACATACCTACTCAAATGTCTTTTGCAGTAAGGATGGACTTAAGTATGTGCTTAAGTGCTTTTTGGAAGAGAAGGATGAGAATTTTCCCACTGTTTGAGTTCCATTTCATTTGCTGTCTATTGACAGATATTTTGTGAGGGTTTCCCAGACTCTCTGTGTAAAATCAATGGTTAAATGATTTGATTTCTGATTATATTTGCAGTTCTTCCTACCTCTAAATATAATAAAAGCCATTACAACCATTATTCTCTTTTACATTTGTTGCATATAAAAATACATTCCAGCACTGAGACCTGAAGGATCAGCTTTTTCCTAAAGAACATTTTGTCTGACTTATAAAAGTTTTACAAGTTATAAAACCCTTGAAACAATAAGTTTCTGATGGAAATGATGACTAGGGAAAAGCTAACAGGTGTTGATATAATACTCCTAAAAGCACGGGACATGGAAATCTAGCTCAGCTAAAAATATGCACATTTTTTATTTCTTCATATTACATGTTTAATACCTTAGCTCTTCAGGCTGAACAGCAGCAGGAAATCATAGGAATCCCGGGTGAGTGTTTGCCTCTGCTTGTGAACTCTCAGCAGGCAATGTGTTTGCACTTAGGAACAAGCAGCTTCCTAGAGAGCCAGCACCACATCCTCAGCTGGTGTAAACTGGCATAGCCCTAAAGGAGTCAAGGGAGCTGATTTAATAATAGTTAAACACAATAAGACACATCTCTGTTTTGAATTGTGTAATTCACTTTAGCCTAACGTGAGTTTATTGATGTGGTGGTCTTTACAAGTTTTGTCAAGCTATAGGGGGGGGAAAAAGGGTAAATCCCCTCAGTTAACCTGTTTAGGCTGGGTTTGTCTGTCCAGTCTTTGATCCCTGGGATCCATGTATTGGTGAAGTCTGTGTTTACTGTGTAGACACATGGTCAACTAATGATGCTAGCCCCAGGCCTCAGCAACACTTCTGCATGTTGTTGTCCGCCTCTTCACTAAACCTGTTCCCAGCAAGCCCTGCACACCCAACGTATTTGAAACTCATTATGAGTGATCCCTGCAAAGTGGAGGTGTGCAAGCAAGGTGCCTGAAGTTGGCTGGCATGAGTACTCCTGCTGTGCTCCTCACCAAGGCTGCATCTTCCCTGGTGAGGGACACTGTATGTCATTATCTCTTCTTTCACTGTTTCTCTCTGCATCTTCACTTTCCTTGCTCATAAACTGCAGGAAACAGCCCCATCTGAGTTATTTTAAGACATGCATTTGTGATGTAAATATATGTATATGTGTATAACAACATCCTTTTCTTGGCCTGAGCAGAAATAGGAGTTAAGATTCTGCTGCCATCACAGTGCAACTGCCTGGGGAAGCAGTGCTGTACCAGCCATGCAGCTTGCCTTCCATGAGGGCTTCTCACCGGACCTTATTTTCCTGCCTGCTAATAAGGACACTATACATTTATGTCCCATTAAAGGAGCCAATAAGCACTTCCCCCAAAAAACAGTCTTGCTGATTGTTGTACACTCTTTACAGGCCAGAATATAAATACAGTAAGAAACTACAAATAAATATCATGAGTTGGGAACTGGTCATGTCTTTGATTTCTTTCCTGGCTGAACACATCCATCTATGACGTCCACTTTTCCCCTCCAAGTCCAGACTGTGAATCAGCAGTGCTCCAAAAAGTTACTGCTGAACCCAAATCCTCCCTTCGCTGTCTTAATGTTCTGTTTCCAAATGTTTGCCATGGAAATTATTTTACAGAATTGATGATTGATGATTCAGTGCTATCTAGGGAATCCCCTTTAACCCCACATGGGTTGACTCATTTCACTGGTCATCAAGTCCACCTGCTGTGGGCATAACTGTGGTATAAATCCACACTCCCTTACATGGCTGAGGATCCCAGCTGGAGTGGCACATGCTGTCTGGGGCAGTATGGAAGTGGATTGTTAGTTGACCTTGGATTTATGTCTCATGACATTGCCTAGTTCTGAGAAGTCCTAATTAAGTGTTCATCTAGGAAACACCTGAACTGCCTCAGCTCTCGGTGAAATGGCACAAACAGATGATGATGCTAATCGGTGAGTTTTACATGTGTGGAGGTAACTGAAGTATCCTCACCAATGAAACTAAACAGAACAGCTCTCTTGTGACTGAACTTTAAAATATCCTTGTTTCCCCCCAGAGGAAGAGAGGGAGAATCAATTGGTGACGCTGAAGTCAAACTAGAAGGGATGTGGTAGATGGCTGAGAAACTAGAACGTCAGATACCACTGCTGCCAGCGGGCACAGTTACGGAGTCCAGTCCTCCCAAAGGCTGTGCCGTGGGAAACATTTTTTCCCTCTTTATCCTTCTCAATGACACTGATTTATCTGTATTCACATGGCTCTGTGATGACAGTCCCCAGAGTTCCTGTACCTGTCAAGGATAATCACAATGCAATTAGAGGATAACTGTGCTTGGGACTTGTAATGAACACAGATCCCTGCAAGAAAATGAAGTGATTCAAAGCACAAGGCTAGACAAAAGCTCCTATCTCTCCTGTGAGAGCCTCAGGAAAGGGCCATAAGAGTATAGCTCCTGAGTCAGAGTATAATGCATCTAAATTGCATAGTGACACAGCAAGTGAAGACCCAAAAATAAGCAAGCAGCAAAGTGGAAAGACAGTTATTGAGATGGGGCAATGAGAAAGTCTTCTACAGAACTGGCTCATTAATGTGCACAGAGTTTGCCTTAAATTTCAAGCAGAGATTACCTCTCGATCCCAGTGCTGGCAGTTGGTGTTTGGTGACAGTTTGATCGTATTGAAGGTGTTGGTCCCAAAACAGCAAGGTTAGGAGTGCTGGAAGAACAAGAAAAAATAGAAAGACATAAATCCAAATCTCTTGGGAGGAAGACAGTTTACAGATTAATCAGTAGGACTCTGGCAGGCATAATATAGAAATACGTTGTGTCATAATACAGAAATATGTGGTGGCACCAAGACCCACCCAGCTTCGAAAACATCCCAGTCCTAGGGTAGCATGTAAGCAATCACTACCACAGCAAATGTGGACCTGCCAAATGTCGCATCTCTAGTTTCCCCAAGAAGTATCCTTCAGAAACCTGGGAACATGAGTGGAAACGAGTTTGTCTTCCCAGGGACCTGCCCAGAGTCAGACATACAGGAGGTGTCTAAGCGCCAGGGAAGACTGGAGGCTTGTAGGTCCACATGGGAGCTCTTTTCCTGTTCGTAGGGATGTCACATCCCTTGCAGAAGTGAAGGTGAAGGTATATACCTCAGGCTTATGGGGAGAAGGCTGGGTTCCTTGCATTGAACAGTGATGTCTGACACACCAGCACCCCACAACATCGATTTAACACCTCCAAACAGCCTGAGAAATTCTGACTGCCTGTCCTCAGTGGTGACTGATGTAGCCATTGCTTTTATGGTTTTTTGTCATGTTTCTTCTGTCAGTCTGTCCCTCTGAAGCCTGTGACTTCTCAGAAAAGTCATCTGGAGCTTTTTGGAGCCCTGGAGCTTTTTGAGTCTCTGAGAAAAATGAGAGGAAAATAGAAGATCCATTGAAATTGGCAAACTTCTACTTTTAATGCTAGGGCAGGATACCAGCAGCTGAAATCCAATTTGTCTTCACCAAGATCCCAAATTGATTGGATAATTGAAAAAGTTAATAGTTTAGAGTGTGAGTGAAGTTTCTGGACATTTTGGCCTTGGCCTAATACTGAAAGTAAATTAAGGAAAAAAAAAAACCTCCAATTGAATTCAGTTAGGCCAATGCTGGGCAGTTTTGAAAATCTCTCATGAAGGTCTGCGGGGCAGGCTCTCCACTATGCTGTTACTCAGTGCCTTCCCAGCATTGCTGTGACATTGCTTGAATGCATCAGTGTTGTGCAATCTATTTTTACGTCTTTGGCAGTCTCTCTTTTCAGAAAGCTTGGGTGTTAAAAGGTAGAGGAGAGAGGCACTCAGATGTTCAAAGCAGAGACTACATCTCCTTTTATCCTGGTCTTCAACCTCAGTTGAGGCCATTTAAGTGCTGCCATAACCCAGCTAATGAAATCTAAGAATCTAGGTCTTTTTCGTAACACATTTAAATCAACAACTAAACCAAACCCGGTAACCCAGTGCAATCTCCACATAAGATAAGACATGCAGAGGAGTAGTAAGTACAGTTTCAGCGTTAGCAGGACTTAAGACATCCTCTCCAGACCAGCTCAAGGGAGTTCTGGGGTAATCATGAGAGCTGTGTAAGTTTTTAAGATGACTGTAGGACTTTAAAGTAAAGATTTCCCACTCCTTCTAAGCTGCAGAAGCTAAATATATCCTTCCTGTTTACTCTCTGTGTGATTTTAGACTAAGCTCTGGTCTATAAAACAAAATGCATCTCTGGCGTCTCAGCTCAACAAGGAGCAGCACAATCCTGGTTAGTAATGCAGTGTTGTCTGACCATCTGCCTCTGCCAAAGCTGGCAACAAAACTCACTTCAGGCAAGTTCAGGGGACAGCTGGCAATATCTGGATCAAATCAGCTCTGTGGTTTAGTTCAAACTTAAGGGATCAGGCATATGCTAATGTTCTATCTCTTTCCTTTTTAGGTAAGCATTTCCATTTGTAATGAGCCATCGATTTTGGAGGCTGCAGGCTGGATCCAGTGAGAGAACCTATGGAGTGTCTAGGACATGTTTGGCTTTGACAAAGACTTACTTCCCAGCTTCTCTATTCATCAGAGACGGATAGCTGATTTCAAATATCTCATATCTAACTTTTCTGGGTTTCTTAATTTATGATTTTTTTTTTCCTGGATCTTTCTGCTCATAGCAAAAACCTGTCATAGTCCAGTGAAACTCTCTGCACCCCACTGACAATGCAGAATTACACTCAGGAATCATGGATGCTCTGGTTTATCCTCTACCCAAACCAGACATCTTCTGGGAGAAAGGGTCACTAGACAATAATTTCTTTCTGTAAGTAGATGTGAAGGACATGAAAAAAAACCTCTTAATAGACAGTCCAAAAATGGCCAGAGGCACTATTTTTGCAATACAGGGTGTACAACCTAGTAAACCCAAACCTCTCTAATGTAACATAGCTATTCCTTCCTTACCTCTCTTTTATTTTTCAAAGAAAAAGGTCAATTTAGTATTTAAAAACACTATCAAAGATTTAATGATTGTACCATTGGCTGTAGTTCAAACAATACAGGCAGGAAAGAATGTACAGCTGTCAAGTGTAAACAGAAATGGGTACAGCTCAGAAGTGCTTCAGACAAATCATTGTATGTCATCGGCTGGTTTTAATTAAGAACAGACCAAATATTCTCTCTCTTCCCCTTCCCTCTTTCTTCTCCCCCCTTTCCTTTCTCCCCTTCAGTAACTTAAAACAAAATGATTTGTAGTGCATTGTCTTACTGGTGTCTGTCCTTGTGGAATTAAGCAAATGAATATGGAAATAGCTAGACTCAAAGTTCAAAGCATGTTATGACATCTCAAGGAGACCATAAGATTGTAATCTTAAAACTGCAACACCAATAGGTCAGACTTGCACCTTCCCACTTTCTGCATGGCAAGTCTTGCTCAAGCAACAGAACCCCATCACGTTCTTTCATGTTTGTATTTAAATCACTGTTTTAGAAGCAGATTTTAGGTTTATTACCTCAGTCAAGTGAGTTTTCTTTGTTACGTGTCTTGTGCTAGCACAAGGTCTGGCAGGAGGGAAACCTATTTGCAATATATCCTGTTTTCAGAAATGAGACATTAACCAATTTTTGGGCTCTTCTGCATGGGCCAGAGGCAATGCAAAGGAACTGTGGAAAGGAGATGGGATGCACATGTTACTTGTTTTTATTTCTTTATTTTACATTAGCATCTCTGGGTTGCCCCACTTCTGTGTTTTGCTGTTGCTACTGATACAGATCTCCTCTGACTCTGAGACTTCCAAAAGTAAGATTCACCAGTAAATACCCTGAAGAAATATTCTTAGCATTACCTCTTCTCCTACCACTATGACACAGAACCCTCACTCTGTAAGTAACAGACAGCAGTTTATCATAGTGTTTTTCAGGAAAGCTTCATCCATTTTGTTTTCAGACAGTGAGGTGGCTGTACTTCCAAAACAGCAATGGTGTGGACTACACACGTTGCAACAATTTTGAAGGGTAACCAGGAGAAAAAAACACGCTGTCACAGTCCAAAGTGGATCAGGCCTGACCAGCAATGCGTGATTTCAATCAAGAGTTGGAAAAATGAAGGCTCCACAAGGAAAGACACTGTCATAGATGTTTGGATTTCCTTGCTGGCTCATCCTATTTCTCTGCTGTGAAGCATAGCAATAACGGCAATAATAATAGTGTTATTGATGGTTCATCCTGAAAGCATTGTGAAGAGGGGGTGATAAGAAAAAACATTGCATGAATCTCTACTGCAATGAAAACAGTCTGGGCATCTTGTAAGAGGCACTCCTGCAGTTGCAAGACAGATAATGAGTGCTACTTTAGCCTGCTCGCTATTGTTGTCATTGAAAGTCTGCTTCTTTCGGGCACCAGACATTTTCTTTGCTGCTCCCCTCAACCAAGACAGAAAGGGTGCTTTTTCCTTGGAGAGCAGATTATAGCTTCCCACATAAAAAGAATTCTTGGTAGACATCATCCTGTGTGCTAATGACCACAGAAAAGAGTAGACGTCATTAGCAAATGCAGTATCTGTTATTTCCATATTTGCTCATAACGAAGAGGCAGAAGCAATGAGAAAATCTCAGTTAATTTGTTACCATCAATAGCTCCATACCAGTGCTGATGCATGAAAACTGCAGACAGGCTTACCCTGCATGAGACTTCTGAAAGACTTTTTGTTTTGCTACTTAGTGAAAGCTTTTTCATCTAAAATAATAAGGAAATATTCTTAGACCCTAAGTCATCTAGAAGGCAAAATGTCTGTCATGGAACGGTCTATATAATTTAGGTTTTTTTAAATGCTGAGTTCTAACTAAGAACCTGAGACCAAAAGCATAGAGAATTGCACTTGGGTCCTTAGAGCACTGGGATACAAACTGGCCTTGTGACCAAAGGTAAATTTTCTAGACTTTAGATGAAGGCCAAATTATAGGGACTTTTATTATCTAGGATGTGTGCTACAGCTGTGTAGTCACTAAATGGCTATATGACTCCTGATCTAGGCACCTCATCTGTTAGGCTAGAAGGCTGTTTGTCTGGGTTTTTTTCCACTGTCTTTTACTTCAGTACTGTCAATTAATACTAAATACAGTGTGTGAGTCTCTGTACAAGGGCTAAACCACTTTGATATTTCATTTTCCTTTTTGGTATGTCTTCCTCTCCTAACTAGGATAACTATCACAAAACAATAGTTGGGAAGCAAAATACCATGAAAATCTTACTAAGGATATGTAGAGAGACAGCAGGTCGGTCTTGACTCTGGCTCTACAAACAGTTGAACTTGTACAAGTCTGAGACAAAAAAGAAAAGAGAAGAAATGCAAACGATCAGAGAAACATGAGATGAATTAAGAAGACATATGGAGATCTTCATGAAATATGGCCTCTAAATTTACTGGGAAACGTGTTTCCTATTTGCTTCACACGTTCAAATGTCTGTTTTGTATGCAGCAGAAACAGATTTTCTTGATATTCTGTGTGGGGCTAGTGTAATATGTATATTAATTTCTGAAACATAACTCTGCAGTGTGTATTTTGTACATTAATGATTATAGTTATATATAATATGCATGTATTATATTGTGTTTATTGCATAATGCTTGTGTCAGTTTCAGTAAGCAAGCCAATATTTCTACCAAGTCACATAGAGAGAGGCCCCCCAGATGGATCAGAAGGATTGTCTGAAAAAAAATGCCATACTTTTTTTTACAAGGCTCAAAAGCCCAGTAAAACTTCTCAACATCCTCATGCAGCCTCCCAACAGAAAATAAAAATCCTTTATTAAATAATGTGGCTCTTTAGGGAGACATATATGACATCATCTGAACAAATGTATTTGATGAATAACGCATCATGATGCACCACTCTGTAAGTATGATTATGGAGCTTGGTGTGTGGGAGGACTCCAAAATGAACAAGTTTTCTACCTTAATTTTATTCTTGAAGTTAAAGAGGATGTCAGTCTTTCTGAGAAACAAGGAAGAATGTTTCCCTCTGAAATTGTCAAGACACCCTATGCAAGAAGATTTACTCTTAAAAACTTGCAGAGATATTATGCTACTTTCAAAGCTCCTTTTCACTTATTTTTTTTAAGAATCTATTCCAACCCAAACTGACTGAGACAAAACAATGCCCATATCAGGGGAAAATCAAGTAAAAGAATGAGTTAGTTTCATGATTCATCAAATTCCTTAATTATTTTCTTTATCTCTACTGCTTATTCTGTTAAAATAGAATGCAGCAGTTATCGTGTTCCATAACTATACAACTTCAGGACACTTTAAATAAAAATGCACCTTGTATTACTGCACATGAATAAGCAACAGGCAAAAGTCTGTATCTACATAATGTCCCCTGAGGGTATGCAGGGAGCAGGAGCGGGATGATACTAGCACAGAGTAGAAATTTTTTGAGATGTGGCTCCCAATAACATTAGTTGATCAATTTTTCACTTCCTGTTGCTGCTAAATCATCTTTGTGAAAGTCATGGGATGTTGCAAAGAAAATCAGATTTTAACTCAGGCTTAAAAAAAGAGAAGTCCAACAAAGTCAGAACCCCAGAAAATCTCTCCCCTTTTTTTTGTCTAAAGAAATGAAAGATCAGGGAAATTCCCAAAGGCAATCAACGTTTCATGTTTTGTTTGCATTGGCTCAGGCTCATACTTGAAGCTCTATATTTAACAAGCCATCCTGAGAAGGCAAGATAGCCATGGCTAATGGCAATGGAAACAATTTCCCTTTGTGGTGCCTGCACTGGGACAGCCCAGATCTTTGATGCCTACCTGACACGGTTCAGAAGCATTAGATTAATTAGGAATATAAAACTGAGAAGTATTGCCACTTTAATTGAAAGCTCCTACTGATGCCTGGAGGAGGCCCTCCTGCAGCTTTGTCAGCCAACACAGCCTGTTTCGGTAAGATGAGCTACAATATTTGCAGGAGCTTCAATTTTTATTGCCATGGGATTGCTGCATAGAAACATGTGAGGAGGAGACTTTTCCCTTTGAGCTGTCCTGACATCTGTGGCCTGCAGCTCTTGGGTGCTGCGATCAGCCTTGTGGGCCCATTATTACTGTTCCAATTAGTTTAGCTCCCTTGTTTGTCATTGCTCCCTGTGCCCCCAGTCCACACTGGCCCATGATCTTGTCCCAGGGATGCTCCTGCACAAGCATTTTCTCAGCTCACATTTGCTTTGCCTTATGTGGCCACCCTAGGGCTTCAACAGGGGTTCCTCAGAAGTGTACAGAAGTGAGGGTTGTTCATCACCTAGACCTCTCTAGGAGAGTTTTACAAGATTTTTGGACTGCCCTTCAGCTTCACTCCAAACGCAAAAGGAAGAACTTCTCCTGCTGGTTTTGCACTCGGCAAGTTCTCAGATCAGCTAAAACTACAAGGGATAGAGAAAGACCGAAATCTTTCTGGGTCTTAATTACAATGCACTGAGTTACTCTGTCATACAGTAGTATGCTACTTAAAATCCAACTGATCAGCAGCAAGCAGCTGACAGCTTTTTTGCAGCCTGAGCGAAATGAGTTGTAATAACCAATCTGATTTTAATAGACAGACTATCAGTGTTGAAAGGAAATAAAAAGGAAAAAAAGACAGCTACTGTTTCTTTGGGGAAGACGTCAACAAATAAAACATGCAGGAACATTTTGCACTGAGGTTTTTTCTTAAATATCTTGTAGGCTCTACAAGTGTAATTTAGAAAATCACAGCCTTTAGAAAAAGTGCATCATGAGCTGATTAAGGACTTCTAGAAACAGAACAAGTGAGGTGAACTTGTGGAAACTTGTATTGCCACTCCTGAGGCTACTCCAGGTAAGACATGTAGAATATTTTCCAAGTTCTTAGTTTTGGTGGCACACTGGTTTTCAAGGATGGGGAAAACACATGAAGTTAAGTCGAAAGAAATAGATAACACTTAGGGAAAAAAAAGGAAAAAAAAGGCACTTTCCAGCCAGAAAAAAAAATTCTGTTTCACAGTCAGTCTGGTTTGGTTGCCCCATGTCTTACTTCTTAGTATATGTGAGAGTTTCTTGAGTAAACTATGTGAACAATGACGCATTACAGGGAAATTCCCACCATACACCCTGCCCCATAATCTTCTTCCAATTAACAGTGTGAGCTGGGAGATGCAGTCTGCCAAAGGTATCTGGAAATTGACGTACCTGTACTACAGCTTCCTGTGAAACATTGCACCAGCATATGCAGATTAAAATATTTTGGGGTTTTTGCCAAAACAAAATTATTTGAACTGTTACTAAAAATTTTCATTTTTGTTCTCTCTAGTTTGAAGGATGTGACTATTGTGAAAGCCAGTTAAGTTTCTGTGAGATTTGAATGTTATTATTATTGATAGAATTAAAAACGTGTGTTCTCTAAATAATAGAAATTAATGAAAAATGGCCAGGATTTGTCACGTAGTTATACTTTCAAGGGCCTGGGTTTATTGGAAAGAATTTGGTTAGAAGCTACAGAGTCCTATTCATAAAGAGCTTTGTCCTGTTTCCAGTGGAATTTCTGCCCAAATTACTGTTTCCATGCAATTTGTCCATTATGTTCCCTCCTCTTGTAAGCAGTTATTTTTACTTGATGCATTTTTCCTGTTCTTGGTTTCTGTTACTTCAATACCATTTCTAAATACAGTTAACATCCTTGGCCTTCTTACTTAGAAGACAATCAAAATCCATGAAAACAGTTGTTTCTACTGGCAGTAAACAGAACAGGTCAGACGTGATGCCTACTCCAATGATACTGAAAGCAATAGAGATACATATAAGATAAGCCTACCTCTCAGAAACACCACAGTGTTGTAGGGCTCATGGCAACATTATAATAGCAAGTTATTTTCTTACTTATTTGAAATTTGTCTGTTTGATAGAAAAGAATAGATTCAGGAAGTTGAAAAGTGCACAAAACTGTGAAAGATGGAGGATGTATATCTGAATTCATGTTGTGTTGCTGTTAGCAGCAAAAGAAAGATTTCAAGATGGAGTTTGAAAGTCATGTCAAATGCGATCTCCACCAAAAGTCTGTCTCTGCTGAAGGTAGGTACTATATGGCCATATTGAGGATATAGAGCTGAATCCTGAGGAGGGACATGGCACTATGATGGGCTCCCATGTGCATATCTAGAGTTATGTCCCTCAGACAGGATCCTTAGAAACCAGATCTCATGAGCGTGGGTCACCGAACATGTCTTGCAAGAAATGCTGTGATGCCAGCCACAGCTATGGTCATGCTTCCTTCCCTTCAGGACCTGAGGTTAGGCTGAAGATCCAGATGAAGACAGTATTAGTCCTTTCTCAGAAGGAAAAACAAGGAGAAAATGGTGAGGTTGCTCTCCCCTGCAAATATCCAGCAGAGATGAGTAAATTCCAGGTGCAAATCCTACCTCTTTATGATCTGGAGCAACAACATGAATCTAATTCGTTGTTCTTCTTTGGAAGTATCATAAACATTTGAGTGAATAGCAGAGCATTTGGGTCTGGGACAATCACTCCTGTGGGGGTTGTCAAGCTCTGGGTACCCCTCGCCCTTGCCAAGATGAAATGCTCTCTCTCCAATCTGATATATCTACTTTAGCCTTAAAATTTGGGTCTTATATCTTGTTTCTTCTCAGTGTCCTGACATACAAACCCTGAACTGGGACTGGGGACTGATGCTGTCTAGATTTCAGCCTGATGATTTAGCTGTCACGTTAACATTATTAAATGGTTCTTCTAGTCTGCCAGGAAGTATTGGAGGGTTGTAGGTTAAGGAGCTTTTACAGTTATCTAGTATTTAATTGAACAAGCTACAACATGTATCACTTAAGCAGTTGTTGTCAGAGAAAGTATTAGCATATGCTTTTACATTGAGGGTACGCAGAGTGCCATGTGCATGTCATATTTAATGTGGTAATAAATGTACAAGAGTACATTGAATTCTCATATTCATAAAGGCAGTTAGATGGAAGGTGTGTACTTTGCTTAATATCCTTTCCCAAGTGCTTCTTAAACAATCAATATTTAATAGGTCATAATTGCAATGTATATTTAAGTTGAATAGTTCTTTGGAGCAAATTGGGCTGCCAGTAAAAGTCTAGCTCTGGGCTGAAGGGGTGTATTAGTCATGGTGATGTTGAGGAAGACTGTGCATGAGAAAGGCTCTGGGACCCACAGAGCAGCCATGCAATGCTCCCAGCTCTCTCTCACCTGTGGGCTCTCCCAAAGCAGCAGTCAGTCACCTTCCAGAGGTGATGGGTTAACTACAACCCTTGTTGAAGCCAGTGGGTATTACTTCACTTAACTTGCCTGGCTTTGGGTGGGTCTGAGAACTAGGGGCAGCTCTAGGTAAAGGTAAAGGTGAGTGAGTGACTTTGACTCTGCTACTTTGTATCACATCACTGCTTTGTTCACTGACAGCTTAGTTCAGTCCCAGAACAAATCCAGGGGATCCTTCTCACTGGCTTGCATTGCTTCAGGGCGAGACCAGATCATTTGCAGCAAAGTGTCTATTTCAAAAACATCCTCAGATTTCTCAACAACCAACACTGATGGTCATTCAAAATAGGGAATCATAGAGAAACATAGAAGCCACAGCACACCAGCATCCTCNCAGCTTAGTTCAGTCCCAGAACAAATCCAGGGGATCCTTCTCACTGGCTTGCATTGCTTCAGGGCGAGACCAGATCATTTGCAGCAAAGTGTCTATTTCAAAAACATCCTCAGATTTCTCAACAACCAACACTGATGGTCATTCAAAATAGGGAATCATAGAGAAACATAGAAGCCACAGCACACCAGCATCCTCCCTGGGATATTACTTAAACTACTCAAGTGACCACAGAAATAGGTTGAATCTCTCTGACTGCAACACTTGCTGTTTTGATTTGCCACAGAGTTAATCCATCCAGGACACAGAAAT
>VZRU01010791.1:369909-397677 GCA_013398155.1 Pedionomus torquatus
TTGGGTTTGGGTTTGGTTTTTTTTTTTTTTTTTTTCCCTAGGGTAATCTGTCAAGAAGATACTGGTTACTGACAGGAAACCAGGACTCTTTTGAGGATGTGTTGCTTTCTTTTTTGGAGGGTGGGGGAAGGCACTCTCCAGTGAAAAAAAGATACCAAGTGCAGTAAAATATGCTAGCTGCATTAAGCAAAACAAATGTTCCTGTATTTGAATATCAGATCTTATAAAAATGGTTCATGTGTGTGTGCATGCATGCAGGGGCACACTAGTATAAGAAAAGGGGCAATTCACGTATGTAAGAGAAAGGTAGATGTCACAGCATTGTTTAGTTGTTACCTTAACTCTGATGCTCCCAAATGCATTTTGTAAGATCCCTCCTGGATGGTGAGTCATTTGTGTGTTTCCTTGCATGTCTGCTGGCTTAGGATTTTACTTAATTCAAACTGTTTGAATCTGATGGGTTATGAATTTTATTAACCATAAAAATGGACCTAACTCCAGATTAACTGAGACTGCAACTCATGGGTTGATATGGAGACAATAAAAACCTTGCCTGCTCATTTAGATTGTCTTTCACCTTGAATTTCATTTGAAGGGCAAAATATGTCATATTTCACTATTAAATCTCACTCCTGCTGACCAGAAACCTGAAGACCTTGACCAGTGTGATCATTAACTCCTCAAGCTCCTCAAGTTTTCAGGCAATAGCAAAGTAGCTTTAAGCCTTCTGTCAACTAAAGCAGGGTGATCTGTCAAGCAAAGTACCAATATTACAACAGAAAAACCTCCTGTATTTGCTCATCAAACCTCACTTCTCTAAAAAAAAAGTGCACAAAAGGGCCTCTATCACTTTTTGAGGGTAACAGAAGAGGCAACAGTTGGATACATATGCTGTATTTAACTGCAGTGGATGATCGCTGCTCTATGTGGAGTTCCCTTTGCTGTTCACAGCCAGGGCCTCTCATTGACCAACAGCTAGAAAAGAAATGTTTCAATACAAAAATAATTTTTTCAAAGCTACTGAATAGAAGTTTCTCAAGAAAGACTTGCCTGTGACTAATTTCTGTGCTTGAAAGTGTTATTGAAAAATCAGGAGTCATCTAAGCTTCTCCCTTTGTACTTTCAAAGGAAATTTTTTTGGGGGGGAGGGGGAGAAAGTTCTCTTTAAAAGCAGTTGTCATTTTGTAATAGAAATAAACATTTTTTAAAAGCTGAAATATAAATAAAAAATGTTTCAAAATCATTAAATGAAACCTGGTTTGGTTTGTTCTGCTTTTTTTTTTTTTTAATTTCAAAAAGATACTTGATATTTTTCCTGACATCAATGAGGTTTTAGATTTTGTTTGCTGATTCAAAATAGCAAAAAAATTCAAAATCTTGAAAATTTCCAATGGGATAGAAAAGAAATACATCCTACCCAGTTCTACTAAAAATAACAGCATGAAAAGACAATCCTGACTTTTTTGCCTGAACCTGATTTTTTGGGATGGTGAGCATGAAGGAGGTAAACACTACTCTCGGTGGAAGCTTCAGGCAAATCAGACCTGTGCTGGACCATATGGATGGCAGATACACCAAGCTGTAGGATGATGGGTCACGCAGGTTCTATGAGTTGATTCCCTGGGATAAAAATGTAAAAAGTTCTTACTGTAATAGTGTATAACGGACAGTTTGCTACACCCTCCAAATAGTTATTTCTTAAGGCAGAAAGACCAGTCCCCATTGCTGGTGGCTGCTCATAATATTATTACTTAATTACAATGTGATAGTATTTCAAAAGTCTCCCATGGCAAGGTAGGATTGCTGTGTTTCCAGCAAGGTGAGAGATAAAGGGAGTAGGAGGTTAACCCAGGCATCAAAATAAGGACTCCAGCCCCAACCTGGCTGCTCAAAGTACTGGCAGCCCCTCTCTTCCCAAAGGTCCTCTGGCACTGGGCCTTCCTGAGGCTTCCCAAGCATCCTTCCACATCCATTGCCCTTACCTCCCATCTCACATGTGAGAGGCCCCTGTTCTATCCCAGCACATCCTCCAGCCCTTTGCAGCTTCCCTTCTTCAAAGCCACCCAAGCCCCTCTTCTCACCAGCACCTCCACCTTATCCAAAAATTCTGCCCCATGGCCCTAGCACCTTTCCCCGTCTCCCTGCTTGCAAAACCCATTTCCCCAGCACCTCATGACCATTTTCTCTACAGGAACCCATCCTCCCTGGCTCCAGGCTCTTCTCATCCCCGAAGTCTCTCCTGTCTCCCATCTGGCCTCAAACACAGCAGATGACTAAAATTAATATAATTAATGCCATTCTCTCTGTGCTTACAGAGACAAGTGCAAGCACTAATTCATGCTCCTGTCCCTTGATGTAATGCTCAGTTTTGGCCCCCAGACCCTTCCACTGGAGGGCTTTTCTCTGTTTGACCCCTTTCCCCATCAGGGGGTCCTGCCAGTGCCTTCTGGGACCCCTGGTGTGCTCATGGTTCAGCCCCATCCTGCAGGCCACAGACTGCTGGCTGCCCTGAGGCAGTCTCAGCTAGCCAAACCTGCCTCCTCTCTTCCTCGCAGAGCAGCCTGGACTCCTGGCAGCGGTTTCCAAAATCCAGACAGGAGCTGCAGCTCAAACTCAACCTGGATCGGGCCTGGAGGGAAGAAAAAGTGGACATGTCTGGGAAAAAGCAGTTTTATGGTAATTCTGCAGCAGGCAAACAGATTTTTAGGATGGGAGCCGATTTTCTGGTGGCTTGAAAGGGGACGGGGAGCCCAATAACCATGGGCAAAGGCAAGTGTGAACACAGCAAGAGGAGGGTGAGTCTAGCCCTAATCTGCATGGTCAGATGCACATCTCACACCAGATGGATGCTGTCCAAGACAACAAATTACAGCACATTCTTCACTCTGACTCACAGTCTGGGGCTGGCAGTGGCCATAACTCCCAAGCACCCTGGTGAGAAGGAGGGGTGGCTGGCTGGGATAGGCAACCTGAGGGACCAAGGGTAGCAACCTCAACTCTCCCATCAGAAAGCTTCCCTCTCGGTTTTGGTAACGTAACACTGCATGGGCACGAGATCCACAAGCTCCAGCCTGGGCACCTTAGAAACCTGCCAAGAACACCACGAGGGCATGTATACAAGACAGGAGAAAATGAAATAAAATAAAGACCAGGGGAGACTTGAATGATCCAAATGCTAACGAACAGAAGTGAGAAATATCGCTGCCTTGACCCAAAGCAGAGCAAATGGGTGCAGAGCAGTGAAATTGGGCTGTTATTGAGCAAGGAAGGATGGGACTGCCAGGCATAATGATGAAGCAGGGAAAGACCAGAAAGCCAAGACCACAGTCCCCACTTCTTGGGTGTCTGGCAGGGCCATGTCCCTGTCAAGAGAGATGAGGATGGGCTGCTTGCATACCTTGGGCAAACCATCTCAGACCTTTTGGGCTCAGTTTATTGTTTGGTAAAATGAAGGCGATAATATCTGCCTCACAGGGGAGTTGTGAGGCTTATTAACATTTTGTCTAGTGCTTTGAGATCCACTGAGTGAAAGTCCTTTATGACTATTTTATTGTTATTGTACAGAGATCAAAGTAAGAGCTCTAATCTAATGCCATCCCTTTTATGTTTATACCACCCACTTGTATCCAGAAGTCAGCCCGACTGCAGAGCCTCTCTTCAGCCTCTTCATCTTTCAAGGCAGCGGGTGTTTGTTTGTCGGTGAGGTTTTCCAGGGTGACTGGCTGCTACTCATAGTCTGAACCTTGTAAAAGAATGAGGGCAGACACAAAATTGCATCATTATTTAACAAGGCTGGAAGTAAACCATTGAGCTCAGTATTTTCTCAAGTAATGTACTATGTTAAATAGATAGGTGCGGCAGGCCAAAAATGTACAGTACCAAGGCAGTGTTCTACTTGAAACAATTTTTAATTTATTGGTGTTTAACCTTTGGCCCTTTATTATGCATTGGCCTTGTTTTTCTAAGTACAGATATGTATACAGGTGTACATGTGTGTTTTTAAGCCACAAAAGTCTGTAAGTCACAGAACAGAAGACAGCAAAGGGGTAATTTGTGGGTTTTCCTTACCTTGTTTGAAGGAGTTAGTGTCAGAGTGTGATCTAATCCTATAGAGATTTTTTTTTTTTTTTTCCTGTAAGGGACAGCTACTGCTGGGAATCTCAATTTATTAAGTGTATGTGCTTGTTTCTTCTTGGACATCAATTTTACAAAGCGCCTTAATGTGTGAACTGTACACAATAGGTCCAAGATGTTGAAGGGTGACAGTAAGTGCTCTGTTGACAGAAGACTGTGTGGTCCAATTATTACTGGGAAAGAGAGAAAAAAAAAAAAGTATGCAACTTCATGTCCAAACCTGAATGAAAAGGAGGAAAAATATGAGCTCTATAGAACAAGTCATACTCCTGTTCTTGGAAGAAGACCAAACCCCATGGCAGATATGTTTATTTTAATACTTTTATTGTGTTATATATTACTCTAAAACCTGATCATTTGAAGTTCACTACCAGAGGGTACAGCTCCCTCAAGCAACCTAATTCTCCACTTGTGCAGTGATTCACACCTGCCTGGGTATGAAATGTAGTGCTGTCCAGGTAATGGAGTTTTCTGTTTAGTGAACGAACTGAAAAGGGAGAACAACAAGGTTTTAAGAAAATACAGTGTCCCACAGTGGAAATGTCTTGATTCTTGGCATATCAAAGAGCTGCGTGTTTTATTTTGGATCACTCTCAAAAGATTCTCTGGAGCCAAAACTAAGTGTTTGGGATGGAGGAGGTGTTTTGTTTCAGGTTACTTGCACTTTGTAGTAAGAAACAAAGGAAAACTAAACCGTTACAACAACAAAAAGATCATTTTAAATGAACAGGTAATCAAGATGAAAACTTATGCATTTCACTTCAGAAGTGCTGAAACAATACATTTTGATGCTCTGGAAACATCTCTCGCATCTTTACCCCACCTAAATCTGATCACTGAATTCAGCTCAAATTTGCAAATTTTGAGACCGCCCAAGCCTCTGTTTTTTGACTTATTTCTATTTGGCAGAACAAGTAAGGGCCTGTGCTTAAGTACTTTTTATAAAGAGAGAACTCAAATAACTCACAACTGTGGGATTTATCATGGAGCAATTCCACAGCCTCATCTATCAGCAGCAGTTCAAGAAAAAGTGAAAATGTAGATATATCCTGGTGAAAATAAATGAGAGTCTGAGGAACACATGCATGTTCTGTGAAAATATGCAGGCAATCAAACCCCACATTTTCCATTAGCAGGGTAAGGGGTAGGATTTTTTTAAAACTTTTTGTGCAGTTCGAATAAAAAGGTTCACAGTAGAAGTGTGGCTACAAGGGCACTTCAAAGAAACACCAGTGCTAAGGCAGGTGTAAAATGGGATGTAATCGCAGAGAGAGATTTTGCGATATGGGTTATTTCCAAATAATTACCTCTCTACTTTCCATGCCTCTGTCAGCTACTGTATAAGTCTGTATTTATGTATTCATATAGGTAAGCACGTTTACATATATAACCTATTTGACAGTGCCAATACCTGTTTTTAACCATTCAAAATGTCCTTCTACTGCCAGAAAACCCAAGTCCACACAACTGTCAGCTCTAAGCCACTCACCCTGAAGGATTCATTTTTGAACTAGCATTCAGCATTACTCTTACACTAATACCTTTAGCATCTCATAGCCTTTATCTGTCTTTTTAGGGTCAGATTCTCCAAAGTCCTGAATGTCTGCTCACCTCTTCCCTCCTAACGAGGTTTTTCCCTTGACTTCAAAGGCACAAGAGACAGGCCAACACAAATTGCTCTCGAAAATCCCACCCTCATCTACTTGGCTGCTCTCCCTGCACCGCCTGAGCATCTCCTGTTAACCCAAGTTGCAGCACACACCAGCTGCAGGTAGCACAGTCCTGACTTGTACAATAGATGAGGAAAACTGCACACTGCTGCCCTGATGTGTGCACAGCATTTCAGCAAGTCATTGGTTAGAATGACTAACATTTTAAAAATCATTGTGGGATTACATCACAGAAAATACTCCCCTCTGGGGTGGGTGGCATTGCTGCATTATAGGTGAGAAATTATCTTTTTTTAGTTCTTCCTGAAGTATGGAGTCAAATAAGTTTGTCAGCAGGCAGTGTCCTGGGACCGCATCATCCCTAATTAAACACAAGCTCATTTTTACTGCAGTTCAGCAAATGGGTTTGATTCTCTCTTTTTCCCAGGATGGCCTTTTATGTGCTAAAATTGCCTCATCATGCTAAAACACAAAACAGGACCTTCCTTGCAATCCCACCCCCTCTCCTGGGGTGTTTGCCTCATCCAGCTCTTTGGAGATCAGTGTGACTCATTTGGACTGTATCAACATACTTCATCTCTGCCCCTTCAGCTCCTCTTCATTTTCAGTGATTGGAGAGAGAAGAGAATGTTTGTGAAATAGTGCAGGGTGACAGAAGGGTGAAAGAGATCTTGTGGAAAGCTGACACTGCCCTGGCATTTCCCATCTCAGTGACAGGGATGCATGTCCAGTGTTAATGCACCCTCCAACCCAGCACCAAAACATTGTCCACAGCCAGTACCCACCAAAACGTCACTGCCTGAGGGGCAGGTGCCAGTCAGGGTATATGTTTTGCCTGAACTTTGCCAATGATCCTTCTGTCTGAAGTCCCTGTTGTGGTGGGCTCATGCAGTTCCTGCTCCCACATTGACAGTCATACTGTCATGTGTGTAGTTCACGCTGTATTTCTTGGTGTTGTCAGCTGCAGTGAAGACTCCCTCCCAGCACCGTCTGCAGAGGTGCTCTGGGTTTGGGTCACTGGTGGGATGCAGGACCTCAAATCTGTCCTGACTGAACCAAAATAATCATTTGCAATGTACATATAGGAAAAAAGTAGTGACTTTTTTGCCTTGTACAGTTAGACACATTATCACTGTATTTTCAATTTTACTCTAAAAATAGAATTAAGAGCCAGATTTTCCTGTCCTTTATTCACTTCACTAGTATAAGATGTACATTAGTTGAAATACATGTGAGAACAGTGTAGAATCATAATTCTACACCAAATCAAGCAAGGAAACTAATGGGTAGATTGTAATAATAAATATATAACAATAATAGAGAAGGAAATAGAATAGATACTTGAACTTTAGTCTCAGGCCCCCACTCCCATAACTTTCCTCACTCTGGTTTTATTCCACTCATCTTTATGATAATGCAGAAGCTGAAATGCAATGATAAGTGTTAAATCCTGACTTTGCAATAACTCACAGCATCTGGTACGTGCGTTCCTTCCTGGACTGCTCTCTCTGTCATTCTCCAAGCATCGTGCTGACGATCTGCAGTGCTATTGTTGTTTGACTATATGACCCATTTATCATGTCCCCACTCCAGCACACTCATTTTTCTTAATTTAACCAGTGAATGAAGCAGTCCTAAATAACAAAATGGAAAGAAGGGAAAGTGCTTAACTGGATCTAAGAAAAATGCTGGCTAGACTCCTCCCCAGGAAAACAAAATAAATGTCTTTATTTTCAGTCTCAAGTTTATCACATACTTCCTCAGACTGAGAAACCCTCCCTTACTAGATTTACGGTTTCCACATTGTGCAACAGAGTTTGCTCTGACTCGTGTACAAGTCAGTCATTTTTGGATCAGGCTCCCATTTTTTGCAGATTAAGTTGCAGGGAAGAAGCCTCTATGTGCTAGAAATAGTCATCCCAGACTTCTTCTAGTCAATTTAGTCCCCACAGACAGTCAGCTAGAGTGGATTCTCCTGCTTGCAGTAGGCGTTAGGCACGTTCATTTTTCCATTACTTTCTCCACGTAAACTTTTCTCTCCATTCCCACCGAGCCCTTGCAGCAGGGTGTTCCCCAGAGTTATGTAAGGACCCACGACCCTCTGCCTTGCACCCATCTCCTGTCAAACCCACCTGGTGGTTCCTAGCTCCTGTATTGGAAACTAGTCCCTATCTGTTTGCTCTGCCATGCTCAGCACCTTTGGGTTCTGTTACATTAGAGAGTCCTAAACCAATAACTCATTCCTGGCACAGAAGCTGTTTGTTCATGCTTGAAGTTTGTTGCCATCCTCCTGTGCATCCTTTCTTGCCCTGGTTTGGCCTTTTTCGAGAAGGGCAGCTGAACTGCACACAATATTCAAGACACGGACACACCAGGGTTTTATACTAGGTAGTAGTGACACTGGTTTGGTTTTCTTCCTTTCCCTGGGGACAGAGTGGATGTTTCCATGGCACTCTTGCTCCAGGACTCCATTCCTGGATGCTCACAGGTGATTCAGAGATCAGCATTACATATATAAAGTTAAGATTTTTTTTTTCCCCATGGTGACATCACTTTAAAAAATTGAAATTAATCTGCCATTCTTATCTTCAGTTTAATTTCTTTCTGCAAAATATGAATGAATTCCTGTGTCTTAGGATTCAACAGTGTTCACTGTCATGATACTCATAAACATCTTAAGAAATAGGCTGGTAGTAATGTGTTCATAGTATTCTAATTAATCCCTTCTACTGCCTAACATCAAATGCAAAGAAGTATACTACGTTCAAAGCCAGAATTTAAATGAAACCTCGCCAATGACCATTTGAGAAAACTGGAAGAAAAGCAAATAATTAAAAGCAACTGATGCCATCCCAACTCTTTGCCTGTGAGAAAAGCAAATTATCCACAGCACAGCACACCATTTTCTTCTGCTTTGAAATTGTGTGCACAGGGAAAAAAATGACTCTAGAATTCTCAGGCTCTTAGATTGTTTTGAAAAAAAGGGTGTAATTTTGTTAATATTTTTGAAATATTTTTCACCTCTTTCTCTTTCCTGTGAAGTTTTAAAAACCGTGTTTTAAAAGTCATTTTATTTCAGATTTTGGAATGTTTTGTTACCTCTGTATCCAGCAAGGGGAGGAAGAATAATACACTTTAAATTGCTACTGACAGTTTTTTCCCTTATAGAAAATTGCTAATAGTTATGTCAAACTCACAAATTCAAAAAATTCTCAGCCTACTCAAAAGAGTCATCATGGAATGAAGGTGTAGAATTGAAAGCAATTTATGGCACTCATGAGTAAAAATAGGCCTAGTCATTGCTCACAAAGAGTGTGCTTGGTGATGGATGGAGTAAAGATCAAGGCCTGAAGTTTTTCAAAGCAAAATATCAGAGATTCCTCAACAGAAGGACAAAGTTCAGTGTGTGAGGAAATTGGAGCTCCCTTTTGCTGGGGGAAATGGAGAAGGTGCTTCAAAATAATCGACTGCAAAAGTATTTCATAGCCTATACTTGACTTTGCAGATAAATGCGGGATATTATCTTTTTTTCCCAAAGATATACACATGACTGAGAAACTGGTTCCAGTGCTATTAATCATAATCACATGAAAGATAAATCGCAATTAACAGGGATGATCACTGCTTTCGTATCAGGCCTTTCAAAGCTAGCACAAGTATTATCCTTGAAAAAAAAAAGAGAAAAACTGAACAGAAAG
Organism: Pedionomus torquatus; assembly: GCA_013398155.1. Lineage (NCBI taxonomy): Eukaryota > Metazoa > Chordata > Aves > Charadriiformes > Pedionomidae > Pedionomus > Pedionomus torquatus. Next base: position 379,412 of record VZRU01010791.1, read on the forward strand.
TTCCACACCAAATCGAACAAGTCAAACTGCTGTTGAAACGCTACTTTGCTGGGCCCAGTTCTGCTCCTGAAGCACAGTGAACAGGACAGGAGGCAATGCCAGGCACAACTCGGGCTCCGGTTTTGCCCAACTTGTCCTCCACAAGCCCAGACAGTCAGCCTGCAGCAGCGTGGCTGCTGGCAAGAAGAGGGGACACACCATGTCCTGAGATGGGAAGGTGTTTGGGAAAAGCAGGAGCCAAAACTGTCCAAACCAGGGTTCCCAGCAGAAAATGTCCCAGAGGGAAAAGCAGAGCGGCAGGGAAGATGTGGCGTGGGAGCCAGAGCAGCAGGGCAAAGAGGAACTACAAGGGGGATGCTGGCTGGTGGGAACACCTGTTGTAATAAGGGAGGCCTCTCAAGAAACCCTGAAGTACAAGTGTGCGATGAGTCAGGCTGGGGATGAAAGGCTTGAATGGAAGGGGAAGAGACGTGCTTACAAATGCTCCTGCCTGAATCCATATACACGGCGCATATTTACTAAAGCCTGGGCGGCATTTCTGGCTGAAGATATCATGTCTGCCCTTCTTCCCTCATCTCCAACTCAGTTTTCTTAGTTTGGTTGTCTTTTTAATACCCATCCCCCCTAGCCTTTTTTTTTTTTTATCATTTATTTTGTGACTGGAGCAACGAAGCTTCAAGGGGTATTAACTTACAGTCACTGTGGAAAATCTTGAAGGGAGAACAAAAGCATCCCAACTTTTCCCAGGGCAGACAGGCAACAGCCAGAGAAGCATCACTTGGTCATGAGGGGGGAGGAAAAGCCGATGGGCCGGCTGTGGGCAACCGCAGGAGGATGGGAGCCGTGGTTTGAGAGAGCAAGTAATGGCATGTGCAATGAACAATGATGAAACGTGGCTGAACTAAATAGTTAGGGCCAGATTCTTGCCCTTCTTTCCTAAAGTCAGCAAAGTTTCACTGGCTTTACAGCAAAGCCAAGTGGGGCTGAGAAATCAAGTTCTGTGTCATCCAGTTTTAACCACCCCAAGTGCCTGCAGAGTGTACACAAGGTTAAACAAAATTTACCGTAACTCATCTTTTAAATAACTCTGAACTTGGCCGCCCACACAGGAAACAGCTTGGAGCAGGTGGTCAGTGAAGCCTGCAGATCAGGGCTGGCTCCACTCGTGGTACTTGTGGGTTACTGACTCACTGCCGAATTATGAGCCCAAACAAAAGGTTTTAAGATAAACTCGAAGCCCAGAAATTGAAGAAGACAAGGTGAAGGAGATGATGATCCTGGCCTGTGCCCTAAATGCAGGCGATGGATGAGGGGTTGGGAAAAGGCAAAAGAAACCATGGGGCTGTTGTGCTGGCGCTTGCTCCTCCTACTTGCCAGAGCACCTGAAGGAGAATGCGGGGGAGTGTGACAAGAAATGGCAGGTGAGGGAAAAGCTGTTCTCGATGTGTCATGTTGCTTACAGCCTGCGAGTAAAAAAAACCACCCTGTATTTTAGAGGATATTTCAATCATCTCATTGGGCTGAAACTGTTTGCCTGAACATACTAAAAATGTTGACATTCTTACCAAATAGTAACTCCTAGATTAAAGTCTTGTGAATACAGCCAGAAATTATACCTAATACCAATTATTATTATTTTATCTGTCACTTTTCAGAGTTAAAAATCTCTCCACTGTGGGAGAAAACCCTACCAAACTGGGAGACGTTTGCTGCTTGTTTATCAGCCTTGTCACACACCAAAGTTCTGTGTGAGTATTGCTTTCAAGGTGGTCAATATTATTAAAACAAATGCTTTTATTTCAGATGCTATTAAAAATTACAAACATGAGGTCATAGGAGAAGTCAACAATTTTAGATGAGAATATGTCCTTCACCACCACTCCACCAGGCTCTGGTTTCGATATGAATGCATGTGTGACTTTAGGCAGTTCACTGTGCAGTGACAAGAGTGGTTTTGCAGTGACTCCTGGCCCCGAAATTTTCACACTGTCCTCCATATCTGTAACACACACCATACGACTGCAGAATTTGGTGGCTTCTCTGGCAGCTGAAGGGACTTCACTCAGGCATGTCCTCTTAGGCTGGTTCATAATTTTCTCTGAAAGGGAGAAAGGGCAAGCAGGGTGCTTGGTGGGAGCAGGAGCAGAGGAGGTGGACACAGCAACACGATGTGTTAATTCACTTCACTATTTCTCCCTCTATAATGGAAATGGTTGTTTCATTTATGGCCCTTCCATTTTAGTACCTGACTGCCTTGTCTGGTCAGCTCCAGCTTCTGACCAACAGTGATACTACTTGAGTTTCTGTTTGCCCTCTTGGCAGATCTCCTTCCTCTCACTGTCCCTCCTGCTGCCTTCTCAACAGGTTTCATTGCTGTAACTCCCATGAACTCCTGTACCAACAGTGCTTTTAATTTCTGTTGAAAAAGAGAAAACAGTCACATTTCCTAAAAGGGGAGGTTTCATTCAGAGAACACATCAGGAGTTTGCATGATGCAAACGAGGTCTGTCTAGATGACTCACAGCAGTTGCCAGCAGACATACCTGTACAAACACACACCCTGAAGTATTATAAATTAGTCTAGTTGTCTAATGCACTTACCAAGTGCCTAATACTGCTGGTAAAATATGTGTTGGCTTTGCTAGCATGGGAGGATGTTCTAAGGTCTGATTTGAAGCCAGTTGAACTCAACAAGCTTTAGGTCTGGGTTTAGCTGGTGGGAAATGCCCCAAAATAGCTCTCATTGAGCAGAGGATATCAAACTGCCTGGACAACTCTTTTCATGCTTCATAGTGGGGGTTTAAATACCTGGCACTATCAGGACCTATATGGTTAGCTAACGATGCTAAGAGCCAGCACCCTCCTTCCCAGACTCACTGATTTTGTGTTATAATCTTGGGCCAGGGTGTGTACCCTGAATGGTTGCCAGTGTAGCCACACAGCTTAGGGGTGTGATCTCTCATACGCATTTTCATACCAGGATGCTGTGTGAGCTGAGCTATACCATAAAAACAGTTGCACCTGTAGTAGGAGCTTTTACTGGTATTAAAGTATTATGAATAATTTCTCCCCTCTACTGTGAAGTTTCTATGACAGATCAGAACTACAGGATCATTATTAAATCTAAAAATGTAGAAAGTTTAGTGATGATCCATACTGGGGAGCCCTGTCTTATGTGTGTGAAAATAATAAAGGTCTTTCCTTTTGGAAAGAGTGGCTAATTTCTAAATATTCATATTCTGTGGCTCTGCTTCCATTGGCCAGGTAATATGTTTTAAGTCACAAAGACATAATAATGCATTTCTGCAGAAATGCCTTTTCTGATTTATTTGTGCATGCTAAAATATAACAGGACATTTTCAAATGCTCTTTCTAAACTTTCCAATCACAAATTCTAAAGCACGTATCCATACAATGCTTTCCAATAATCATGGAATCATAGAAACCTTAGAGTTGGAAGGGATCTTAAAGACCATCAAGCACAAACCCCTCTGCCATGGTCTGGGACACCTCCCACTAGACCAGGTTGCTCAAAACCCCATCCAGCCTGGCCTTGAACACTTCCAGGGATGGGGGATATTTCATGTGATATGTTTTAAATAAAAAAGACTACTATTTGGACACCTGTGTGCATCAGGAATTCAGTGGTCTTTTACATTTTATTTTATTTGGGGTTTATTTTCTTGGCCTTAAAAGCCATTGTTGTGGCTGTGCTCTTTGCTGCAAGCAGCTGGCAGAGCTAGGAAACCTGAAAGATTTTGGGAATACAGATTTCTACCTCCAGTTATGCCATTTTCCAAGGTATCCAATATTCTTTTAAGTCAGTGGAAAAAGCTCTGTCTCTCAGTGAGGCAGTCTTGGTTGTGGTTACATGCTGGTCACAAGCAGCCAGAGCAGCCTACAGAGGTTCCAATGAGCTTTTGAGTGGTGAGCTTGCACAGCAGAGTGGTTTTGCCACAACAGCATGAAGCTTGAGGATGAGCTACTTGACACTTCTGAAGTGCAGTTTGGAGTCCCAGGGAGCTGTGTGTTGCCTGCTAGAGCCAGCCCAAAGCTGGTACCCAGCTGAATGCTTTAATTGCGCAGGAGCTTCTCTCCATCCCATTGTAGCAGCTGTGATAAGGCTCCTCTTGCCTAATTTGGCCCTCTAGCAGGGAGGCATGCAGTTATCTCTCTCAGCTTTGGCAGCTCATCTGCAGCCTCCTTCCAGAGGGACACGCTTCCCTCCCTTCACTGTCCAGGGAGCCGAGGTAATTAGCTGAGACTACAGGTCTTGCTTTATAAGGCTGAAGTTGAGTGAAATGAAACCTTCCCTTCGTGACTTCTGAGACTGCAGTGCCCTAAGTGGTTCCAGCATTGAGACCCTTCAGCTTTTACTATATCTTTATTTCACTGCAATATCCAGATTGAAAACACATTGGATGGATTGTTTGGGGCATATGTTAGTGTCAGATCTGTTCTGTGAGTTTCTGAAATTTGGTATTCCCATGTTCGTAAGACAAGACAGCAGTTTCTGCATTAAGTTTTGGCTTTGATAGTTTGGTGCTGTCTCTGAAGCAGATGGGTATTCAGTTCCATATGTCATCCAGACCTTTGTTTTGAAAACACCAGGAAAAGATATTAAAAAAAAAGAAAAGAAGAAGAAGCAACTTTAGTCAGATTTTAGCCTGATTCATTGACCATCACTAAAAAGTGGAAAGATATTTAACAGTTTTGTCGGTGGGTTTGAACACAGAAACTAGAGCAATGTAGCTTACACATATATCTGCAGCATAAAGGAGTGTAGAAATTAATCTGAAACTTTTCTTGAAAAAAATAATATTTTGCAATAGCAGAATCTTCTGTAGTATTTATGTCAGTTTTTCAATGTCAATGATTTCAATGCATTCTATGATTTCAATGCATTCTATTGGAGATGACCTCATAATCACTTTCTTCTGTTATAGTTTTTAAAAGAGGCATAAAAATACTTTTTTAAAAAGTATTTTAAATACAAAAAAATTCTGTTTCTTGGTCATATGAGAGAGTTCATTGTCCAAAGTATACAGTTTTACTTGTTCACACCAAAATCTCTCCAGCAAATTTTCTTGGCGTAATACTGAGTCTCCCCCCATATATATTGGGGAAATTATTTGTTCCACCTTTGCCCAAAAAAGGCACCTATGGAGTCTTGGTCTAGGCAGCTCCTGCCTTATTTTTTTGGCACTGTTTTCTCCCCAGCACATGGCTCCACACACAGCTGTACCAGGAGGTACAGAGGTACAGAGCTGTGCTCCTGGTCAAGCAGTGCCAGAATTGTTGCAATTCGTGGTGAGGTGGATTCAGAAAATTGTTCCCCAGATTTGCCTTTCCTGACGGTGGGAGCCAGCTCCTGAGCCTTCCCAGCATCGAGCAGTAAGAGCTAGGTAGAGAGCTGGGGAGAGCAGCTCTGGCAGATATTTCAGGCTCAGCTCTGCCTCTTGCCCATGATTCATCAACATCAGGTAATGAAGCTGTAACGGTCTCATTGCAGGGTAGTGGGATGCCAAGCAACAACCTTCAGACCTTGACTCAAGTCCACCAACCATGCTTGTGAAGCACTTGTTATTAAAGGGAGGAATACAGCTGGAGCACCTACTCAGAGAAACACCCTTCCCTGTGGAGATCATCACAGGGGAGAAGTAGTGGCCTTTAAAAGTTAGCTTTTAACACCACAGCTAGAAAACTGTGTGCATATCTACTTTAAACCAATACCTTTGGTAAGAACATTGTGTGGTTTTGTCGCCTTTCTTTTTTTAAAGACTGGCAAAGGGTTTTGTACACACCCACAAACACGCACATGCGCACATAACCGCACACATTTGTTTTATTCATTAATCCAGACAAACTAAAGATTATGTTGTTGCATTAAAGGCTAATGTGATGAAAAGATCAAGGCATTTAATGAAGTGCAAAATTCATCCTACTTATGAAAAGAAATGTTGCTCTCTCCAGGGAAAGCTCCTTACAGAAAATGTGGCTTTTTAATGAAAGTTATTTGTGTCTGTTTAATATTCTGGACCATGAGAAAAGATTGTTGTTGTTGTTGTTGTTTTGGCACGTTAATAGCATGGAGTGCCGCACCACTTCATTTTTTCTAACAACTTGAACTCTTTGGCAGACAGCCCCGTGTGAGAGTAGATTACCTCTCTGCTTTAATGGGATAGTTCATTAACAGATTTGGTCATGTAATTGGGGATAGTTCATTAACAGATTTGGTCATGTAATTGGGGAGGATAGTAGAAAAATTTTAAGAAATTCCTAGCTGTTCTACGCTCAGTTCACCTCCTGTTGAGCACTGGGAACCCAGACCCACCACAGCTTCTGAGACACTCAGTTAATTACTCTCTGTTTCAGAGCGATTATTCCTGTCCCAGCTTCCTCCTCACAGAGGTTAAGAAGTGTCTAATGAATGTGAAGGGAGAAACAAAAAAATCATAACCTTGAGTATGCAAAGATCAACTGTGTGAGACTTTTCAGTCTTTGTGGTAAAGGCAGACTTAGCAAAGTGCACATGAAAGAGAAATCCCTCCAATGCAGGTGGCTGCCTGTGGCCATCACTGTACAAGTTAACACCATAAAAACCTCTGAGGGAGCTCTCGGGGCAGGATGTTTTGCAGGGATTGTTCTGCATTATATTTATACGCATCTTGTAATACTTAGATGCAGCAACTGAGTAAGCAGCTTCAAACCACAGTATTTTACTTACAGTCAAGTACACCTCTATTCCTACACTCCAATAAACTGCAGAGAGCTAAATTTGGAATTCCTTTACGGGGAGATTTGGAATAAAGAAATGCATCGCAGATGAATGCTTTCAATAGTTTCCACAGATTCAGTCTAAATCTAAAAATCACCTGTTCTCTTTTCCTATAAGGAGGTTTTCCCTTACAGCTGAGATTTGCAACTGATGATATCTTTATAGTGAGTGACATTATGAAACTATTTATTTCCAGCAGTAAGGAAACTATGTATTATATTGCTCAGAAGAAGTATGGTGTATTCTGTTCTTGGAAGTCCATATTCATCTGTAAGTTTTACAGGAACAAGGTTGTCAGAAGCACTGATCACTCCTCGCCCACTTGTGAAGTCAGTGCAAACTGGGGATTTACTTGTAGTTGTCAAAGTGTGATGACAGCTTGTTCTCAGGAAAACCTGAATTACAGGAGCCATGCAGCAGATGTGAAAAGCTTGGACAACCTCATCATAATTGTCTGTAGAGGAAGGAATGTCACAGTAGGCTGATGATTATTTATAAGTTCTGAAACATTCCTAAACCTGGGATTTGTGAGAACAAGGGAGGAATCCTTACCAGGCTGTTCTCACACTGTAATGTCTCAGAATAACTGGAGTTTCAGAAAACTGTTCTATATAGTTGTGGTGCTCCTTTTGCAAGCACTGGCTCAGGATAGATATCGCATGGTTGGGAACTCTTTGGCTTAGAAGTATTTTTACCAGGAGATATGGTGGATGATAGAGGAAAGGTGGAGACCTCTCTAAAAGTTTTCATGTACAGAGTTATAGTTGAACAAGGACCAACATTAGTGAAGAGGGTTCTGGCAGCACCAAGCATCAGACCAGGTACCTAAGGGTGAGCAAAGTCACTCAGCACTGTGAGTCCTGCTGTCCTTCATTTCCAGACCTTTTGGTACCCTCTTGCTCTCCCCACCACCGGGGAGGATAATCAGGGCAATTCTGTTCATTTAGATCCACTGAAAAACATGTCACACTAATCCTATAAAGCTCAAGTGGGCAGCAGGGGGTCAAAAACAACTTATTAAGAAGTTAGAGGCAGCCAGGGAGGTTCTGAGAGTATCCCTTGCTAAGATATTGTGGAAAACTCATGGCTTTCAGCAAATATTTACAGTTGCCTAACCAGGAGCAGTGAAACTCCGCTGTTTTATTCCAGATTAGAGGCTGCAGCTGTGGAAGCGCTTGCTATGTACTTTCAAAAAACCATAGTCTGTATGAGAGGCATGCAAACGGGGTAATATGTACCCAGAGTCCAAGAGAGAGAGAATACCAATAAGATATTTTCATAGACCCCAACTTTGACTCACTACAGCTGAAATGGCAGAAGAATAGGTTTTCAATATTTATATGTTAACAGATGGTGTAAACTCACTGTATAGGGCTAGCTTGCATGGGAAATTTTTCCCTAGCTGCTATGCCAGGGTACCTTCCTTTGTGGACTCTATTCTGGAACAAAAAAAATCTGTTTACTCCTTAATAATACTGTACTTACAAAACAGAAAAAAAAAAAAAAATATTCAGGAATAAGGAGGTTCTTATTCTGGAGTACCACCCCTATGGGTAACAGAATACCAGTTCTGTCCAGAATATTTCCTCTGGGGTTTTTTTGAGGGAGAGAGCCTTGTGACAAATGCATAAGGTTTGAGACTGCCAGATGCAGAAGGCATGTCTAGGGTAGGAAAAGACTTACAATAGTTCAGAAAGAGCCATATTTTTTTTTAATTTTGTGAATATGTCTTCTTTAAAATGTTGAAATTTTAGAATTCCATGAAAGTTCCAGTGTTCAAAACAGACACAAACCCTTAAAATGAGTGAAAAACACATTCTGCAAAGCAAAGCTGCCTATTTAGACAGATACTACTACCACTGATGCATTGACTACGTGTGCTGACTGCTGGAGTAGATTACTTACTCTCTCTATACAAAATGGATACAAGAGATTGCCATATTTCTGATGTTTTATCAGAAGATGAATGACAACCTCATAGCTCTACTAGGAGGATCCAATTTACAAACTTTAGCCCAACAAAAAATTGGGGTTTTGGAGAAGGTCTGCTGAAGGAGGGCAGCAGCCCGTGGACATCCTTGCAAAAATAAGTCGTCAATCAGAATCAAGCTTACAGTCTGATGAACAACCCAGATATTAGGCTAAGACAAAAGCACAGATCCAGCAGTTGAAAAGGTTAAGACAGACACTCCTCTTTACAGCTGTGCTTTCTGTTTTAAAGCATTCTGTACAAAACTTTTTCATATGTCTGAGAAAGAAAAGGCCTACTTTAAATGATTAGGGTGCTGTCCTCAGGGGAAGTTAAAAACGTCCATGGTAACAAAATAAATAATGGAGTAAAAAATGGGTCATGCTTTATTACAGCATTTCACGATAACACAGATCTTTTTTTGAAGTGTTAAACTGTGTCTTTTATTTGGTAAAGCATACCAGCCAACACTGGCATTCAGCAATCTGCAGTTTATTAGCCATGATCCTCTTTCATCAGAAGTCATTCTAAATAAAATTCCGGCTGCTTTTTATTTACTGTAACTCATTGCATTCACTAAGAATGATGATCTGGCAGGTGAAAGTGAACAGCAGAGAAAATTGTTAGAGATTTTTCATGCGAGACAGTTGCCCTGGTGGGAATGCTACAGAGCAATGGTGAATACACAGAGGGGCAACAAGGACCCCACATGTGCTGGAGGTCACAAATGGTCCTGATGTGGGCAGCAGTGCTGGAGACCTCTTTCCAGCAGTGAGCTTAGCTCCCCTGCAGAGCTTCCTCAAAGACCTGGGGAACCTGCCAGAGGACAGCAATAAGCCTAACATAAAGTTTCATAAGAACAGTCTCTGAGGCAGGTACAAAAAGAGGTTCAGGGTTAAGGTAAAAATTGTGCCTTTGGGATTTTGTTGAACAGCTGAAGTTACCCTCTTGAGATGTAAAAGCTGCTGCTGGGAGCCAGGTAGGGGCTTGGCCTTCCTGAGTCTATATTTAATTAGCACCTCACTTTCTGGGAAATGGACTCTCTGGGATATACCTTATGTAAGGGAAAAGCACCCACTGCAACATGCCTTAACAACCACTTGAGGGAATGACCTCAGTTTGAAAATCTTCCCTTTATTTTTCCAACTGGCAGGTTACCAGTTTTTCTGAGGCACATGGAAGGAGAAAATCATCACCAGCTTTGAGCTGATTGCTCACAAGAATGATCCCAGCCTGTGAAGGAGCCTCCTGACACTCAGCAGAGTCTGTTACTCCTTATTTTGAATTTTTAAATTCCCTGCTGAAAAGTTGAGCTTGACAAAGATACAGATACATCCTGCCTCCTGTATCTTTTCATTTGTGCTATCCCTGGAATAACTGGCATCCAACTTTCCCAGTTTTCAAAAATCTACCTAGTCAGGTAGCTTCCTCCATCCTCTATGCTTTATGATGAGAATAAAAGATATTATCTTTTTTCTTTAGGTCTAAGAAAGGGAAGGTGAGCAACACATAATAGGTGCGTTAAGGTCCCAGTCTAGCTACCGTGCGAGTGGGACAGCTGCAGAGACACGTGTCTGTTCTATAACCTTTTGTGGAGGCACAGGAAGGGTATTAGTTCCTTGTCCTGGCCCTCTCTGGGTGAACATCACATCTAAACACCAACCCAACATGCCATCGCTCTGCCAGTCTCCAGCCTCCAGTTATCCTCATTTATTACATGGACAAACATGTATTCAGCATCACCTAGAAGTGGGAGATGTAGCCCCTGCTCCAGCAAGATTTCCCTCTAAATGATACCTCAGTAGTATAATCTGAACATCCAGAAAAGGAATAAGATGAACAATGAATACAAACGGAGTCTTTGACACAGTCATAGCAGGGATTTATATGTATTTATCCTCTCTTCTTGGGTTATGTCTTTTGCAGACAGACCATTTGGTTTGCCGGTGCACTAAGCTATGTATGCACAAGCCAGCTGTGCACCAGAAACCACATGGCCAAGATTAGTGATCCATTAGCACTGTGCCCACATTAATAAACTGGGCTCTGAGGCAAGATATATTAATTTGAGCTCACTGTCACCCTAATATATCTACCTGGAATCCATCTGGTACAACGTGCAGGCAAGGTATAGCTTCCTTTTCCTTCAAGAGACCATGTAGCTGCACCTTTAATTATCTCCCCAGTGCTTGGGAGTTAGCTCTAGTGGAGGAAGGAACTTAAATGGAAATGCCCCTCACTTGACACGCAAGGGTGAGGAGGAAACTCTGTGGGTTGTGGTCAGCTTGAAAGAAATTAAGGGCAGTTAGAAAGAAGACACAGTAAGAGCAGTCAAGACACAAGAAGTCAAATGGAGAAATAAAGACTTAATTCATCCAGCTGTGGTAGATTTTATAGTGGTAAAGGCCCAAAGTCCTCCTGGTGACTGAACATACTGAGACCTCAAGAATTCATCACTTGCTGCCTCAGCCAGGTGTGTCCTGAGTAGAGGATACCTCTTACATTGCCATCCATGTCGCTTAGCCAAACACCAAAAACCATTTGCAGGACTTTTTTAATCCTCTTCTTTCCTGGGTCCCACCCAGAGTGGCACCCCTTGGTCACACACCAATCGTCTCTGCACTGGTTCCTAGTTCCTGTGGTCAGAGGTGCTCCTGAAAACATAGCACCAGCACCAGCTAAGTCCAGCTGAAGAAGAGCATGAGAGCCAGTATGGGGAATTCCCCCATCTATTTCCTCCAGCCATGGAGGTTTGTAAGATTCAGTGTGAGAAAACTGCCAAATGAAAACTCAGACCTGTTGTGTTGGACAACTCTGGAGGTGTAGGAAAAGAAAATTTGTCTAGACCACAAACCCTATGGAAGCGGAAGCCACAAAGTTTTTGGTCTTCCTTTTCATTCCCTCTCTCATCTTCACCGTTTTAATCCATCTTGTACAGCTGCTTCCCATTTCTTTCCATCCTGTTTCTCTTGAGAACTTGCCTCATGACTGCGGTGTGTTTGATGGAGAAGGTCTGGCTTCTTTCCAGACTGAGTCACCTGGAAGGGAAATGCTGAAGCACCTCCACTCTCAGGTGCAGAGCATCCAGTCTACATGTCTCTGGTGAGCTGAGGAATAAGGCACGGTACTGCAGAGGTTGAATGTATTCCCCACAGCTTGCAGTAAACAGCTATTTTATTTTGCTGCTACCATTAGACCACCTTAGAGCCTCCTAGCCTTCTTTAAGGCAAAAAGTCTTCATTTTAGAAATAAATCCAGGAAATCATATTCAGCAGGGGGTGGAGGGGAAGGTTGAGCTTTAGCTTATCGCAGACAGAGGGCTCACCGAAAAGTTTTGTGCTAGAACTGGACTCTGCCTCAAAATTAGAGAGGGAGCTGGAGGAGGAGGCAAAGGTCCTTGCAGGCCCTCCTCTGGGGAGCTGTAATAGATTCCTGCACATTAAATTAGTGGAATGGAGAGCAGATTAAAAACAGATTATTGTCACTGTAGCTCATACTGAGCAGAACCATCGCTCTGCTCAAGATGTTGCTCAGATGTGAGCCAGGGTGGGCCTATACCCTTCAAGGAAGGGGAACCTTCCCTTAAGGGAAACCTTACCTCTCCCACCAGAATGGGTGAATGGGTTTGGCCTGCAAATGTTCACAGCATTTTTGCAAAGGTGGCTCCCTGGGTACATGTGAGACTGTAGTCAGTTAAAAGGAATTGTATTTATCTGCTATTCTTTTCTTTTTTCCTTTCTAACTACTGTGTTGCTTTTAATCCATATTAGAAATTTGTAATTTCCTTAAGCAAAATGCTCAAGGTCATTTGCATCATGACCATGCAAATATGTGCGTAAACATCCTGCTTTCTAACAATACTTTCTTCTTTGGTGGAGTTTGGTTGTGAAATTCTGACCTTTATTGTATTTGTGTTTGCATCTTAACTCATTCAGCAGGGACAGAGAAAGAAACAGGCTGCACAAACACTATTCATACACAAAGCATAGCAGCAGCAACAACAACAGAAGACAGCTAAGATAAGAAGAACACAACTGATGAGAAGCTTTTCAGTCCAAATGTGGGGGATGGATGGAGTCGAGGTATGGTGTGGGGGCCTTGGGAGTCTGTCAAAGTTTTAGGTAGAAGCAGGAAGCCAAGCAAGATGGCTCACAGTCTGCTTCACCTCTGGCTTGCAAAAAGTCCTGTCAGGCTGCTTCCCATTCAGCCTTGGAAAAGCCATTTCCTCTCTTTTTGCCTCCATTCTCTCTATAAAATGGGTGTGAGTTCTTCCTTCTTTCTAACCCTGGCATTTGTCTGAAGCCACAACAGTACAGGTTCACTTTGTTTCTCTCCCTGTAGACACTGGGCCTCAGGTTGCTCCTGAGGATGCTGGCTCCTACTCTTGTACAAGCAAATGAGATGATAGAAGAAAAGGTGGAGGAACAGAAGTGGTATGTGTGTCCTGAAAATGAACCTGGAAGCAGAAAGGACCCATATTAACTAGTGCTATAACTTGCCCCAGTTCTTTTGACTGAATTCATGTTGAATATGCTCTCCTTGGCCTGAAGACAGAAAAAGAACTAATGCCAACAGTAAAGGCAGAATTTGGGGAAATGGGACCCTGTGAATTGCCAAAAGTAGGGTCCTAGCAATGCAAAATGTAGGATAAGGTCCAGGCAATAGCCAGAAAGATCTGCTAGACAGAAGAAACAGACTTTCAGGAACTCAGAGGGCATGGAGTGATGGAGAGTGCAGACTGAAAAACGTAGATATTTCAAGAGAAAGAAGAACATCAGACCACAAGGTACAAAGTTGGTGCTGAGAACCAATAGGACAGAGAACACTTCTCTGTATGAAAGATCTGATTTTAGAGATTTGTATCAAGTAATGTGGATTGATAGGCACAAACGGAAAATATTTTCTCCTTCTCATGCACTCTTACTCATTTTTGGAGGTCAGCAGGCAGCAGGAGAGGATATACATATAAGAATGTATTTTTACACATACACATATATATTCATGGCAAGACCTTTATGGTGCACAGAACAGACTGCTTCTGGGCACTTCTCCATATTTAAAAATACGTTCTGGCAATTCAAGTGAATAACACCCAGCCACTTCCACTTTGGCCTGACAACTGCTTTTCTTTTTTTTTTGATTTTGTATGTCTCCCTGAAACAATGTGCTAAGCAGAGCCCAGGGGCTTGCCAAAGCAAGCCTCCTCACCACAGTGCCCTCCAGACCCCCGAAGGCTAGCTCTGACAGACTCTTGGAGGAAGCAAATTCCAGAAGCAAGAGTTCACCTCTGAAGCAGGCAGACAGTAGGGAATACTCCTCTGCTGAAGAGATTTCAGATACGTGGTTTCTGGCCCCTGTCTGTAGCACACGCAGTGTGTGTTGGTAGATAAGTGATATAGTTCCACCTTGTATAAGATAACCTTCCTCTTTTTTTTTATGTAAATAGCTTTCTTATTGCAGAACAGATCTCTCAAAGGCAAAATACAGAATAATGAGGTTGTCTGGCAGTTCGTGGATAAAGTGAACAAAAGTCTCAGGAAAGTGAAAAGTTGCCCAAGCTGTAATCCCTCCACAGTGATTCAAACAGATATATTTGAGAGGGTATATTTGTATATTAATATGTTTGGATGTATGGATATATATGATGTATTTGATGGGGGACATCTTTGATGAGGATATATTTGAGGGGACAACATAGAGAAATGAATCAAAAAGTCAGAGCATAAGGTGAAAGAAGAAATCTAAGCAAGGCCAAAAAAAGCAAAGATAAAGACTATTTTACCAGATGACTATGCTGAATGCAAAAATACAACACCAAATAAATAGTAGTGATGGTAATTAAATGCTAGTAGTTTTACAGACAGAAAAAGTCTCCCAGGCCAGGAGAAGGGCACAATGATCTGCAGTCCTGAAGAATGGCTAAAGGGTGTCCTGCTCTGTTCCTGTCCCTTGAGAGAGAGGGCACATTCAGCCTCAGGGCTGTCATTGATACTGCATAACCTGTGGGGTTTCTCTGGAGAAGAGGCTGGAAGCCAGGCTGGTGTGTTAGAACACCACAAACCACACAGCATGCCCACGTTTAAGTGAAAGAATTTCACTCCTCTTGACAGGGCCATTTTCTGCTGCAAAGCAGAAAAATGTGGTTTTCTTCTTTGTCCAAGAGTATTGTGTGTTTTCATCCTTGCTTATCAATACTACGATGAAAAACAAAATAATCACAGAACTGAGGTGAACACTCTGCATTTCTAGGTGGCTTTGCAAGGAAACAATGCTTTTGTGGCTACGTGATCTCTTCTTGTTCACCTGTAATAACTTTTGGAGAGGTAGGCACTTTCTAGGTTACAGAAGTGTAAGGAGAGAATCTTTGCAGTTTATAATTGCAGGGAAATAGCAGTAGTACTTCCTGCCCACAGTTCAAACATAACACAAGAACTGCCTTAGAATAAAAGCAAAACAAGAAATGCTCAAATTAATTGTCTTTAACACCGTTTCAACAATGACTACTCCATGCTGGCGATAGCTGTTGTAAAGTTTCACTATGAGAGAAGTACACGGTTTCCCAGGAGCTCCAGGCACCTATAAGAAAATTTTGGCACTGAGGAGGCTGCCTAAATTCCAGTAATTGTTTAAAGAGTTCAAACACGAGCCTCCCTCTGGACTTTAGCTAATCACTTCTTTTGCTCCAGCTGAGATAATTTCTACATATCACAAAGATGTGGAGAGGCTTACTTAATCATATTGTACAACAAGTCATGTGCAGTCATTAGGTGTTAGGATTGTTCTGTGCTCTCTGTGGCCACTTTTGGACACCACGCTTTCTGTGGAGCACTGTGGGAGATGCTCACTCTGTAACACTCTTATTTCCAAGAGCCACCATAAGAATGAAGTTTAGTCGCAGCAGTCATATCCAAATAACCTTAAGTAGATGACTAGGTCCACAAGAAAACTAGTTTAAAAGTTCAGACTTAGATTTCCTCCTTATCCCACTCCTCAGTGTCCTGAAAGTTAAGGTGACCTTATTTGCATTGCCTCAGACATATGTAGGTTGGGAGATATTTATCTTCTGACACACACAGAATCACCTGTAAAATGTTCCAGGTCTTTCAACAGTAGATGTCCTTGGGTTTCTGACAGGTATCTGTCTACCCCCACACAGAGGTAGGGAAGGAAGAGACAGCTTGCTTTTAGAGAAATAATTCACATCCATAATACTGATGGAATACATTGGAGGTACAGTTTTAATTAGGTGTTTATAATTGTAGGCTTTAATTAAATACTTATTCTATGAAGGATAATCTGTGTGCTTTTAACCTGACTTTACGTATCTCTAATGTACCCCAGGAGAGACATACCCACACCACTCCATAGCTGAAATAATTTGTTATAGTGCCAATAGAACTGCGATAACTCTGCAGTTAACTCTGCCCCCACAGTATTTTCCTCTGCTGAAACATTACACATATAACTTTTAAAAGTAATTACTTGACAGGTAATACTTGACACCTGTAGCGCTTTACAGGTGAATATGAATGTATCTCCCGTACAAGACAAGAGCATTTTGCTGTCCTTATCTAAATTATGGGGGAGCCAAGGCAGAACAGTTAAAAGACTTGCAAGTCAGCAGGGCAAACACTGTTTTCTGTCTGTCTGGTAAAAAATGCAGATGACACACAAACCCTCAAATTTTAACCAACCATGTGCATAGGCATCCTTTTGGGTCTACCTCAAAGTTTGGTGAGGGCTCCAGGCAATGGCAGCTCGTTGAGAGCTGCCCTGTTCACAGGCCACGTGAGGAAATGCAGAGCAGATGAAAAAGAAGAAACAGAGAGTGAAAGTTTTTAGTGATACTCAAAACAAGACTCATGCAGCATTTGCCGCATGGTTTTCTGCCTGCAGCCTAATCCTTGAGTCTTTTTCAACTCTGCAGTAAAGTTGCATAGGCTTTTTATCAGCTTTCTCTTCCCTAGGGACGTAGGAATAAATGCCATTTACCTCACTAGGTCTCAAACAGCCAGCAGATGAGCAAGCCTGGGCAATTTTCAGAGGAGCAGAGGTGGCTTTGGCACAGGTATTAGGAGAGCTGGGCTCTGCCCTTAGCCATGTGGGGGACTTCTCCCAAGCAATAGTTCCAGCTCCAACATGGAGAGAATGAAACAGATGTTTCTGTGCTTTGCCACGTACTGGTGAAGACTGAAGTCTTGTTGTTTTGAATACCAGACTCCAGAGGAGTCCTCTTTCTCGTGTCTTAATTTTTACTGTTGTGGTCTATATTTAGTAGGAGAAGGGATTTAGAGGAATGTAAAGAACTTGAATGTATGTCTGTAAACATATGAACAAACTTGGCAGTCCACTGTCAAGTGGTCTGTTAAATGTGTTGTTAAATGTGTGGTCATACCGTATTTTGACAGATTTAGAAGCCTGACTGGTTTCTCACTCTTACTTTCTCTAACTGTGTCTCTTGACACATAAATGCTCATTCACATTTTAAAATCAATCTAACCAGGCAAGCACTATATTTGTCTATACAATAGGCAAACGGAAATTTCCTTTAGAGCTTGGGCACCTTAAGTTAACCAGTTACTGTTACACAGACAGATGGATAGACAGATAATTTACTTGTAGATAACCAGATGGGTAACATACATTTTCTTTTGACATCTGCAAAGAGCTCAGCCTTGCAGACTGTCAAGATAGTCACAAGTGGAGTTAATAAGGATACTGCTTGTGTGTCCTGCAGCTTTGTCACCCTGAATAGTTTTTGAAAGCTGTGAGGACAGCCGTTGAAGTCCACAGAAGCCGGTGCTCCTGCCTGTCTGCCAAGAGGCAACCTATCAAAAGGAAAAACATCCTGGGCTGGAGCCTCTGGAGTACATATGCTGTCTAATATATCCTTGAAGAGGAAGTATAGTCAATTCTCTGCAAATGGTCATCCGTCCTACTAGCCAATAATATCGGGTGCTGAAAAAGTCCCTCCATATAAATTATCCCATATTATCTAGCCATCTCTTAGGCTCGTAAGTAAAGCAGCAGGATGTTTGCCAGCTGTTTGAACAAGTTTCACTGAGCAGCAGCATCATACACATGACCAGCCTTAATGAATGCAGTGGCCGCAGTCAGATGACATGGCATGTTCTGGGGAAGCAAGTTTTACCCAGAAATTAAGATGTTTTACGGAATTCTCCTGAAATGGCAATACAACTGCTTTCAAAAGCCATTTTTCCCCTCTCTTCACCCTCTCCCCCCTTTAAAAAAATTATTTTTCTGGAGTGTTTGGTGAGCAGGCATTCTCACATACAGCAGACTGTGCAGCCTGCCATCTTCCCCACACAGCCACCTGGGGGGGGGGAGAGAAATCCAGGCCCAGGTTGGTTTGCTGAGCCACCCTCCTGCAACAGGTCCACCTTGCCACACTGGGGATGGTCTCAGAGACCTATGCTACAAAAGCAGCCAGTCTCTTCCAGGGAATGGCCTCATAAAATCTGGTCTGTCCAGAAGGATCATTTCCATTGTGCGGGTGTG
>VZRU01010791.1:397770-417982 GCA_013398155.1 Pedionomus torquatus
TAAAAAAAAAAAAACTGAATGGGAGTGAGAGAATAGGTATTTTTCTCAAACGTTTTTTGACCTCAGCAGTTGAGTTGCTGGATTTGTTTTGTTTTCTTTTTAATGCAGGAGAACCATGAATTTCTAGCTTCTCTGTGCTAATCCCATGTGGTTCAAGTAATGATGTTGCCTGTGAAGCCGCTGCTTAGCTTTCACTTTTGACCCCTGAAGACCAGGCATGGTTCAGGGGTGATAAACTGCTCAGTCTCTGATGGGAGAAAAGGTGAGCCCTACCTGCAGCTCCCTTTAACTGCCCATCGCATCTCAACCAGCCACCGGGCCCTGCTGCTTGCTCTTCACAGCATCCCGCACGTCTTGGACACCTACATAAGCAGATGGAACGTCTTCGGCATTAAATCAAGCCTGTGGTTTGCAGGCACGTTATTTGCAAAGGCGGCCAGTGACCAGCTCGTGCATAATGTCAGAGGTGGAGTACTTGGATGGTGCTTTTTGCTGGAGGAAGTGGGGAATGCCCCTGGACGCTCCTGTGGAAGGAGCAGCATGGGCCACCTCTGCAGCCACACAGCGGGCTGCGGTGCTTGCCAACTGGGAGAACACAGGGAAGGAGGTGGGGAAAAAAGCAAACACAAACATTATCACTGAAATCTTTACCGTCCGGCTTTAAGAAGATGAACGTGCAATGTTATTGGCCTTTTAACTGACAAAAAGAGAAACTTGGGATGGGTTTTTTTTGTTTCTGAGGGTGGTTTTTTTCCTTTTTACATCGGTGTCTTTAATACAGCCTCCTAAACTCCCTTCTCCTACTTCATCCCCCTTGCTTGCCTATGCAGAGCCTTTACAGGGTTATAATGGAAATATTTTCGTATCTATGTAGTGGAAAACACCCGTTTAAACCGGATGTTTGAGATCAGAAGGACTGACCCAGAATCTGCACTGGGGCAGACATGAAAGCACGAAAATTTCATTCACAAAGGTTTTCTGGGACCAGTTCTTTTCTGCCTAAGCGGAGTCACGCACATGCTGGCTCAGACACTCCCACAGCGTTTCCAGAGCAGAGTCAATTGCTTTTAAAGTTATGCAGGGCTACATCCTTAATGGACAGAGGCCATGAGCACGACTGGGAACAATTACCAGCTGAATAAGATGTTCATCTGCAAGGGGTGCGCTTTTGCCAGCTACTACCCTTGGACGGCCCAGGGAGCGAGAGGCACAGGCAGTCCCACGCCTACTTGTTTTCCTTCCCTTCATCGCCACAGTTTCAACTGATTTTGATTACTCTGGCGCCAAATAAATGAAAACATTTCATAGACATATAATCATCCGTCACTGTGAAGAAAGGAAAAATGCTTGTGCGCTGTATGTTTATAAATACGCTTAATGAAAAAAGGGATAGCTCTACCCTTCCCAGCCTTGTGTGGCTGTAGCCAGAGTAGCTGCGTGTCATGTCGGAAAAGCCAGTTGCTGCCTACATCCCAACCCAGTCTCTGGCAGGGCTGCGGAGCTGGCAGTGCCACGGAGGGATTCACAGCCCTGCCAGGTTCTGAAGGTTAGTGCCCGGGGGAGAGGTAAGTGATGCAAGCGTCAGGAGGCAGGAACACTGCCTGTGCCCATGGACTGCAGCCCAAACACAGCACCTGGGAGAGAGCAAAGGGAAGGGGGGAGGTGGGAAGGAGGGAAAGGACTTGCAGGTTCAGTCTGCTCCAACTTGCTCCATTCCTAGAAAGAGCCTGACTCGGCTCTTACTGGATCAAGGGACTTCGGCATTGCCAGGTGAAAGGGAAGAGCAGTCATTGCTGTCAGCGGTTCGGCAGCCTGCGTGCTGCTCTCATCTCACGGGAGCATCCAGCTGGTCACACAAACTCTGTGTGCAGATGCTCATCAGGAAGTTTTTCTGACTGTTTGGCAATGGACTTTCCTTACATAGGAATTCACTTTTTACCACAGAGAGTGTTTGGTTTGCCTCTGCTTTGAGGAGTATACTGCTTGTCACATGAGGCTAAATGCAACTCAATACAAGAATGCCGTGCCCTAAATGCAACCTTTGAAAAGGCCAGATCCTCTTCTGCAAGAAGAAAATAAATGTGCAAAAATGTCATGAAAAATTGCCACTAGGATCTATCCATTAAGCCCTTTTGACCCTTATTCTTCACATGTCAGATATGTTGACAGGTTACTGTTTGCATCTGGCTTGGACCCATAAACACAGACATACTGTTAGCCTTTTCCAAACTATTACCAGAGCTGTAGTTTGTAGAAACATTCACACCAAGTTTTTTTCCCATTTGAAGGTCTTTTGAGCATTGAGTGGAGATGAATAAAAATTAAACAGACAAAGTGGACAAATTAAATGCATAGAATATTGTGACAAGTTGTCATACCAGGTGCCTGGGGAGGTAGATGTTGCTGCAGCAGCAATTAAATTGCACCACACGGTGCGCACTTGCAAGACTGTGGTGGGCAGAGAAAGGGAGAGATTAGATTATCAAAGGCTCCTCCTAAATTGTTACACATTGGCAGGAATATCCTGGAACAGCTGAGAGATGCAAACAAAATCACTACTCTAAACACAGTGAGTTGCTCTTTCTAAGGCACAGGCAGCTTGTAATTCACATATTATTTCTATTTTTTTCCAATGTTACTTAGCTAACATGGCATTTCAGGCTTTGGGACACTGTTGTAGAAATAACAGTGTTTCAAATTCCACTGGAAGCAGCATAGCAGATTATTATTTTTTCAAAGAATGATCAATGATTTATTTTTCTTGCATCATGATTGAGAATGGCTTTAAAATATTTTTCTCTCCAGGCATGCTTTGAAGCCAGTCTTTCTGCGGCCTTTGGCAGCTGTATTGTGATAGATGAAGATTTCAGATGTGGTACCAACACGACAGCAATAACTGCAGTCTGACATTGACTACAGAGCAGTGTGCTGCCTTCCAAAGTGGAGTATGACCCTTTTTTTCTTGAAGCCAGGACACCCAGTTGTAGTAACTGTCCCCTGGGTGTAGATTGGCCAATGACACAGACTGGCTACTAGGAGGGAAGGGCTGGCTGGTTTGTGTTTCCTGATAGAAACATAGAGCTAGTACATTGAAAGAGACCCCAGTCATCACTTTCACCCCTAAAATATTTCCATAAAGACTTACCTGAAAGGTGCAGTACACCCTATGGTTTCCTTGGGATCTGTTATCAGGTTTCTCTCTCCACTGAACAGCAGACTGGCTCCTTCCTTTGAGGGCAAGTGTTAGATTACTGCTTGTTTGACACACACTGTGCATGTGCGTACAACTTCCACGCAACTGTGAAAATGCTCCCAGGGTACCCCTCCTCTGAAACACCCATTGCAGCCAAGCATTTGGATGTGATTAAGGTACAGTTTAACCCTGTGAAAAAATCCCTTATTCTCTCTGTCCATCATTAAATACAGGGAGTCTGAATGTATCCAAAAGAGTCATCATTTGCACGTGTTGTTTAAAGGCTTCAGAATGGACAAAAATATCTTTCCTGCATTGATGTGGAAGTGAGTGCAGACTTGCTAAAACCACACCGCTGTTCCCAGGAAAGTCAGTCTTACCTGGTCACTAATGTTGAATGGTGACAAGGTAGGTAGGCTGAGCAGGTAACTGAAAGCAGACCGTAGCTGATTAAAAACATATAAATGAATATTGATTTTTATTTAGGAAACTGACCAAAATGGGTTTTCTCACATATTTTTCAACTTACACAATTTCAAGGCTGCTGTCCATGCTCTGATATCAAGACACAAGCAGCTAAGTGCTACACTCTGGAAATGCTATTTGAGGTTTTTCTTATGATGTTATGTCATTGTCCATGGCATAATATTTCAATACCACATAAAGTATGTGCATTATGCATTATTAACAAATAATACAGAAATGCACGAAGTTCCTAAGTAATACAGAAGGAAACCTATTGTTGATCACTTCTACTCAACTTTTATGCAGATTGCCTTAGTATTTTATTTAATTTATTTAATCGTTGTTTATTGTGCCTCCCATACAACAGCTGCCTTTCCACTGAATGCCACAGAAATGTTGAACAAAAGGAGAATGAATCTAAAGTTATGAAATATCTTCTATTTTGCATGTGTGTATAAGATACAGTTGTGTTTTGCTAGGTACTAGGGTTTTTTTCAAAAGCTCATGTGTTCAGCCTCACAGCAAATTTATTCTCTGGTTTGAAAGGGAATGAAAGGGCATAAAGAAACAATATACTTTATACAAGCAAACAAAGGTAAATTAATAGATACAATTCCAGTCTTTCACAGTAATTGCCTCCTACTTTGTAGCACCACAGATCAATTTGCATTTGGGAGAACTGTTGTTTGTAGTTTCTCTTCACTCTGCTGGCTTCCCAGGAACCGAGGTTGGATTTTCATCATCCTTCACAGCTGGTCTTCAAGGATGTGCATCAGCTCGTCTTGTACTGGAAGAAGACAGAATTGAAGTGCCCTTTAGCTTAAAATCATAGAAGTCTCAAAAGGTCTAAATAGAAAAGAAAACAAACTCAGACATTTATTAAGAGCAGGCAGAGAAAGCAAGTTAAAGGAAAAGAGCTGGCATGTATTTGGCCCGTTCAGCCATAAAGAGGTAAGCTTTAGAAAGCTTGTTTATTCTCAGAGTGGCTGGAGTAGAATTTAGTCACTTTGATGTTGAGTTCTCTGCCCTCTTGCAGATTTCCTCAGCAAATTACTGCCACTTTTTGTGTCGATGTCCAAGCCTGAAGGGAGGATCAGTAATGTCTTATATACTGTTTCAATTGTGAACTCCTCGGATCAGTAGCAAAAAATTGCTGAGTGGTTGCAGAGTGCTATACCCCTAGAGGCTGGCAGTGCAGTTTCTAGGAACAGTTACTGAAATGCATCACTGGCACTTCACTGATATGTCTTCTCTTTAAAGCCCTTACATAGTCCAGCTTTGAGGTGGGTTCCTTGATCTCTGCTGCCCCCCCCCTCCTATCACCTCCTGCAGGTGCATGAGTGTACATTTCTATACGTCTTGATGCTTTTTTCTATGTTCTATTCCATGCAGATCAGAAGGCAACACTGACTACTCTGTCATGCTCTCCTTCTAAAACCAGCATGGTTTTGGAGCTGAATATATGTAGTCTCCATCTCATAAAAGCTTTCTGGAGCTTGAAAGCAGCTGGGAACATGAGAGATTCCCCACTGGGAGCCCATGCTGCCTCCAGAGCAACTTCTGTCGTCCGACGCCTGAACAGTAATGGGTTTCCACATCAAGGTTTTTACTTGCTGGACAAGAATATATATATGAATCATACAATCACAGAATGGCTAGAGTTGGAAGGGACCTTGAAGATCATCGAGTTCCAACCCCCCTGACGAGGGCAGGGACACCTCCCACTGGAGCAGGTTGCTCAAAGCCCCATCCAGCCTGGCCTTAAAATACTTCCAGGGATGGGGCATCCACAACTTCTCTGGGCAACCTGTTCCAGTGCCTCACCACCCTCACAGGAAAGAATTTTTTCCTAATATCCAATCTAAATCTCCCCTCTTCCAGTTTAAAACCGTTACCCCTTGTCCTATCACTACACTTCCTNCCTCCCGTGACCTACTGGTCACGCTTCTTTTGATGCAGCCCAGGATACGGTTGGCTTTCTGGGCTGCCAGCGCACACTGCCAGCTCATGTTGAGCTTCTCATCCATGAGCACTCCCAAGTCCTTCTCCTCAGGGCTGCTCTCCAGCCATTCTCTGCCCAATCTGCATTTGTGCCTGGGATTGCCACATCCCAGGTGCAGGACTCTGCACTTGGCTTGGTTGAACTTCATGCCATTTGCATTAGCCCACCTCTCAAGCCTGTCCAGGTCCCACTGGATGGCATCCCTTCCCTCCAGCATGTCGACTGCACCACCAAGCTTGGTGTCGTCAGCAAACTTGCTGAGAGTTCGTTCAATCCCACTGTCCATGTCTCCAACAAAGATGATAAATAACATGGGTCCCAGTACTGACCCTTGTGGAACACCACTCGTCACTGTCCGCCACTTGGATATTGAGCCATTGACCACAACCCTTTGAGTGCAGCCATCCAGCCAGTTCTTTATCCACCGAGTGGTCCATCTATCAAACCCATGACATTCCAATTTGGAGACTAGGGTGTCATGAGGGACAGTGTCAAATGCTTTGCATAAGACTTATTTAATTTTGCAACTTTATAACTACGTTATTTCAGTGGAATGTATCAGATATTAGAAGCCAATCTCTACACCATGGCAAAGCCAGACAGGATGGACATTGTAGGCAAAGCTTTATGATGGGTCCAGGGAAGATTTTTCAGAGCTCAGAGAGTGACCTCTTCTCGGCCTGCCTGGGTAAATGGAAGACTTCTAGTCCCCACAGTGAGAGAGAGGCTATTCAGATGTAACTTCTGAGTGGTTTCTCATTACTACCCTAAAGGAGTACAAGAGGAAATAATGCGTCAGAGCTGATGTGCTCCTGATTAACTTACACATTACCCTTTCTCAGACTCCACAGAGAAAAAAATTAAATCAGACCAAGCGTCAGCCACTCTTCAGATGTTAAAGGGATTGAAATAAGTGGCAACCACTCTCAGTGGAAGTATTATGATTCACTGTAAGGCAGAAAAGACTCCTTTCCCTTAAATGTACACCTTAACGCTTCTTTTCTTCTTAGTAGCATTCACAGTCATAAGACCTTAAAGTCAGATTAATGTACAGATAAGGAGACAGTTCTGCTTTTTAAAGGGACAGAGCAAAATAAAGGACATGTAATATACTCTCTGCGCAGGACAGCTCTGTGAGGGGATTAAGCTGCAGCCCCAGCATGCCTGAAGCCGCATACAATATCACAAATTCTGCATAGCTAGCTTTAAGCAAATAAGCCATTGCCAGCTCTCAAAGACAAAATAAATAAACCTAAACACAATGTGCTTATTTTAAGTCTACGGTTCAGAAACCAGGGGCTCCCTTCCAATGGCATTCTTTCCATTGACTTCAGTAGGCATAGAAGCAAGCCCTCAGATGTTTGAAATGGTGATTTCTGTCGATATCTCAATAAGCAGTCTTCTTTCATGGGTTTCCTTCTGCTGGCATTTTATCCATCTGTGTGGTCTGTTCTAAAGCTTGATGTGTTGGGCTGCTGCAATCAGAAGAGATCCAAGGATTCCCCAAATGCTTTCCCTTGAGGGCAGTTGGCATGAGACTTTACCAGGGAAAAAGCATCTTTGAACACTGTTCCATTGTATTCATATTTTCAGAGATGAACAACCAGCAATTAGCATTCAGAGCTCCTGTCTGGGAAAGCCACTCCAGTCCAATTCTCTGTAGTTTCTCAAACACACAACCCAACACCTCCAGCTAAAGGCTGTACAGTTACACTGTGGGTTCATTTTTTCCCAAGTCCTATGACAAGAAACTCAAATGATATGAACAGACAGGCAGATTTATTTTATCACTGATCCATTTACAAATTAACCCAGAAAGGTGACAATGCCAGAAGCAAGGGTATTGCTCCTAGAAAGAGCAAGAATGCTCCCTAAAACTATTGTTGATAGTGAGTAGCATCCTAGAACAGTTTAGGTTGGAAGGGATCTTTAGAGGTCATCTATTCCATTCCCCCCCTGCAATGAGTAGGGACACCTTCTGCTAGACCAGGTTGTTCAAAGCCCCAGCCAGCCAGGTCTTGAACAATGATGCATCCACAGCTTCTCTGAGCAGCCTGTTCCAGTGTCTCATCATTTTCATTGTAAAAAAAATCTTCTTTATATCTAGTCTAAATCTACCCTGTTTTAGTTTAAAACTGTTACCACTTGTCCTGTTGCAACAGTCCCTGCTAAAAAGTTTGTTTCCATCTTTCTTATAAACCCCCTTTCAGTAATGAAAGGCTGCAGTAAGGTCTTTCTGGAGCCTTCTCTTCACCAGGCTGAATAACCCCAACTCTTTCAGCCCATCCTCATAGGAGAGGCACTCCATCTGTGACTACTTTTGTGGCCCTGCTCTGGACTCGCTCCAACAGGTTGATGTCCTCCTTATGTTGAAGACCCCAGAGCTGGACACAGTACTCCAGGTGGGGTCTTAGAGCAGAGTGGCAGAATCAACTCCTTCAACCTGCTGGCCATGGTTCTTTGATGCAGCCCAGGATACCATTGGCAAACATTAATCAAATTAAAACAGGGCTCTAGGGTATCCAAAAGTTTCAACTGGTCACGCTATTGATTGCAGCAGGAACTGGAAAGATTTATTCCTCAGTGATCCCATTTTTCATTCCAGGTCTTTGTTCCACATCACTTTTTTCAGTTAGGTCTTGGCAGGCTGGGAGATATCATAATCCCTCCAGCAAAATGGCAACCTGTACCTAATCACCTTGAATGTTCACTGAATCTAAACCATGAAGAGCTACCTATGCAATAGAAATATCTGCAGTAGTTATTGGAAAAACATACACTGTTGTCATGATTTATATTTTGATGATATTGGGCATTGAAATCCTGGGAACAGGGACTTAAAAAAAAATTGATAGGTGTGTGTACACTAGGACCAAGAGTTTCAGAAGTAGCTAGCGGTACAGAGTGCCTCTGTTTTCTGATAGATTCTATGAACCAAATTAAGGGGACTTAATTTTCAGAAAGGACTTCCAAAGGGCACACTTGGGCCTGTTTAAGAGCATGGTTGAGAGTGTTCCTTGTGAGACCATCCTGAAGGGCATAGGTGCCCAGGAAGGTTGGTCATACTTCAAGGAAGAACTCTTAAAAGCACAGGAGAAGGCCATTCCCAGGTCCTAAAAAACAAGCTGACAGGGAAGAAGATAAGCCTGGCTAATTAGAGAGCTTTGGGTGGACTTCAGGAATAAAAGGAAAGTCTAAAGCCCTTGGAAAAACAGGTTGGCAACTTATGAGCAAGACCAAGATGTAGAGAAGTTATGCAGGGTGAAAATTAGATGGGCTAAACCTCAAACAGAAATTAACTTGGCCACTATGGTTAAAGACAACAAGAAGATGTTCTTTTAGTATATTGATAGAAAAAGGCAGACTAAGTAAAATGTAGACCCACTGATGCATGCATGGGCACCTTCGTGGTGGAAGATACAGAGAAGGTTGAGTTACTGAATACGTTTTTTGCTTTGCTTTGCTCTTCACTGCTAAATCTGTCCCTCATGAATCATAGACCCTGGAGACAAGGGGGAAGGTCTGGAGAGAGGAAGATTTTCCCTCTGCAGAGGAGGACTGGGTCAGAGACCACTTGGCCAAAATGGACATCTGTAAGTCCATGAGCCCTGATGGGATGCACCCACAAGTGCTGAGAGAACTGGCAGATGTTACTGCTGGGCCACTCTCCACCACCTTTGAAAGGTCATGGAGAACAAAACACATGCCTGAGGACTGGAGGCAGGCAAATGTCACTCCAGTCTACAAAAAAGGCAAGAAGGAGGACCCAGGAAACTAAAGGTCTGTTAGTCTCACCTCTGTCCCTCGGAAGATAATGGAGTGACTCATTCTGGATGTCATCTCCAAACATGTTGAAGAACAGGAAGTTATTGGAAGTGGTCAACACAGATTTACCAAGGGTAAATCATTCTTGACCAATCTGATAGGCTTTTATGATGTTATGAGTGGATGGCTAGATGAGGGGAGAGCAGTAGATGTCATCAACCTTGACTTCAGCAAGGCTTTTGATATTGTGTCCTATAACATCCTCATTAGGAAAATGAGGAAGTGTGGGCTAGATGAGGGGACAGTGAGTGGATTGAGAGCTGGCTGTGTGACAGAACTCAGGAGGCTGTAATTAATGGAGCAGGGCTAAGCCGGAGGCCTGTACCCCGTGGTGTCCCCCAGTGGTTAATACTCAGTCCAGTGTTCAACATAGCCATCAATGACCTGGATGAGGCGACTGAGTGTATCCTCAGCAAGTTCGCTGATGGTAACAAACTAGGAGGGCTGGCAGACACTCCAGAGGGTTGTGCTGCCATCCAGCATGACCTGGACGGGCTGGAGAGCTGAGCAGAGAAGAACCTAATGAGGTTCAAAAGGGCAAGTGTAAGGTCCTCCGCCTGGAGAGAAGGAATGCCAGGCACCAATATGGGTTAGGCGTGGACCTGCTGGAAAGCACTTCTGAGAAGGATCTGGGGGTCCTGGTAGATATCCATGAGCCAGCAATGTGCCTTTGTTGCCAAGAAGGCCAATGGAATCCTGGGCTGCATAGGGAAGAGTATGGCCAGTAGGTCGAGGGAGGTCATTCTTCCCCTCTACTCTGCATTGGTGAGGCCACAACTGGAATACTGCATCCAGTTATGGGCTTTCCAGTTCATGGGAGACAGAGAACTACTGGAGAGGGTCCAGCGTAGGGCAACAAAGATGGTTAAGGGACCGGAGCATCTCCCTTAGGAGAAAAGGCTGAGAGAGATGGGACTCTTTAGCCTGGAGAAGACTGAGGGGACACCTTATTAATGCTTATAAGTATCTGAAGGGTGGGTTGAAGGAGGATGGAGCTGGATTCTTCTCAGTGGTTCCCAGTGACAGGACAAGGGGCAATGGGCACAAGCTGGAACATAGGAAGCTCCATGCAAATATGAGGAAAAACTTCTTTACGGTGAGGGTGACCGAGCCCTGGAACAGGTTGCCCAGGAAGGTTGTAGAGTCCCCTTCTCTGGAGATCTTCAAGACTCACCTGGATGCAGTCCTGAGTAATGTGCTCTAGGCAATCCTGCTTTGACAGGGAAGTTGGACCAGATGATCACTAAGAGGTCCCTTCCAACTCTGACAATTCCATGATTCCATAATTCCGTGACTTCCTATTGCAAATTTTTTCCATAAGCTTATGATGAATGTATGGAAAATCATTAGTTGCTACCAACAATTTTCACCATCAAGTCTATAGAAAACTTTCTAACCAAAGGATTCAATAAGATCACCTTCCCTTCCAAACTGAAGGGAGTTGCTTGGTTTTTTCCACTAAGCGTACTATGTTCACAGCATTAAGCCTCTGTCAACACAAAAAAGCAGGTTTGCATATTATTGCTTTTTGTGTTGTGCTATGATCATTTTCTGCATATGCTTGCCACTTGGGGAAAGCTGGTTCTGCCATGGTATTTCAGGGACTGATAATTTCTAGGACGACTGCATAAAAGTTTGCAGATATAAGGGCGAAATTTTGTTCTTGGTAACTCTAAGCTTATAGTAAGGCAATTCCACTGAAACTGGCATTTCTCTGCATTTACCTACTGAACAAAAAGTAAAATTTAAAAGAGAGGGTTGCACATGATTCAGCGCTTGTAAAAACAGAATGAAGACTTTTCATTTGCAAGTTTCCCTCCCATTCTGATATCTGCCTTTTTATTGCTATGCACTACCTTGAGGCTATAGGGAATCTTGTACAGCTGTCATTGCAACTTTGTAGGTCGGCCAACACATGACAAGGTTATTAAGTGATGTGAACAGCACTCTGTTGCTAATGACGGGACCTCTCACCAAATCACACTCCCATTCTATGATTCACCAGCACTTCTTTCCTTTAGGAGCAAACCTTAAATGAAAGTGACATTACGGTTAACTTTCATTAAATTTATATAGGGTACCTCATGCCACTGACAAGCATGCATAGACAACATTTTTTTAAAGACTTAGGAAAATAGTATGTTAATTATGGTACCAGCAGCATATCTGCATTATCAGATATACTGATATTGGGTGAAATAGTGGCTCAGTGTAGGGCGATTACACAAAAAGTAGGACTGAAGCTCTTGCTTATAGAGCGACCTGACTACACGCCGTCTTGCTTTCAGCCCTTTTATCTGTTATATGAGTAAAGGTGCGTGGATGCTTTGTGGGTGGGAAGACAGTAATGTCTGGGAAAACAAATGCATTCTTTACCTACTCAAGAGATTTTTCTCATCACAAAAATGTGCCCAATGCAGTAGCCACTGGCTGTTTAGGAAAGCCTTCAGCCTCTTTCAGTGGGGGTTGGATCAAACCCAGTTGTGCCTGTCACTAAGCAGCCACACACATATAGGGGCCAGGCTGTTTGCTGGCCTGTAGGTGAAGGTCAGAAGATACAGATGCTCTCATAGCCACAACAAATTTTATTGTAATCAAAAGAGGGTATAGGTTTGGGATGTTTTTCCCCGAGCCATTGCCTTGATAGGGCCCAGCAGGACATTTGTAGCAGATGTAATGGTGGAGATGTACTGTGACTGACAACAAGAGAAACTCAAACATTGTTTTGCAGGATGTGCCCTACTTGCAGCTGCCCTCCACTTCAACTTAGCACATCTCCAAGCCAGCAATTAAGACATCCAAGCATTTCATGCTGAAAAAAGGGGGGGAAACCCACACAGTACCAGGAGGAATGCATATGGAGGAAAAGGCAAGTAAATCCAGCATATAAAAATGAGGTAAACTACCCACTTGATAGCTCTTTTTCATTATTATTATTATTAAGCTGTTTTTTCAGGAAGCAGTCATAGCATTAACCCTTTCCTTCAAGAAGTTTTTGACAAAAGCATTTTTACACTGTTTCAGTGCAAATTGCACTTCCACTCTCTTTCATTTAAGGCTGGATGAACAGCATCACTCCTCTGCTATATTTAGCAATAAAGGTTTGTTTATACGATGCTACATCCCTTTTTCATTAATGTCTGACTCCATTTTCTCTAACAGTCTGCCCTCATTGCATTTCCTGCAAGACTTGTCCATTGCCCTGATCAGATTCATCCCTCTGAATTTATGTCTGACTTTCCATGTTCTGTGTGTTAAGTGCAATGTTTGTGTCCTCAGTTCCAAGACACTTCTAGCTTCCCTCTCATTCTTTCCTTCTCTTGACTTTTCTCATGTAGTGAAATTGCTATTGCCACTTGGAGGCTTCTCAATCACTTGTTCACTCTTTTACATTACAGCCATCTTGCCTCTGTGCTACCTCTTACACCCCAAAAGGTCCTCCCAGATCCTGCTTGTTAGGTGTCTTCCCTACTCCTAGCCACAACTGCAGAAAATTAGTCAGCTAATCCTGATCAGGATGGGGCAGGGGCAATAGTTAAAGCTTGCTATGAGTAGCTTTTGTTAAAGACATACAAAGACATTTGATAGACATTTTTCAGCCAGGTTCCTTTAGCAGCTAGGTACCTGAATTCTTTCTAGAGCTTTTGGAAAATTCGGTTGGGCTTCCATCCATCTTTCATACTGGATTACACCGGAGCTCGGTGCAGAGGCAGTTGCAGATTATTTTGGCAGAGGGCAGTAACCAGGGGCAAGTCCCAGCCACCAGCCAGTTCACCCGGAGCCAACTCATGTCATGGCACCATACCAGAAAGAGTGCCATAAAAACAGCCACTCTCCCTGAGAAGCTGTTACCAGCATTAGATTGAATGTACCCATCATTCACAACATGCTGATATTTTTACAGCATCTCAGTTTCTGCTCTACAAGATCTGTGGCAAAAGCCTTAGGATGCAAAGCTGTGACAGGGAGAACTTGAGTCATGTTTCTTTTGGGCGCACTGGGGGTTAGAAAGAAGTGTGCATTGGCAGACTAGGACCTTTACCCAAGATGGAGTTTGCCAGATTTGGAGTTTGCTCTGGCCCACTAGCCTCAAAGAGACATTTTGTCCTCTCACTGAGAGCATTTGCTTTGCTTTAATCTTGCTTTGTCCCATGGATGGGACAAGTGGATGTAAAGGAACGGCATTCTCCTGATATTCTTCTGGTCTGAGTCATCTTGGTCCATTTAAGCACTTGTTCATCCCTGCTCATGTTTGAACCCACCCAGCTTTGTCTGCAGCTGGCCAGGCACACCATGCATTTCACACCACTAAGTCCAGGCTTTGCTTGTGATGGAGCAGAGCAGTGGAGTGCATCTAACACGCAGATTATGCCCCAGGGTCAAACACATCCTGCTGCATTGAGACGTACAGTGTCTGTCTGGAAGATCTCAAGGGATTACAGCCAGTCTAAATTGAAAGGAGGGTGAAAATGGAGAAGCTGCTATCAGTGGAGGGAAGGAAGCCTTTGTTTATGTACAGCCGGTCACTTGTAGGGCAGATGGAGGGACTATGCGCCTCCCTACATTGTTGTGTCAAACCTCAAACTGTAAACCTGACCTCCCAACACCTCCTGAGAGCAGCCAAAATAATCCCTAAATCATTCTGTTTTGGGCCTCTCAGTAGCTTGTGGGATTTTGCAGCCTAAAAGGCAGCTGGCCTCTGGAGCATACCTTGGTGGGGTTGGGTGATTATTGTGCTCTGTGAGAGGAAAAAGGCAGTTTAGATGTAGAGACCGATAAATCTAGGTGCACAGAGCTTTCTCAGTGTTAATTTATCATTCCTACCAGTGAAACCTTAAGTATATGCTCTTAAAAAACTGGACTTCTGTTGAGGGCTTAGGGGAGAGGGTGCTAACGAGTTTTTTCCAAATTTTGGCAACCTCATGAGATTTCAAATTGGATCTGTTGGCCAAGACTTCATGTCTAGTACATACATGCCTCATACATGCATACTTCATGTCCTGTACATACATGCCCAGTGTCAGGGCATGTTTACTGGATGTTGTCTTCCAGCCAATAACCCCAGTCAACAGAGCCATGCTCTGCAGTACTAATGCAGGAAAGCAATTCCTCAGTACCCCTAAATCTTTGAGTCCTCCCCCATACACCAAATTAAACAAATGACTACTGTCATAATAATTTTATTTTTCCATTGTCATGTGGTCACTTGTTAATTTGTCTCATGATGTGTCAACTTTGAGATCTAAGACTGATATTGCTCCCTGAAGGCTAACCATTATCTTACAGCTCCTTCATTAGAGAGCAAAGGATATCTAAGTACTAGTCAAACAAGTTTTCTAAGGGCCTCTGTTTACAGTAACTACAGGACAGCTTTGACATAAAAAAAAAAACAAACCAAAACCAAAAACTGGCATGAATGATGGCACAGCTCATGTAGCAACAATTGGATGCCCTCCTTGGGGCACAGATTGTGAAACAATCCCATTTATCCTTTTCCTCCAAGCAATGCCTGCTACGCTAACAGTACACCCTGACATAGATTTATCGCAGGACTGGAGGAACAGCTGATGTGCACCCAGCATAAATCGGTACTGTGGTGTATTCAGCCTTGCCAGCAACCCTTGCCCACTTTTTTAGGATTCACAGCTTCTTTGGTGGGTGCAGCAGTGGCCTTGGAGAATAGCTGTCCATCCCCCGGCTGAATGTAACACAGACTCACACAGTACAGTGAAAATTCAAGGTGGTTAGATCTTAATACAGTATATTTCTGTGTACTATTTGCAGCTGACTATTGGCAGAGCAGAGACCAGAGTGGCAGCCTGCATGTCGAAACACTCAGGCATCATCCTTGCATCATCTGCTCTAGCTATGAGGTGACACAACCAGGCCAACTGTTGCTTGTCGCATGGCATAGCTATGCCACGGCCTTCATGGCAGATGACTGAGGTGGAGGTATTAGCATAGCTGACATTCGCTGTGCGCTGGCACGCTGTACTGCTGGGTGCTGCCCAGAACTCTGAGAGCTCTGTGGATCTTCACAGCACATGCTCTGGCTGGCTGGGTGTCCATCCCAGCCCTGGCAGCAATCCTACCCCAACCATTGAGTGCTAGAAAAAGAAGAGAAATAAAACACAGCGCAAATAGTCATTTAAGGTTGTGGCTGCTGTTGCCTTCTGAAGCAGCCAGGAACCAGAGCTCTTGTAGAAAGGGTCTCTTTCCCAGATGCCAAGACAAAGGGTCAGAACTTTGAGCAATCTGGTCTAGTGAGAGGTGTCCCTGCCTATGGCAAGGGGGTTGGAACTTGATGATCTTTAAGGACCCTTCCAACCCTAACCATTCTGTGATTCTATGAAATAAGGGATCTGATTTTCCTTGCCATCACAGTGAGTTTATCCAAACTCATCCCTGCAGCAGCCTGGCTCCTCAGGCTTACAGAAATACATTCCTGTTAGCTCATCTCAAACTTCTGATCTAATGTAACACCTTCATAATACACCTTGCCTTTTGGGACAGGGCAGATAGATAGTCACAAGTAACTCAGCATATTATATGTCATTTTACTATGTCCCTGGTGTAAAAATCTCTTTTTCATATGGTTACAGATTTGTCTGAAATTTGGGTGCTTGGCTACCACTCAGGTGAATGTTCCATAAGGTCCTGGTTCTGCTCTCTGACTGGCCACGTTAAACTTGTGTAATTAGGCTTCTGGGGCCACTACCCTTGAGAAAGAGAAGCCAAAATTTGCTTACGTGCTGGCCAAATGGATGGCTGGTTACTTAACTTCCAGCCCTTTCACACCGCATGGCATAACACCACCGCACAGGCAGTAGATGGAAAATTGCAGCCAACATCCACTCCCGGTTCAGCCACGTTGCTGGATCACTTAAGACCCCAGGATTCGGGTTTTTTCCCCTTCCGCGGGAATGCTGGTCCCTGTGCTGCGGGCTCGTCCCGCCAGCCTGAGCTCCCTCTGCCGGCACCGGCACCGCAGCACCGGCCCAGGGGCAGGCGTCCCACCCACCTTGGGGGCATGCATCCCAACCCGGGGACATACTCCCTTCACCCCCGAAGCAGAGCCCGGCAGGGACGGTGTGTCCTCCCCACCGTGCACATCCCACCTCCCAAGCAAGCACCCTAAGGGAGTCAGTGTTGCTGTCAGGTTTGGTCTTTGGTGGATGCTTGTTGAATTATTGACTTGGGAGTGGGAAAAATCCAGGTCTGGGAGCTGAAAGAGGTTTATCCCAGACCAGCCAAGAAGTCGGTCTAGTGGTAGGCTCTGGAACAGCCGGTAAGCAAAACAAAACAAGCTTTGAGATACTGGTTTGATTCAAGCACAGCAGGGCTTTGAGCCAGGCTCAGAGCATGATAGCGAAGTGTCCTAAACTTCCTGCTCTTGCTGCTCAGAATTGCTCAGGTTTTTTTTCTGGAAATTCATGCAGGAAAATTTCCCAATTTCCTAAGTAATATCTATCGCTAGAACTGCCACACCTTTTTGCATCATGAGAAGCTTCTCTTTCAGCAGATTGAGATTTTCCAAGGAAAAGCTACTGCACACGCAGCTCCCC
Organism: Pedionomus torquatus; assembly: GCA_013398155.1. Lineage (NCBI taxonomy): Eukaryota > Metazoa > Chordata > Aves > Charadriiformes > Pedionomidae > Pedionomus > Pedionomus torquatus. The sequence goes on from VZRU01010791.1 coordinate 414,821, forward strand.
GCTAACTCTTAAAGGAAGCCAAGATGCTGGGGTAGATTGCACTTGCGCTAGAAATGCAGGCAGCCTCAGGAAAAGGCATTCTACGTCCAGTTGCAACAAGCAGAAAAAAATCCAAACACAGTAAGCACCTAATTTTGTCTGGGGATCCCTGCTCCTCCATGCGGGAGGTGCTTTTGCAGAGCCCCACAGAAGTCTGGCCTGAGTCTGCGCAAGAGGTGTCTGCTTGCCAGGGGGTTTGACTGTGAGCTCTTTGCGGGAGGAACTGTGTGTTGCTACGTATTTGTGCTCCACCTACCAGTATTTTTGATAATATTGCAAAGGCTTCTTGCTCTTCTTCCAAGGGAGCTCTTTCACTGTGGTAGAGTCACTCAGAGGGTGCGGGGAAAGGCTCATTCAGCTTCAGCCCTTCTGGCGGTGCAGCCCTTTTATTGCCACGGGTTTCTTGGCAAAGGTTTCACGGGTTTCAGAGCGCTGAACTCCGGGCTGCACAGGTGTGAGGCACCCTCTGGTTTGCAGCAAGGTGGGAAAGGGCTGCTGCCCACTGTTCAGAAGAGATGAAAAGGAGAGAGAAGGTGGCACTGCAACCACTTCTTTGTGCTGTAGTAAGTGATTTTTTCCCCCCCCATTTTTGCATTGTCAGAGCCAGAGCCAGAACTGACAATTGACTATTGGGTTTAGGACCCTCTCTTTTTTTTCATCTTTTGGGGAAGGAGAAGGAAAGAGAAGATTTTGGACAGGACAGACTCATTATCATCTCAAGAGATGCTGAGCTAAATCTTGAGGATTTTACTCAGGTTTTCTCTTGGGTAAGGATCTGTCTGGTGGAAAGAGAAACTGTGCTAAACAAGGACTATTGGATTTGGCCCTATGGAAGTCATTTACAAACCTTCCCAGTGGGCTCAGAGACTCATGACCTTCAAGCACTCCTTAGAGGGTGCTATCATACAGATTCAAAATAATGTTGGGGTTTTTTTTTCTGTCTCCCCTGACAGTTTCTCCTTTTTATTTTTATTTTTTTTTAGATGGGTTGTGGGTTTTTTTAAAGTTTAAAAAACCTCTTTACAGTGTCCTTTCCCCAGCCAGTGGTCTTTCCTACAAGTTATTCCTAATGTTTTACAGGATGACATACACATCCTGCCTTTGCAGCAGACTAATACCTGGGTTTGAATTACTATTGAATAAGCAGCAATGAAATCGCTATCAAAATAATCAGTAGTTCCAAAAACCACAAACAACAAAACAAGCGGAGTTGAACTAACTCAGCAAGACCATTTGTAGCATCAGGGCCGGTGAGTCATTTTTCTTTTCCCTCCCTCAGCAGACTCCATCGCTGCCTCGCTCAGCCCCGGGGAGGGCAGGTGGAGTGGGTAGGGCATGACTTCAGAAAATTTAAAAAAAAAAAAAAAGAAAGTCGACATCACTCAGGTCACGTGATGCAAAGGGACCAATGGAGGCAGGTTCTGGAAAGGGGAACAGTTAAATTTGTAATTTTGGTTGTGTGAAACACTTCTTTGGGCCTCATAAACAACCACAGAACCACAAGTTGGGTACAGAGGCAGTCACACAAGAGCGGGTCCGGGATATTGGTCAGCAGGCAGGGCGAATCGTTTTGACTGCAAACCACAGAGTTTCGTAGAGTGGTAAGCATCATCAACCACAACCGATCCGCTATTTTTTTTTTTCTTTTTAAGAAACAATTTCGGAGTTCTTTTAGCAAAAGAACCTTATAATCTGCTTTGTGCTGCTCCTGAGGCACTGGGATAAAACACGGTGTGATGGCTGGGAGGAGGGTGGTAGAAATGACCATGCTTCATTTTTCACTCCCCAAGGTAGAAGAAATCATATATTCCTTCACTGTAAAGAGAGAGTGAGTTTTAAAGAGGAAACAATGGCTTCAAACAGCATATTTGAGTCACTTCCTTCTTACCAGCACTTCTTGAGAGGTAAGTGCCATTCAGACTTTCTAAATATACTTTTTACTTTCCCATACTTAAGAAATGCATGTCTAGAGAGTATCTGGGGACATTCTTGTAGTACACGATTTTTCCCACTTCAGTTTTCTTTGAGGTGCTCTCATCAAAGCTAATACCTGAGCCTGCAGGAATACCATCTCGTTACTTATCAGTCTGTTTAAGAGATCATAACAAGGACTCATTTAAGCTGTTCCTACAGCCATTGCATGCTTGTGCATTTTCTCTTCATAAATCAAAGTGCGGTAGAATAACTCACATGATACAACAGCAGTAGCACAAGCCCCTTTTGATTGCTTTTGGCAGAACAATGACTTTTTGAGCCACTGCCATGAAAAATGACAGCCAACAACATACGACACATATTACAGGCTGAAGCATGGGGGGTAAGCTGTTGCATACAGCCAGCAGAGCGTGATGCTGTCTCACTTACGCTAGACCATCAGCCTAGATAAAGGCATGCTCACCGGGGAGAAGTCAGAAAAAAAGCTTAGAAACTTGCTTAAAGTTAGCTGCAACTCACGTGGCTCAGAAAAAGAAGCGGTGTGGATAAACTCAGAGTTTCTGTTGATGCCACACAGGTCCCGGGTAACTACGAGTTATCTGCTTCAGCCAGCCTTAGAGGAATGAAGCAGTCCTGTAAAGGCTGAGAGGGGGATAGAAGGACTTCATCACCCTGCAATCTGTCTTTTTTGACCAGTGACCAAGCGCACTCAGAGGTTCCTTCTAATGTTCTCACAACCCCCCATGGAGCTAATGGTTTAGTCATAGGTTATTCATACGAGTAAGCCAGGGACTGGCACAAAAACCTCGTCCGCTTCTTCATAATGACCTTCCTAAATAGCTCATGCTACAGCTGAACTTTTCCCCTTTCCAAGCAAGTCCTCTGACTGCTCAAACCCTTTTTGCAGCAGGGCTGTGCCCCTGCAGATGACAAGGCGCACAGAGCTCATCGCTTGCCGAGCATGGCAAGGGCGCTGCCAGAGAGCAGCACTTCATAACTCTTTATAGTTACAGACTACATGTTTCCTGGCCTCGCTGGCGGTGTCGGTGTGAGTCATGAGTTATTCGTATTAATAAGCGGGGCTGGGGAATGCGGAAGGCTCGTCCCAGCTGCTGTGTCACAACAAGCAGCGGCTCCGCTGGCACCCTGCTGCTCCTGCAGACCAGCGCTCGAGCGGGATGCAGGAAG
>VZRU01010794.1:187-44196 GCA_013398155.1 Pedionomus torquatus
AAAAAGGAAAGAAAATAAAAAAGGATAATCAACTCTGGAGCGATTATAAGATGGTCCTGACGATTATGTTAGGAGCAGCTCTTAAAAGGTTCAGTTAACGAAGGTGCTTTTTCTCCTTACTCAGTAGGATAACCCTCAGCCCCTTTCTGAGTTATTATGTCCATAAATATAGTTCGACTTGGAGAAAGTCTTACAAATTTATCAATTCAAACCCGTGTTCTTTCTAGACACATCTTCCCTTCCCGCAGACCTTTTTGTAGCTTTGGAACGGAGAGTTCGCCATGCAGAACGAGTCTGCTAGTAACCATTATCAAACTAATGCTGTGTTAAAATGCAGTATATAAATAAACTGTACATACATTAGTGGCAGCGTAAAATCACTACTCTCAGACGTGCCAACTTTCTGCGTGAGAGCGACAGACAGACGAAATAAAGGATATGTTTACAAGATGGGCTATGCTTTCTGAATGAGGGCTTCAGATTGGCTGAGGAAAATCGGCGTATTTGGCTAAGTCACTTAGTTGGAGAAGTCCCCTGTAGGAGCAGCACGATTTTAAAAATGGAACAAACACCAGAGTAAGCCTCTGAGCTACCAAGAGACCTCGTTTTACTGTAACTTAAGCCCTGTGCTTTCCTTACTCCCTAGCCTATGCCAAGCCTGCAGGATGGCTCAGGATGTCCGGAGATTTTTTTTTTGGAATGCAAACTCCTCTAATTTTGAGAGGGGGGGCGGGGGAGGAGGGAAGGGTCATTGTAATTATGTACTGGCTCCCTCTAGCGTGCCAGAGATACTGCTGCATTTGGGGTATGTACTGTGTGTGTCTGCCCAAGAGTATACGGACGTTAACCCTAGTTTCCTTCCAGGGTGAGCAGGAGAGCACCAGCAGGATAAAACAAATAATTTCACTATTACGGAGGCATGTCATAAAGAACAGATTTCTGATAATGTTTCTCATGGTCTTACTTATGTTAAAAAGACAGGAAATCCAAGATGAATTTGACTTTCATTTTCAGGAGGCTAGTGTCTCCATCACTTTTTTTCGCCAGCCTAGCGAAGACCTTTTTCTTTTTATATGACTCAGCATTAAAAAAAAAATAAAAATACTCTGACTCCACAATGAAGTCAATACATTTTAGAGCACTCTGCAGTTTGTAAAACACGTACTTGAGACTGAATTAAGAGGAAAACTATACAACCCTTTATCCAAGTAACTGGAGCCTTTGCTTGTAAAATCTGCCTTTTTTTATCAAACATCTTGCAGCTTACAACATCCCATTGATACCAACGACATGCATGGAATACTTAGAGGAAAAATAAAATCTGAATCACTAGCACTAGATCTTCAAACCTATAACAGGCTATGAGGTGATGATCATAAATTAAACGCTTACCCCTTGCCCTTCAATTCACTGTGGTTTTCAGGTTAACTTCTACAGAGCTACTTTTCAATCCCCTTGTTCAGATTAATTATTAGAAATTTCTAATTATTTATTGGAAATCGTATCATCTTGACATCTTAAAAATCTGTGGCTCTTCAACCCAAAGAGACTTAGTTGCCTAACTGGAAAAAGCCAGATAAAAAATTGTGCCTGAATATGAATATATGCCTCTGCCAGGCTGATGTTTGTTACATCAGACAGTTTATAACAACAAAATGGCATTTATTGATTTTAATCCACCTGTGCAACTAATGAATATTTTATTTGTTTGATGATTTTATAGTATATCTAAAATGCCTTTTCTGTCAAATTTGTAACACATACTACATATTTGATAGCTTAGACTGGCATCATAATTTTCTATACATTCGTCAGGAAATTGCCGTGTTTTTCATGTAGAAAAAGTCAGAAATAAAATGTATGAAGGTAATGCCAATGATTGTAAATAACACCTATGTGCTGTGTCATGTCACTGTGTATCGAATATATAGTATTATATTCATTAGGGAGAAATGAATCAAAATTAAATCAACATTTAAAAATGCTTATTAACAGCCTGTTGAGAAAGTTGTACTTTAGAGAGGCTAATACATAGATGAAAAGCAAATGCTTTGTAATAGGAATACATGTATAGAAGGCTTACGCTATCTTACAGATCAAGAAGAATAAATAAAATAGACTGTATAGGAGACACTTAACAAACGAGCAAAGTCCAATCTAACAGCCTTAACAAAAATTCTGTTTGTGGAGGAGTTAAATTGTGTTTTGGAAAATTACTTTTTGGTACTTGAAATGTTTGTTGGAAGTTGTAGTCTGACATCAGCCAAAATAACTGATAGTAAAAGGACACATATCAAAACCAACTTTTTAAGAATGTGCTGAGCATAATACACCGGTATCCAGACTTTTTTGGGGAAATGTTCATTATGAAATCTAATAATTTATTATTCTGTCTACTTTCAAAGTAGGAAATAAGTAAGAAATATTGGAAGTGTTGAAATGAAAATCTTTAGTCTCAGCATGGAGGGTACTTAAGCGTAGCACAAAAAGTCTCGGAAGAAATATCCCTAAACAAATAAAGAAAATAGGAAGGCAAGGAAAAGGATCAATATAGTTAAATGTCAAGGTTCAATATTTAAGTTATTTGAGCCTAAAATGTATCGTTGGGAAAGCCCAAATTCAATCATCTTGAAAACAATAGAAAGAGGAAAAATTAGAAAGGCCAAGGAGGGAATTTGAGGAACAAGGAATCCATATATAATAGAATGAATTACCTGTGAAAACCCAAACATATGCTTTAGCAATATGAGGAATCCATGACAGAATTGGCAGGCCTATTAACTGACTAGCTATAAAAGAAAAATTCTGCAGAGAAGTTAAATTTCTGTGCTCCAGTACCCACAGAAAATGAAGACATTTCCTTAGGTCAACCTTTTTTTAGAATTAAAGATGAGATGTGGGTGTGTGCTGAGGTGTCAACAGAGATGTTCTTAAAGAGCAAAAAGCATCTAACTAAATGGTAGTCATCAAACATTCTTATAGAATCTGAAAATGTAGCAAATGAACTGTTAAAAATATGCAGTCATTAAGATTGGTTACTATGTGTAAGGATTAAAAGGTATGAAATCTATTTGTCTTTTAAAAGGACTAAAAGGGTGATCAAGGAATTATGGTGTGGCAACCTTTACTTTTAGTGCTAAGAACATTAGTTAAAATGACAATTAAAAATAGAAATTATATGGCATCTAGAGGAATCTAAGAGAAGTACTGTCCAGAAACTCAATGAAATCGATAGAAACCTTTCCACCGATTTGATTCATCCCGTAATAGCAAAGTATCACAACTCACATAGATTAAAAGGACATTTCTTCCATTTGCTAGTATTGTTTCAAAGTAGTAACAGAACAATAGATAAAATTACTTATGTAGCTCTGTATGGAAGTAGTTCTACATCAATTTAAACGTGAGTCCACACCAGCAAAAAGTGTAGAAGAGAGAGGATAGTTCTTGAGAAAGGGAACAAGAAATAATGGTACAGTAGGTAAAGGCAAGAGAAGGTAAGTGCCTGCACTTTTGTATCTGGGCTTAGTGGACTAATGGAGGGGTGGGGGCCAAGAAGAGAGAAATAGGAAAAGAGTGCTGAAGTGAGGCAAAGGGCTATTTAAAAAGATTTCAGGCAAAGGGAATTAGCAGGTGGGAGATAAGCCTGAGATTGTCACTGAAACAGTTGATACCTACGTTTTCTATCTAGCTGGGAAGTATTACTTATACAGCTGTACCTGTGTCATTTTGGAAACAAGCAAACACACAGAGACAGATTCATTAGGCTTACAGAAAGGGTGACTTGTCAGGCACAGGCAAGTGGCTTAGGACTTGGATTCTCATGCCTCTTTTCAGGCATGTTATGTAATGACTGTTTAGCACAGAATATAGAAATTTTTTTTTTTTTTTTTTTCATTATGGNATGGTGAAAACAGGATACACTGTGGGATCAAACCCAGCTCGTGTTTCAAACAGATTAAGTAGAAGTTTTCTTAATGATTGAAAAAAAGAAAAATTAAGCAATTTATTTAAGAGCAATTGAACTAATGAAAACCGTTTTCCTACAGGTGTATCTTAATTTTTCCACTGCCACTACTAGCAGCTTCCTCTTGTGTCTTCAGTGATGGTTACCCTGCAGATGTGAGTGCCTGGATGAGAGGGACATGCTGCTGGGCCCGGCAGCAGCTTCCTGGAAAGGCACAATGGCTATTTTTCCATCTCTCAGTTAGGATATCTATTTATTTCTCTTACATACCTACCAACTGGACTGAAATTTAAACCACGATCAGCTTCGAAATGTCTGTCCTCCCCCCTGCAATTTTGGTTGAAATTGTCCAGTAGGCACAGAGAGACACTCAGGTAATGGTTAAGAGGGCTATTTGTTTACTTACATAGCCTCCTTTAAAAAGACCTCTAGAACATTAAAAATTAAAATATTTTAGCCATTTTATTATAACATGATGTTAATCCTGGGGGTACAGTATGGCACAGTAAGTATGCTCACATGATATGGCTTGGCATGTTGTCATAATGCATGCACTGATGCTACCAGTGAGATAGGAATATACTATGTGAATATAGACATTAGATTTTGTAACATAAAATAGATAATATTTGCTTTTTCAAATAAAAGATATTCTCTGAAACACGTAGAAACTTTTCTGAAGAAAATATTTTATGGATTTGTCTTAAACTTGGCAATTTTTGTTTTCATGCTAAATCGCATTAAACCCTATAGAGATCACCAATATGTTTTGTTTCGCTGAATAATGAAGTAATGGATGATGAAAATCAATTTTCTGAATTATTTGTGACAAGTTTGTTGGAGATGAGAGCACATATACCCTTCATTGTTACAATGATTTAAATATTTGTTTAGAAATTTATAAATGTCATTAAAATTTATTAAATTCTTTAATGTCATTTAGTTTGTCTGCAGTTATTGTAGGTAGATATCTCCTATATCCTTTAAAAATTACATGGAAGGACAGGACAGATGTTTGTCTTCTTGCTCCCCTCTGGGTTAGGCTGCACTCTGGAAAGGGGGTAGATTATGCCTTCCCTGAGAATGCAACAAGTGAAGAAACTTATGAAAGTGCAGCATAAAAAAAGAAGGAAGGGGGGAAATGTGAGCAGAAACTCCTGTAAGTGCTGAGAAAGGCAGGGAACAGAACTGCTATTCAAAACTTAGAGACGAAGGAAAGAAAATGTTCTCCTGGGCTTGGGGAGGGGATTGTGTAATTCTCTGCATTCCTGCAGACCTGCTTGACTGAGATCATACATGGACAAGTGGTCCTCTTGTCTCACAGCAGCATGAGCCAGGGGATGTTCATCTACACCTTTTCTATTCTGTCTCACTTTGAATCTTTTATAAAGCTTTGTTTTGGAGTAAAATCTGATTTTTAAGGGTTTTTTTTGGTGTTTTGTTTTTTTGTTTTTTTTTTTTTGTTTTTTTTTTGTTTAGTTTGTNGAGCACTATTATTACTTGCTTTAAGGAACCAGGTAGATCTGCTCAAAGATCTAGAAAAGTGACAGATGTGCAGATAGAACAACTGGTAGAGAACTGTTAGAGGACAAAGTTGGAGCAGCCGAAATTAAAGTAACATTTCAAGAAGAATGTGTCTGATGATATGGAAGGTCGGGAAAGCTAAAGAAAATGGGAGCCCTGGTGAAAGTCTTGACAAATGTGTTTCATGAGAGCAGTCTAAGGGCAAAAGCACGTGCTGTGTGGAACTGTAAGAAAGATGCTCTACCAAGTAGACTTAAAGGTTATGCCCAATAAAGGTTAGGTACGGAACAAATCTCTTCCCTTCTTTTCCTTAAAAAGCAACCAAACAAAAAGATGGAACAAATACTGACCCATCAGAGTTTGAGTGTCAGAAATTCGCCTCCACTGGTATTCTTATATTTACTCCCCAAGTGGGATGAAGATATCATGGTTTTGGAAACTTTTGGTTTCCAAGTGCAGTGCTTAGTTTCCTGTCTATAATAAACCTGAACTATAAGTGTAAAGTAATCTCTGTGTATAAATTTTAAGGAGATGAACTTCCTATTGGAAACAAAACCCAAAATAATAACAACAAAAAGAAGAAATTAAGCCAGATTTTTTGATTGTCAGTTTTTTCCATTTTTTTTTGTCATTTTAGTTTTTTGAAGTTAGTGTTTTGCAGCCTCTCATGAAATTGCAGTCTCCCTAGGAATCACGAAATACCTAATACATTGCATAGTAAAGATTCTACAATCTAAATTTGCCTGTTATGCAAACTTTTGTTTCCAAAGTATTCCCTTATTCAGTTATGAGCTCTACTTTAAACATGACTGATTGCAACAGTGTAAACAATTCGGTTGCTAAATCTCTCAGAGAAATGGAATCCCATTAGCTCTTTCCTAGCTGCAATTTCATAAGATTAGAAAGAAAGAAAGAAAAAAAAAATAATCCCCAAGCAAAAAAAACACAGGTAATGAAACTGTCTCTACTCTCCACCCCGAAAGTCCAAAGACACAATTAGGAATAAATAATGATAATAATAAAAGCAAGTGTCACATTTGTATGGTTGCCTTTTAAATGCGAGCGACATCTTTAAACTTTCTGTAGGTGAAAACCTTTTTTCTCTAGTTTACACATCTATTTGAAACTGAACATACAGTTTTGTTCCTGCTAACTCTTTTCATTTGTATACTCCTGTGTGAGCTCCAACATAAACAAGATTCGTAAACAGCAGACTATAGATAAGCTTTCAAAATGTTATGTGGCATTTTACCCACATATCTGTCAAGTAAAAGGTTAGAATCTTCACTTTTTAAAGAAAAACATACCAATTAGTAGCAAGGCAAGGCTGTCTCGAGCATGAGGTTTTCAAAGTTTGACATGTCTGTAGATGCAACACAACCCATTTATGTGTATGAAGCTCCCTTTTATTTTTCTGATGGCGACTGAGGATACAGAGAGAACCCCACTTCTGATGAATTTGCAAGTGCTCACAGGAATTACAAGATGAGGTTCTTTGCTTGGTATGTCTAGTATAGTTACACCTGGACAACAGGGTAGCAGACGATTGCTTTGCCTTGTTTGCCTAGCAATTTGAGGCCTCAGTACTGATTTCAGCGGCGTAATTGCCAAATAGGGCTGTCAAATGCTCTTATCCCCAGTGTGCAGAAAAATAAGGGAGACTTGAGGGCTTGCTTCTTGGCATGGGCTAGTGGCACTGGAGGTCACTGCAAAAGCTGGAGAGTGATGACAGCAGCATGTGCGAGGCCACCGGTCCTGTTCCTGATGGGGCATTGGCAGTCGGCGCTCAGGGACATGCAGGGCTTTGGCTTCATCCCCTCAACACATTGGCCATCTGAAGTGAGATGAGCTGACCTGACAGTTGGCTGCCAGAACAGAGCAGTAGGAGCCTGTGCCCCCCCGTAGGGCTAGGGGCAAGCAAGAGAGGAAATTATGTTTCTGAAAGTCGTAATTCCCTTCTCTGTTTGCTCCTAGGGTGGTGCTGTTATGCATCCCTCTTTCTGCAGGCAAACTGTTGTCTTACAGTCTTGTCGTATGTGATTAGTTAGAATCTAGTTCTATAAAAAACCCAGAACCAAATGTAAGTAACCAAGGTGCAAAATGAATGTTTAAAGAAATCCTGTAACCTGCTGCAAAACCAAAAACAGATCCTAAAATTAAAATCTGAAAAACTGTATCCTTGAGACCACTAAAAATATTTAGTGACTTTATCTGCCTTTATGAAAGACATTTTAAAGAGGCTTGACTTTTTAAAATTGGAAAGTGTTCATGTCCTGAAAATTAGGTCCTTTAAGGCATGTTATCGATAAGTACATAAAGCCACTTGTTACTCTGAGGACGTTAAAGACAAATAGCACATATTGGTGGATTACCTATGTGAAAAATCAAGAAAGAAAGAGAAACAGAAAAAAAACCCATAATCTATACATGCTAGTTAGCATTTCTAGTTAAGTTAAGTTTTATGTGTTGGGTACCAAAATAGTTTTATTTTTATACAGGAAATGGATTCCTGGCTTCTGCCCTGCAGAATTTATAGTGTAAATAAATTAACATAAATGTATTGTGACAATTTTCTGTTTATTATAATATCTTAAATTGTTAGCAGACTTAACAGCTTTACATACTTCTAGAGATAACATCTGAATTGCAAATAAATCACTACAAAGTGTGTGTTGCAGACAGTTTTTATTTAATGTGCACAGTCATTAAATATTTAAATGGCTAACTTCTGACATTTGCCTGCTCCACTGAATGTGTCCACTGTAGTGTATAAAGGGGAGTGTACTATATTAGGATGGGCAGTATTTTAAATTAAGATTTGGTTTACACTACAAATGTTTAATTTGGATCTAATGAGTCGGTTACATTGCTAAAATAGGAGAGTTATTTTAAATATATTTATTCCAATGTAGGGAATATATAATTGATTTTTATCCTTTTTTCACTTCTGTGTCTTAATAGCTAGTTCCTGTTTAACGTGTAGTGATTCCTATTAAACCTAAATTAAGTGCTTTTTGGAGGACTGCTATTTAAAGTTTTACTGAAGAAGTAAAAATTACCTTTTAATTAACTACTTAATTTACATGCCAAATTGAGGATATGTAAACATCTCTGGGGCACAAGAACATGCCATGTTGTTACAGTGAATGATGACCCGGCATCAGTTGTATCCTTATTTCTGTAACGGTGAGGCCATATACCCTTATTGCATGGGAAACTTCGGCTGACAGAGTGCTATAGTGCAACTCAACTGTAATGCTGGCTGCCACCTGATGTGTGAGAGCACGAAGTCTGTCTCAGGGTGTATCTGTCAAGTTCAATGTCTCACCCTTATCTGAAGGTGCTTAATGATTCAGGGTACTGAAAAGACCGAGTCCTTCGTGAAGACTGTGGTTGACAATTTTGCTTTTTTGTCCCAGTAGAGCAGTCTGCCATAAATATAGTTTATCTGGAGAAGGACCTGACACCTTCAGTGGACAAACCTGATACAGTGGAATGAAATCCCATGAGAAGCAATGACGATTTTATACCTCAGCAAGTTCCTGCTTCAGGTTCAAGGCATTTCTCTTAGCTTGATTTAATGGAAACATATAGCAAAATCTATATGTAGGTAACTTTAATTTATTAAGATGAAGCAGCTCACTGTTTTCTCTTTGAAGCAAGGAGGGCAGAGCAAAATTAAAATGATTAATTTATACTGCTCCATACACTAATATTAGATGTTCTCATGTTACAGTAATAAGTGTCTATCAAACCCAAGTATATTGGAGAACAGAAGACCACATATGGCCAAAAGAAAGACAAACTCACTGGGGCTATGTTTTGGTTTTGTGCTGGAAACAATGTTGATAACATAGGGCTGTTTTAGTTATTGCTGAGCAGTGCTTACACAGACTCAAGGTCTTTTCTGCTTCTCACTGGGCCCCACCAGCTACTTGTGGGGGTGCACAAGAAGCTGGGAGAGGACACAGCTGGTACAGCTGGCCCCAATTGACCGAAGGGGTATTTCCCTTCATGCTCAGCATATAAAGGCAGGGCAAGAAGAAAAGAGTGGGGGATGTTTGGAGTGATACTGTTTCTCTTCCCAAGTGACTGTTAGGTGTGATAGAACTCTGCTTTCCTGGAGATGACTGGACAACTGCCGGCCCATGGGAAGCAGTAAATTAATTCCTTGTTTTGCTTTGCTTGCATGTGTGTGGCTTTTACTTGACCTATTAAACTGTCTTTATCTCACTCCATAGGTTTTCTCACTTTTACCTTTCCGATCTCTCCCCACGCTGGGGCGAGTGAATGCTTGGTGCTTAGTTGCTGCCTGGGATTAAATGACAACATGGTGTCAGGGACCTAAACTGTACAAAATACATTGTCACCAAAACGGCTGAATTCAGATATTATTGAGCTCTTATTACAGACATAATCATATAAAAAACTGCTGAAGGAGTGCATTTGAAATCACTTTGCTATTTTCTTCTCTAAGAGAAAGGGGCGTCCCTGATTGTTGTCTCTGATCTTTAAACGCGGTAGTCATGGTAGTGTAGTATTCACTTCTTCAGCAGATGTAAATTGTCTCTACGCTATTATGCCTATAATCCTGCTCCTGCTCCCTTTCAGAACTTCAACAAGTAGCTACATGTTGAGCTTTTCTACCAAAGGTTCATCAAAGCACAACCAGATTTAATCCTTCACCTACATGATCATCTTGTTACCATTTGACCCATGTGATGCAAACTTCAAAGAAGCCCCCAAGCAACTGAATTTATAGAATCACGGAGTCAGAATTGCCTAGGTTAGAAGGGACCTTTATGATCATCTAGTCCAACCATCAACCTAACTGATAAAAAAACCCAACCCAACCCAAACAAAACAAAAAAGCCAAGCCAAACCAAAACTCAACAGACAAACACACTCCTTCACTAAACCATGCCACTAAGCACTGTTGCTAACTCGTCTTTTGAATGTCTCCAGGGATGGTGCCTCAACAACTTCCACAAGAAGTTATAGAAAAACACAATTAATCAATGAAACTTGAATCACAACTTATTTCAGGTCTTTTTTTTTTTTGCTTGTTTGTTTTGGGTTGGGTTTTGGTTGATTTTTTTTGTGTGTGTGTGTGTGAATGTTCTTAAGCATTTTATATAGCAAACCCTTTTGTTTACAGGAGGCATTGTTCATTGTTTCATATTAAACTGCAACTATCTCAAACAACTTGATACAGTACCCTGCAAATTGGGCCCAGACCTCTGAAAAGCTACTTATCATAAAGCAAGTGCATAAAAGAAAAATCGCAAAAAATACAGAGCAGATTCACAGGAGGGTTTTGAAAAACCTCAGAGAGACCAAATTGTTGTCTATGCTGTCTAGCTCAAAGAGTTTAAAATAAGAAATAATACAAAGGTACAGCTGGCACACCTAACCGGTACATCACTAAATGTCCACATACACACAGTGTATAGCCTCTACTAAGAAACTAAGGTTCATATGTAGATTAATATTTAATCTCCTTAATTCTGTTCGGTGAAAGTATTCTTTTTCAGTATGTTCATTTACAGGTGAAGCTGTGGATGCTGTCTGGTAGATTCTAATACACATGTTCTCTTTCCAGTCAGTGGAAGAATGAAATGAAAGAAAGAAAAATGACAACAGTTAATGTCACACCTGATCACATAAAAAGAACAAAGATGGTTAATAAACAGAGGTAGGCAAACACTAATACTTTGGGAGACTTTCTCTTGTGTGTGACTGGCATGAATTTAAACCGATTAAATCATTCCATAGTTGGCTATAGTATAACCTAGGTTTGACTCTTACCCTACTGACTAGACACAAATTCTCATTGGGTTTAACAGGCCTTTTCTGGTATTAAGTATATTTATGCAACTAATTAGGAAGAAAAAAATTATAAACCCATGCTTTTTCTTTTCTGTGGGATAAATAGCTCGTGTCAAGATTAACAGTAATGTAGCTAATATTTCTAATGTACCAGGACGATTATTTGGAATATCAACCTGCAGAATAAACAAGTATTGAAGTTTTGTCATCTTTTGTAAAATGCCACAGTGCTGAAAATCGCACAGGGACAAAACTGGAATGTTAAAAGGAAAGATGCTGTGTTTCACAACAATAGGAAAACTGAGACCTGTGAGCTAAAAGCCAGTGATGGCTATTGGCAGCTTCTAAACAAGGACATATACTTATTTTATTTCCTTCTTTTTTAAAAAAAGTAAAAATATCAGAATCTCTTCATGTCATTGCTTTTGCCCATACAACAGTTTCTACAAAAGCATAAAGGAGAATTCACTTCCAATTATATGTTGTTTATTTGAAGTCAAATAAACAACTTTAAGTAATTTGCATTGAATAATTCATTCATTCAATCATTAACTAGGAAAGTGTAGGAAACAGATAGCCAGGTTTATACATGGAGAATTATCTTCATCCTACTGATATCAGATAGAATTGTGCCATTAATTACCATGGCAGCAAAAGTACACACTGTAATACTGAAAATAAGTTTAGCTTGAATTTCTTTTTTTTTTTAAGTCTTAATATAGGTGAGCACAGCAATGATTTAGTTTGCAATCAATGATTTATAAGATCTCTACCATGCCACCCAGAGTAAAACTATCCCAGAAAAAGTTAGTGTAAATTATTTTAAATTAAGTATGTAAATATATTAGGCTATGACACTGAAATAGTGCTCTAAGTTGTTTCAGAGATATGTTGAAAAAGAAAAAGTAGTCTGTTCTAGTGGATTTTAAGTTTTTTTTTCCTTTCAAATAGGATACTTTCAATCAAAATATTTAGACTTACTCATTTTCGACACTGACTCACCAGCACCACAAAGTGGAGAGTAGAGTCTCTGGTACATTTTTACTTGAACCAATGCAATCACACCTGAGATTAACAGGTGTAATGGTATTTATCAAGATGCATTTTAATTGTACATATTAATATTTCTAGCACTGTTACTATATTTCAAAGAATGAATAATAAGCAGCCTTCTATCTATCGTTAGAGCAGATAGACGGAGAGTTGGCATGCATTGTAGTCTAAGTCTCCAGATGTGTGGTGTATATGCCACAAATAATGTGAATGCATGTTTGAATTTAGGCAGCTAGTGATCAGTGTAACATGTTGAGCTCTCAAGCAGATTAATTTCTAAATCACTTTATGATGACACATTTTTATCTCTTGCTGTTTCAATTACTATGATAAATTGGGGAGTGGGATTTCTTCCCACAGTAGCATCAGATACAGATTTTTTTTCGTGGATTTTTTTTTTCCTCACTTAACTCATCTACATGTTACAGTTTAAGAAGCATACTGCTAATTAATTGAGTCAATTACATATCAAGCATATCAAGATGGAAACTTGTGTGGCCAGTCTTTTCCACCCCTCCGCCCCCCCGGCATTTCTCCTGCTAGTTCTTTTCATAGCAAAGCTAAAACAAATGGATCTCATACACCACATTTGCTTTAGAAAGAGTTACTGATTTGGTGCCGCAAGATTTTGCTTCCATTTCCCACTGCTTCTGTCAATAAAACTGAAAACAGTTTCCATTAGATGCTTCTGATAGTACAATATCATCAGAGTTAAAGATTTGCAGACATTAATTTAACTGACAATAGATTATAGAATCTTGCTGTCCAATTTCTGAATTATGGGGAAGGTTTGGATGATAAACAAGCTGAAATGCCCCTTGTTTGAAGGAACTCCTGGGAATAAAAGGTTCTGTTGTGTCTGTGCCTTTTTTTTTCTCTCCCAGGTTTGCTTTTTCTTTTGAGAGAAGAGAGATTAAACTTCTGCCATAAAATTTCTCCCAACATTTTAAATTAATATGTCTTGCCTATGATTTCTTCCCATGATCCACTTTTTTTTTTTTTTTTATAGATTTAGGTGCATATGCTTTTTTGCAGCAAGAGCTGTTTCACAGAAAGGCAGCATATTTTTTGCAGAATTAACTATGTCACAAGTCTCTTTTGAGAAAGTCGCAGCACTCATAGCACGCTGTCAGGGGTCTTTTCTTAATGAGAATCAAAAGGATGCTTTAGTCTATGATAAAGTCCAAGCTATGGTTTAAATATGTATCAGCTGGTTGTGGTAAACCTTCAAAGGAAAGGCAATCTCATGAGAGAATCAAATTTGTCAAGTATATATGACTCACATGCGGTAACCACTATGCTTTTTCCTTTGCTTGAGTAAAAAGCTGGAGGAAAAGAGAATTGGAAACATCATTTATGTTGTTTACTTAGTCTGAATATATTTAAATGCTGCTTCGTAAACTTATTTACAGTGTGGTATAAGATAACAAATAAATTTCATAATTATTATTTCTTCTAACATCGTTTTTACACCTGCAACTTCACAAATGCCTCATATTTTCAAAACCAGGACTCTTGCCCCATAGTATTCATAACCAAATTTACACAGAATGTGTAAAAAGCCCTGAAAAAACAAAGTGAGGTTTGTTGGCATAAAAGAGCAGAGATATTTTAGGCACTGAAAACAGTTTTGGGAATAGAAATCGGAAGTCATGCATGAGATATGGATACACACAGTAGGTAGGACTGTATCTGGGCCAGGAAAGAGTAAGGACTCAGTCCAGTGGTAGGCTATGGCAGGCTCTATCAAAGCCTTGAAATTGCAGAGGAGAAATTTGACCTTGTAGTGTAATGAGACGGAAAACCACCTGAGGGACTGAGGCATGACTTGACATGATCAGAGTGGTGAACAAGAAAGATAACCTTGGCCACAGTGTTTGGAGTGGACTGGAGGAGGGAGATTAGAAGGAAGAAGGTTACAGTGGCTAAGAGGTCACAGCAGGTGAGAGATAATGAAGGCATGAAGCAGGGAGAAAAAAAAAGATGAATAGCTAAAGATACTGTAGATGGAGAAAAGATATGATTTGGCCAAGAATTTGGACATGTGAAAGTCGATGAGCATGTTAAAAAAAAAAAAATGTATTCAAGGCTTCTGCTGTGTTTATTTACTATTCTATTGGCATGCTCAGCCAACTTGCTGTAGTAAAAGTCACAAAGGTATCTAGATCATCTATATCTTTATCTGTCTGTACACATTCACATCTGATAGCTATTTTTATATTTTGACTGTAGAGCAGCACTATGGAATTTTGCTGACTCTACCACTGATTTGCCCTGTGATCTTGGACAGGTTATTTCTGTTTGCTGTGCTTTGTAATTCTCTGTCTGTGAAAGCAGTGGAAGCGGTTCTTTCCTTTCTTTGTACGTTATAGACAAAAAATGATAGATACTATTCAGTGGACTTGGAATTCTCTGTAGAGCTCAGTTAGATGCCTCCTGGGCCATCTCACATGGCCAACTTCACAGACACCACTGGGATGCAATGGTCCCTTTATAGTGGCAGCACACCAACTCCAGATACCAGAGTGGGTCGAGTGGGTCTGGTGTTTAGGTTTGCAAGAAAGTTAAAAATTGCTGTGCCCAAGTAGGTAGTTTTGACTGGAAGTGTGAGAGTTCAGCTATGTCTGAATCCATCATAACCAAAAAGTATTTGCAGACATACCTCACCTACCATTTTGCTTGGGGGATTATGCATGGCTTTGAAACTTGTTATCAAAAGACGGTGGTGGTTTAACATACCAAGGGACTTTACCAAAATATTAGTAAATTAAGACATTAAGCAGACATAATACTTGGGAGTTTCAGCTGGGAGTACCAATATATTTGGAGTGTCACAATTCTGTGGAGGAAGCAAGATCACCTCAGCAGTAAACACAGACATAATAGTGACTATAATTTTTGCTAAATCACAGATTTACATTCTGCACTGAGGAGCACTCTTGCCCTAACAGTCATCTTTGTACCACTGGTGCTGAGGCTAAGATCCCAAGAGAATGAGGAAGAGGGGGGAGGTCCTTCACCATAATGCTAAAGGTGGTTACAGTTGCCAGTTTTTCCCCAGCTGAAATTCTGAGTTAGTCAGAATTCCTGAGAAGATTTCTGTGGGTCATTTCTCCTGGTTTCCTCCAGTAAGATATGGGTATAGAAACCTGTTTGCAAGGGCTACTGTGCAGATTAGTCAATATTTAGGGAAAAAAAAAAGGGGGGGGGGAATAAATAGTAGCATTTAAATATTTAACTGTGCATTAAAAGGGACCAGTAAATCATGTTTTGTGTTTACTACAGGAAAGCATGTTGTTGAAAAGCAATGGAGTGATTTTCTTAGAGAGCAGAAAATTCATAGAGAGATAAACTCAGGAAGAGATCTTTCCAGTGTAATGAAGGAATACATAATACAGATTAAAAAAATCTGTTGAATATTTAAGATACACTTTTTAACTTTCTAAATTAGATTGTTGCCATTTGCTCCTGAGACAATTAGCAGGTGTCAGTTAGAAGACACAATAGATTATGTACCCAATTACTTTCTCTTTTCAGACAACAGTTTGCAGTCACAAGAACGTGTGAGAAGGTTTAATCAAAGATTAGAACTTTTTAATTAAATAGGGCTGTATGTGACTAGTCATTTGACATTAATTACTGTTTTAGTTGGATTCCTTTTGATTTGTAAAAGGCCCTGAGCACTGCAAAAATTATGTCACATCATAGAAACTGCTGATTATTAAAACAAAAAGTTTTCTTCATCAGCCCATCACTCCTCTGCAAAAGAAATGTAATTTCAAAAGTGAAAAAAAAAATGGGATGCCTCAGAGAAGGAAACCAGTGAGTTTTAAAAGCAAAATAGCAGATGGTACTTCAACTAAGTCTCCTTAGAAGGGACAGTCTGAAAGCCCTTAATTGTAATGATTGATAAGGTCTTCTGTCAATGCTCAGCAAAACTTTCAAGAGACTAAACAGCTGGCATGAGGTTCATTTGGAGTTTTAACTAGTTGACTACCCTTTGGGGTGTCTTAAAGCTAACTAGCATCACTGATATTAATAGAGGACATCAATCAAAATGAAACGCTCTAGCAGAAACTGATCCAAGACTTCAAGTAATATTTTAATTTGTCGGCCTACAGAGAGGAGGATAAATGTTAACACTGTCCTTGTGTGATAGCTTTAAATTCAGGTCCGATGGTGGCATCAGTGTTTGCAAGTCATTCTTTTGTGAGTTTTGCTTTTTCATACACTCCACTTATTCACAGTAAAGTGGGAACAGTGACAATGAAAAACCTTATCTGAATAGCCTGCAGAAAGAAAAGGGGGGAAAAAGAAGATAAAGCTATAAAGGAAGCAGGAATAATTCTTAACTCATGTAAAGATTAGGGGTGAACTTCACACAAACACACACTTGGAGCCATTGTGGCTTCTGCGGTGAACTTTTAGAGTGATTTGAAGTGGCGGGGGGGGGAGAGATATGTCTGTCTGAAGGTGAATAAGGAAAGAAAAGTGTCCCTAACCTGCAATGCTATAGTGCAGTTTCTGCACATGGAGCTTGGGTTGATGTACCTGTGGCTCCTTTCTTAACCTAACAAAATGCTGTTCCATGTCAAGTGACTGGATCTGTCTACCACAGAGCTTGTTCTTGGGGATCATGAGGTGCCCAGCACTCAGGGTTGGCAATGATTACCCATGGAGAAAGTTTGGAAATGTTTGAACTCATGATAGTCAGATTGCCAGCCATGCTAAATCCAAATCTGGGCTCTGTATGCCCCTGGTTTACCACAGTCTAATTATGCTAGTAGATTTTAAATCAGCAAAGCAATGAAAAAACTCTTTTGCACCCCAAATTAGCAAAGTGTAAAGAGTCTTTTCTAGGCAAGAGTGTTGACACGGTAGAAAGAAATAATATTACCTGGAATTAGCTACTCTCCACAAATTGATACCTGATTTACATGCAAGTCAGCTTCTTAAAGTCCAGCACAGGAGGTTAATCTGCAGTTTGAATCACAGTTAAAGACAGCAAAGTTACTTGATGGGAAACAGAAGTCCAGTTTATAACCTGGACTGAATCTGAAGAGACCTGGGTTCATTTCTGTGGCAGTCTTCCTATGTGACTGGGAGAAAACATTATTCAATTTCTCTGTAATTCAATTTTCTAACTAGGAAGTTGGCTGTACTTTTCTGCTTCACTCAGTAGACAGTAAGACTTTGAAAAGATACCTGTAACAGGTGTTGGTGCAGTGGGACAAACAGTTGCTTCTAAAGACTGATGTTATTTCTAGCATAAATTGTATTTATACCTATTTTTCTAGTTTAACCTTCAGTCTGCTACAGTCTGAAAATCGCTATGGAAACTGTGGTAGTCAATGTGGTATTTAGTCATTATACCATGTCTAGGTTAAAAAATCTTTCCTAAAAAATCTAAGTCACAGTGTATTTCCTATAGGATTGAAGCCTCTCCTGAAATGGACAGAAGTGTTCACTCCATTACAATAAAATGTTTCCATTTAAAAGTGAAAAAAAATACCAGTTGTATATGAAACCAAGCTTTGTAGGAAACTTTAGTTCTAGAATGAATGGGAAAAGGTGTGCTTTATTATTGAAGAGATACTGTTTTTCAAGGAAAAAAAACACTGAGGAGAAACAAAATTATCATAGCATTTTGTATTCACTGCATCAGTTATTTCCCAAAGAAAGCCTATCAGTTAAAATGATAAATTTTAACCTTTACCGATTCTTCTAGAGAACATTCAATTTATATTCTTCAGGCACTTTGCTGCTAGTTCACCATACTGATGCAAAATTATTGTTTTTGTAATATTTATAAAGATCTAGTTACAAGTTTTCAAGGACATATTTCACACTTTTATTTTTCAAATCTAAACCTTCTACTGTAAGTTAAGATAGAAATGGAACAAAAAGGTAACATATGATGCAGTTATATGCTTTAATACATTAATATTTAAATACAATATTATATTGAATACAAGTCTGGTGGTCAATAGCAAATGCAAAGGTCACGTTATCAAAGAGCACAGAAAGCTTGAAGATGTGAATACCTATGGATAAATATTTCTGCATAGAATCTTTTCTATATTTTTTCTTGTTGCTCCTATAAGATCAAATAATGCCCATATGAGATTAATGACTTCAAACTCCCTTTGTGAATCAAGTCCTGTAAATGTTGTTGGCATTACTAAATTTGGAAAAACAAGCAAACAAACAAAAATCCAAAACAGTTTGAATATAGGTTCAAATTTGAGCCTTGCTTAATTTGTATCTCAAATAATTTCAGTAGCCATGGTGTCAATTTTTATTTAGGTATTCTAGGTTTCTGGGCATTATTCTTAAGAGATCAGCAGTGTTACAAATTAGTATTACAGCCCTTGACTGCTGCTGCAGTGCTGCAGTTAGATGCTATCCTTGCTCTGCAGTGTAAGGGTGTGTTGGGCTGATAGGCCTGGGATACAAAATACCAGCATGCGGAACAAGGAGATGGTAAATAAGAGTGCCATAATGAAATAGATGTTTGCTTGCCTGCTGTAAAGATAACTTTCTTAGGGTAAGGCACACAACTGTAAATCCTTCAGAGAATTTCCTTTTCCTTTTTTTTTTTTTTTTTTTTTCCTTCAATTTCTTTTAATTCTCTGTTCAAAATTATGTTTCTGTTCCTTCAAAGTGTGTGTGCCATGTCAGTTGTCTGAGTAGGGGAATTTGGATCTTTTCTGGAGAACATCTGAGCAGGCACAGAGATAGGAAGTTCTGGGGATTGCCAAGGGCGAGAGGAGTAGGAGGCAGGGACAGGTACAGCAATTAATTGGGGTCCTACAGGTTTTAAGCAAACTGAAAGCCTTGGTAGAGGCTTCAAGGATGGCAGAAGAAAGGTCCCTACTAACCATGCCATTTGTTTCAGCGAGGAAGTGGCCAGGTTGACTGAAATAAGTGCAGAAGCAAGGACTTACCTTTAAGATCATGCAGAAATAGGAGTGGGGAAAACGATTTATAAATTAGTTAATTAATTATTTATTTATCTGTCCTAGTCATTTTGAATTTATCTGCCTGAAAATGTTTTGACTGATTTGGGGTGCTACCAAAGCTCTTGTAGATATTCCAGTAGAGCTCAAATACTCAGAATGTGTTTCAGTCTTTGCTACGGAGTACACTGAGTAATGCCTGTTTTATGAATTTTAATCTAATGATCTAGACAACTACCAGTTTAATGCTGTTGGAAGTTCAGTGTTAATATGTGTGGCCTCTGGCAATAGGTTAGTTATAGTGGGGATATTACGAGTGGAAATGTTAGTCACCTCCTAAGTAATATCAGAGATTTACAAATGTCACTGGTGCAAAACCTTCAGATGTAGATACCTAAAGCAGTGTTTGTAGCCTAAGGAACAGCTCCAAAGGAAAGCTTGTGTGTTAGCATAGGTTCTTTGCTGTATGCCAGGAACTGAATTTTGCTGAATTAGCACCTAAAACCAGAATATACAAATGCCGAAGTACTGAGCAACGTGATTTCAAGATCAGTCAGTTAGAAATGATAAAAATAGGTGTCTAAACACCCTTTCTCATCCATTTTGAGAACCTAACTCTGGTACATAATTAGCTGTCTGGATGAGACCGAACCTCATTTAGGACTCTGCTTTAAACACAGTAGCTTGGTGGTTAAAGCAAATGCCACAGAAGCTGGAGATTTTGAATAATACCAATTTCTCCTGTCTCATAAGGTATTGCATTGAGTAGAGAAGAGCCAGATTTGCATTCTGGTTCATACTCTTGCTGTCACTGTAAGTTTTTTTATCTGATGGCTGCTGTAAACTGGGTAGGGAAGCCGGTGCCCAGTTACCCCTGCTGTTGAGTATTTCAAGCACTGTGCTGTAGTGTTCTGCAGCTGTTGTGTGTGAATGAAGAATTCCTGCTTGGCACCCACCTTTTGAATTCAGTCCAAGCTCTTCTGAAGCAAAAGTTTGATTTACGTATGTAATCCATTCTTTCCTAAAGTTAGTCTGTACTAAGTTTGAGAATCTGATTTAGAATGAACAGTGGTTGATTTGACTATAAATAATTTAATTATTTTTTTAAAAGTTAATATGTATTTTTTCTACATTTCATTATTGTGCAGTAGGAAAAAACCTATCTGTGACAATGACAAAAGTGGACAGATCCATTTTAAGCTTGGCTAACTGAACCAGGAAATATTCTATCTATCTGTAAGTAGATAGCCAGCAACTTATTCATCCATATTAGGAATGAACAAGCAAATGAAATAAAAATTCCCCTGCAGAATTAAAAAAAGTTCTCATTTTGATAGAGGGGATGAAACTATAAGACAGTAACATTGAACATAGTGATTTTCTACTGCATTTACCTTAGACAACAGCACAGTGATATTTAAACAAGATAGTAATTATATGAAAAATGTCAAATAAAAAACATTCAAAATTCAAATTTATATAAGACACTGTGAAAAGAATGAGATATATTAGTTCTCCGAACTTATATAAGTACCTAACACAAATCCAAAGACAATTCTTTTTCAGGGTGTCATAAGAGTTGTGGGTGTAACTGGTATATCTCTAGTAAAAATGGAGAGTTCTTAGATGTAGGTTTACTTTGACGTTTCTTGTTACATGTCAGAGTCAGTATACAGTAAGTCACTTTATCTCTAGGGAGATTTTTCACCCTATATTTTTGCCGGTCTTTGTAATTATTGAAGGGAGGGCTGAGGAATACTTTTTATTTCCTTATATGGTCTACATGGAAGGCAGGAGAAGAGTTTAGCTATAGAAGCACATCTCTTGCACTTCATCGTAAGAAAAGATGGCAGCTTTTCTAAAATGCCCTATCTAAAATGCTTATACCGCAGAGGATAGATGTCTTGAATTAATGGTTTCACTCCATACATTCACCCTTATCCTGCTTTCTAATGTAAACACACCTTTTAATCTCTAAGTCTTCCATCAGACTGTTCTAAAGTCATTAGATTTTCAAGTACTGTTCATGGGCTACTAATGGTTTTGTATCTTAAAAAAAAAAAAAAAAGAAGTTTACGTGTTCTTCCTTTTTTTTAAGCTGCTAAATTGGTGTCAGGTATAGCTGAATAAACAGAATATCTCAGTGACATCCACGCAGTGACACATCAGAGCTGCCACCTGCTTGCACATCTGAAGAGGTGGGATATTTTTCCTCAAGACAAACTACTGCAATTTAGATCTCTGTCTGATAATATCTGAAAGCACTTTCTTGCATAAAACCAACACAGATCTATTCCTTATATAAAAAGTTTTGTTTAAGAACCAGAAACGTAATGGATGGGAATTCACTGATATTTCATTGGTGACCTTGATATAAATGTCATGAACTACAGAGCATTAGGATGAATCACTAGTTCAAGGGAAGATCACGATATGAAAAAAAAAAAAAATTGATGACATTGGTGACTAGTGTAGAAGTAGATGAAACATACTTGTGTCAAGTGCAGTGTCATTATCTCAGAGAGCAATAAACTGGGAGCTAAATCAGATGGGAGTGGAAAAAAAAAAAAAGTAAGAACTAGCTGTAATAGTCTATCAGGGAACAACACTCCCTCATGAAGCAGCTCCCTTAAAAAGCAATTACAACCCTAGTATGTATCAGTTAAAATTACTTCAGCAGAAACAAAGAAATAATAATGTCTCCATAGAAGGAATTCTAAATTTGAAATTTTAGTTTATACTGAAATCTTCCATACTGCTGAAAAGATTTCCCTATTCTGACATGCCCATTTCATAGGATCATTTTTTCCTACAGATGACATGGAGTCTTAGGAGACTTGTCAGACAGAACTTCTCAGGTCTGGTTTGTTTCTATCACCTTACTGCTGAGGTTTTTTTGCCAGTATTAGATAATGTCCCATCCAATGCTCCTGTGAAAAAGACAGGAATTCTTGCTGAGTAAGACTAGATATGAAGGATGTGATATCTTACAACAGATTAACTCATAACCAGTAAACTTAAAGGTAGGCATGTAAACCTTTTACAGTATTGAAAAAGTAATATCAACATTCAAATTGAAATTAGTTTGAAGACAACAGCACTGAGTTTAATTTTATGACATTATTCATTTACACCATCTGAGAGAAAAGGTATTTGGAGAGATTGTGGGGGAGAAGGTGTTAACAAATGGGAAGTTTTAAGATTATACATCCTGTCATTGGGATAATGAAAACTTTCGGTTTTTGTTCCTTTTGAAGAAGTACAAATTGCCATAGAAATATTAATAGCATTCCTTCATCAGGATAACAGAACTAGGAGGATAAATATTTGATCAGTAGATTGTTGAAGATAGATAAAAAACACAGACCTTGTGCTAGAGTTAAAGGGATAACAAGCAAACCACTGAAAATTATCAACATTTTCTTTTGCTTTCTAGCTGCTGGCCTTATAATAAAAAAACCCCACATGTATATGCTGTTACATTTAGGAAACAGCCACCAAAAAGGAACATAAATATTGGTTAGGTCTTATGTAATTGTTTGCTTATCTCTTGTTTCTTGGCCCTTAGACCAGAAAACTCCAGCATATTAACTATAAGTAAACAAAAGACAGAGTCAAAAATACCTGGTGTGAGAATTAATTATCAAATTAGAGATCTCATTTTTCATTTGTAAATAAAAGACTTGGAATCAAAAAGAGCTAGTGTGGGAATTTCAGCAATGAAGATGCATACAGTAGAAGTGATATCTTTCACCTACATGGCTTTGTCAGCCTTGTTGCATTTAGAATACAGAATAATTCAGAACTACGTAATAACATTTTTCTACAATTGGTCTCTAGTCTGTCTAGCATCTAGCCAGTATCAAAAGGTCAGAACGTACTGTGATGCATGAGATGAGGAGGCATTTGCTGCTTGGAAGTAAGACTAGTCATTAACACACATACTGTTGGCAGTCTAAATTGTTCTTGGGTGCTAGGAGATGGAAACTCTCATCTTGCCTGGTAGAAACTCCCTACATACTCACTGGGGTGTTCCTCACAAGACACAATAAATTGTTCTTGCTTGGCAGAGAAAAGCCTTCAGGCCAGCACAAATATTCAGTGTCTCAGAGAAACCCTTGGAGTCATCTTGCCAAGAACATTTTATCTTTTTTAGACATACGGGACTTTTGTGAATAGGTCTTATTGTTCCCTGATTTTGGCCAACGAGGTTCATGAAAGGAATCTGTTGTAGGTAAGTGGACAAACAATAAAACTCTTCATATTCCCACCCTAACAGCTGCTAACACTAGTAGAAGTTAGGTAGACACCTTCATTAATTGATATTTTAGACTGAGTATTATGTTTCATGCTAACAATGGACCATTGCTACAAATGCTGGAAATAATTTTCACTGCTAGCATTATGAATAGATGATGTATTACTCCTCTTCCATTTCTAAAAGCGTTTGCCCTTTTATGTCTCTTTCTGTTTGCATCTCTTTCCCTTTTGTCTCTTTATCAAAAATTTTTTGTGGACCTTGTTTTGACCTTCTTCCCAGAATTAAAACTTCACAAAATAGTCCAGAAGAGGCCAGGGTAAGTGAGTATTAGAAATATTGTAAAAAGATATTTTCAATCCAAGCAAGTAAGCATTTTCCAGCTTTGAAATTATATGAACATATATCTGATAACAATACACTGCCAAACATGGAATGGAGTTAAAAAAAAAAAAAAAAAAAAAAAAGAAAAAAAAACANCCAAACATTTTATTTGGGCTCAAATGTAATCTTTAAGACATTCTGCATTTTAATTTATTTTCATTTCTTCTAAAATTCTCTAATACATTATTTCCCAAACATTAACATAAAATTGTTATTGGAAGTTGCTAATTACTGTATTCTGCTAACCACATGGGGCCTTAATTAAAAATCATAATCCCTTGCAAAATGTACATGTGTATAATGAAAACACAATTCAAATATATTGTCAAATAACTGGATTTTATTACTTAAGCTAAAGGAAATAGATACATTTGCTAAAAAAAAAATGCTCAGAAAGCATGATACTTCTTGATGTTGCAGTTCTCTACTATCCAGCAGTGAAAACAATAATTATTATCAGTTCTTCATGTTCTTAGTGTTGGCATTGATAATTGTTTGCATGAAGAATGCAACCATGCAAAAGCACAGTAGCACTTCAGAGGAAGAGAAGCTGCCAAAGTCTCTGTTGAGGCTTGCCAAAAAAACAGCCACAGTAGGGTGTCTCTACTATAGCTCTCTATCATAGTGCATACAGGTCCTGCTCTTAAGGATAATCACCTGCTACTGAATAGAACTATTCATTGAGACTGAGGGAGTGACTAAAACACAGTCTCAAGCCTTTCAAAATTGCAAAGTTGCCAATGCTCTCATTTTCGCAGGAGTCTCCTGATACTTGGTTAACTTGGGCTTAGTGCCATGTAAACACTATCATGGAGCCTTGGAACTGGAATCAGCTTATAGCTGGGCAGCTGAAATTTGGGATAGGATGCCATATGAATCTTTACATTTGTCTATGGAGCCATGTCCTCAGTCTTTCAATGTATTAAAAAAAAAAAATCTTGATGGAAAATTCAGTTCTACTCATGCTATCATCCTTCTTTTTTATTTTACATGAGACAAGGTTAATTGAGCCCAAGAATGAAAATGGTATGGTGAACTCAGATATATGTCACTCAACTGAGAGTAAGTAGCTAGTTCCCATGAATAAATTCTTGCTCTGATGTGAAAGAATTCAGATGAAAAGAGTGAGATGCTGATTTTGAAAGCCTACACACCTTGGGGGAATACGCACCAAAGGGAATGAGTTTGAAAAGTGATGATAAATTGCACTCCCTGTCTTTTGAACTGTAGGTTGGCAGTTAAACCATTCATCCAGTAAGCAGATTTTAAAATCTGGAAGCAATTGATGCCTCCTGCTCCCCAGTACAGCAGTGGCCTTAATCACCAAGCCCTGTGATTTCTTGAGACAGGAGCAGCAATTTAGTGAGGAGAACTGCTGATAGATGTTTGCCTTTGCTCTTGCAATTAAGTCATCATATCCAGAAAAGTCAAATGACCATAGAAAGGCTTGTCTGATTGTCCTTTGAGTGGGACAGAAATTATATTCCTTCTCTATCTAGGATTAGATATGTACTTCCTATGCCATTTGGTTACAAGGACCAAGTAGTCCTGGGACTAAAGACCTGACAAAAATATCAGATTTACCTCTTTGCTACTAAGTGCCATAACAACTAGGAAAGAGTTTCTCATAAACATAGATAGCATATCTCTTCTAATACCATGACTCCTGCTTGACAGAGGTTCCACCCAAGCAGGCAGTTGCAACATGCTCTTTCCTGTGACTGGAAGGTTATGGCCAATGCTGGATCAGGGCCTCCAGCTTCTGTGAAGAAGAGTTCTGGGCATTAAGGAGATGTGAAAAAAAAATAAATAGCAATATTTTCAGACTTCTGGAGAAGTGGGTAGCTCACTGACTTACTATCCTTCTACTATACCTCAAACCAGGACACCTCTGATTAAACATGGAATATATTTGGGCAATGGGCATATATTTTCAGTAGCCAGGTCTGAAAAATTATGTTCCACCTTCAGCAGCAGCAAATTTGAAACCACACAGGAGGGCATTCTTTAGATTTAGGTATTATAAGAATTAGGCAGTGATGACCTAGGTAATGGTCTGGGCTGTAGTCAAGTTTGGGCTTCTAAACCTCAATTTAGAAAGACCTTAAGTGATCCTTAAATTCTCTTACTTTCATCTTAGGCCAAAATCTTATATTGGATCTAGCCCATAAGGTCTTTCTTGGATTTTCTAGTTTGTGATGTTAGGCCCTCAAAAAGACATTTTTCCTTTGAGTTTTGAACACTTTTTTTTTTCTTTTTTTTTTTTTTTTCCAAAGAAAGTGTTTCTGCATGGAAAACATCTGTGATGATTTATATATTTTTGTAGTAATCCCCTAATTCATTAGAAGCAGTATCTCCATTCAGCAGATTACTATGTAAATATATGTGCATAAATCTAGGAAAGTTAACTTTTAAAAGGGACAGACACTTTAGTTTCTAGAAGCATTTTTATTTGTAATGTTGTTTCCAGCTGTGATAAATAAAGGTCTGAATTGCAGCGGAAAATGTAGAAATCGAGACCCTGATCCTGCACTGAATTCCAAGTGGGCAGGAGGTTTGCCGACACAGAGTTCAGTGCAGGATCAGGGCCCTAAAATCTGAACTTACAAGGGCTGACTTTTTTATTCTACAGTGTTCAAATGGACTGCTTAAAAAAAAAATATAAATGCTTCATCTAGACAGCAGGGCACCATTTCAGGAACTGATTGCCCATTATAGTACTGACAATAAAATAGGAAAATACCCCAAGGGAGAAGGAGCAGGGCCTTACGACTTTCCCACTGAACTCAATGTGAAACTTATAATTTCCTGCCCCCACTTTCCAGGATGTGTCAGGTTTCAGTGGCCATTGCATTATGCTCCTAAGCCTCTTTTAAGGAAAACTGAAATGAGGGGGCTTATTAAAGAAGAAAACCAGAGAAAAACATGGCAGAAATCTGAGCTCCACTACAATAAAGATTTCTTTAATATCTACAAATGAATATATATATATATGTATATTTATTATTTATTGTCTTTTGTCTCTCCCAAAATTAATCAGCCAGAAGTAACACTCCTTTGATTTATGTTCGCTCTGCTAGATTGTGAAAATGCGCTTGCCATACATAGATGTGAGCTTATCCATTTAAAGAGATCTTTTCACAGGTCCTTTTTTAAAGGATCTCTGAAACAATACTCAGGGAGAACAAATCAGACCCATATACAGATTCATATATTCTCCTTTCCTGCCTCAGATCCTAGAAACCAATATACACCCTCCTCCTCCCCACACTGAATCTCCTTTGTGAAACTTCCAGCAGTCTGTGGTAGCAGAGAGCACCTGTCTGGGTAATGCAAAGGGATAAGGGAGTATGTTAAACAAGGGCAGAGGGAATTGGGGAGGGATGCAGGAGACACAGAGCTAATTGAAGCAAAGCATTTTATTAATCTAGAGTGCTGTCTCCAGGCATGCCTGAAATCTAAATAATGATACTGAACTTCAAAGGCCTTATTCTCCATTCCTTATGCACTTACTACTCCTATTTAAGTTAATGGGACTTCTAAGTATATAAAAATGCAGAATCATATCATGAATAAGCTGTAAGAATCAATTGGCAATAAAGTCTTATACTCTTTACGGAAAACCCAACCAAACAAAACAAGACAAACCCCCCAAAACCAAACCACCTTTGTCTAGTCAATTCTTTCCTGCCTATTAGTAGCAAGAGTAGCCTGAACATCAAGGTATGTGATTTCGACCCTCTGGAGAGCCACCTAAAAGCCTGAACCTCCTTTGAGACTTACTGTTTTCCAAGTGATTTATTCTGCCAATCTGTTCTGCTGTCATTGGACACTTGCACACATTGAGGATTGTGTAGAATCTGACTAAAAAGTTGAGCCGCTTCTCAGGTGAGCTCCAGGATTTGGCTTGTGCATTTTAAAAGTCTTCTGTTCTTTCAGGATTGTTACATATTGAATTGTGTTAATTTCATTAAAAAAACATTAGTTACTTCATGCTTTCATGGTGCTTTGAATCTGTAAGGTATTCTGAAAGTGATAATTGTTACTTGTAATATGTACTATTGTTATTTCATCTTTATTTTTCAAAAGGCAAAGAACTGATTATCCTCTTCCTTATAGGAGTCCACAGAGGTATGGGACCCAGTTCTTCATGTGCTCATAAGGATGTAATTTGCTAGGAAGGGGGGCACAATAGGAAATACTGTTGCACAAAACCCCAGATATTGTTACCTTTAGAACTGCAATTCCAGGACTTTTCTCAGTTTTCCCTTTCTCTAGCAATATCATCAAAATGGACATCCTAGGACTCACCTCTCTCTGAACGGTGGAGAAATTGGTCTTATCCATTTTCATCTTCAATTTCATTTGTTAGCTAGGATATATTCACTGAATATGCTATGGGAGACATTACAGTATAAAGCTGCTAAGTGTCTTTCTCAATTGCATTTAAATATTAAAATTAACATGAATTTTTTTGTTGTTGTTTTGAACTTTAAAATTTCAATGGAAGAATGTTTTCCAGGCTTGTTTAATGTCTTTAATGTCTTTGTTTAATGCCCTTTCAGTAAGTTTGCAGGCAACACCGAACTAGGTGGGAGTGTGGGTATGCTTGAGGGTAGGGAGGCTGTACAGAGGGACCTGGACAGGTTGGATTGATGGGCCAAGGCCAATGGGATGAGGTTCAGCAAGACCAAGTGCCAGGTCTTGCATTTTGGTCACAACAACCCCAGGCAACGCCACAGGCTTGGGGAAGAGAAGTTGTGGATGCCCCGTCCCTGGAAGTATTTAAGACCAGGCTTGATGGGACTTTGAGCAACCTGCTCTAGTGGGAGGTGTCCCTGCCCATGGTAGGGGTTTGGAACTCGATGATCTTCAAGGTCCCTTCCAACTCTAACCATTCTATGATTCTATGATTTTAAGAGTGGCTATAAAACTGCCCAGCAGAAAAAAACCTGGAGGTGGTGGTGGACAGATGGCTAAACAGGAGCCAGCAATGTGCCCAGGTGGCCAGGAAGGCCAATAGCATCCTAGCTTGTATCAGGAATAGCATGGATCAGGAGTAGGGCTGTGATTGTGCCTCTGCACTCAGAACTGGTGAGACCTCACCTCAAGTACTATGTTCAGTTCTGGGCCCCTCACTACAAGAAGGACATTGAAGTGCTGGAGCATGTCCAGAGCAGAGGTACCAAGTTGGTGAGGGATCTAGAGAACAAGTCATAGGAGGAGAGGCTGAGGGAACCGGGCTGAGGGTAGACCTCATTGCTCTCTACAGCTGTCTGTTGTAGAGAGGTGGGTATTGGCCTCTCTGCCCAAGTGAATAATGACAGGACCTGAGGAAATGGTCTGAAGTTGCAGCAGGGAAGCTTCAGATTAGATATCAGGAAGATTTACTTTACCAAAAGAGTGGTCAGGCACTGGAACAGCCTGTCCAGGGAGGGGGTTGAGTCCCCATCCCTGGAGGTATTTAAGAAATACGTAGATGTGGCACTTGAGGGCGTGCTCTAGTGACATGCTCTAGTGGCTGAGATTTTAGGGGCCTTTTGTGTGTGTATGATTGGACTCAGTGACCTCAGAGGTCCTTTCCAACCGTGATGATTCTGTGATTCTGTGAAAATGCTCCAACATCCATGTAGCNTTGCATGTAACTTTTCAGAAGCATTTTGTCTAACATTTTTATCCACCTTTGCTGCCGCTTTGTTCCAGCTTTACCTGCGTTTCTCCCAATTCTCCATTTCACTTGATGTTGGGCTCCTCATTCCAAGTGAATTCCTTGCGTTTAAAGATACACAGGTTAATACCTGTTTAAAGATCTGCTGGAGAGACTCAAAGTGGCACGATCCTTTTTTATATAATACACCATGCAAATGAAGGCAGGCAGGAGAGTATACAATTTATAAATGAGATTCCAAGGGGTGTATCCCAAATGTATGTTAAAGGGTATGAAGCGTGTCTATCAAATAAGAGAAAACTTTTCTCTTTCCAAGTAGTCTGTACATACTGACTTGCAGTGACACTCTGCAGTGAAAATTACCTGCAGTCCAAGGTGAACGGTCAACTGAAAATCTTTTATACAATGACACTCAATATTTTACTGTGATGTCCTCATCTGGGAGAAGCCTTGTAATGGAAAAGCTGCTTGATGTTAATTGGTGATCTCAGGAAAAAAATACATATATATCCCCGTCCTCTATTTTTTCAGGGAAATAAGACTTTTATGACAGAAAAGGATTCAAATTTCATTACATGTGTCCCAAAATTCTCTGTTACAATCCATGAGCTCAGGGTGCTTGTGGACAGCCAGCTTAATAGTAGCCAGCAGTGTGCCCAGGTCGCCAAGATGGCCAACAGCATCCTGGCCTGTCTCAGAAACAGCACAGCCAACAGGAGTAGGGAAGTGATTGTGTCTCTGTTCTCAGCACTGGTGAGGCCTCACTTTGAATATTGTGTTCACTTTTGGCCCTTCGCTACAAGAAGTACATTGAAATGCTGGAGTCTGTCCAGTGGAGAGCTACCAAGCTGGTGGGGGGTCTAGAGAACAAGTCCTATGAGGAGAGACTAAGGGAACTCGGCATGTTTAGTGTGGAGGAGGCTGAGGGGAGATCTTAGTGTCCTCTACAACTACCTGAAAGGAGGTTGTAAAGAAGTGGGTGCTGGCCTCTTCTCCCAAGTGAATAATGACAGGACCTGAGGAAATGGTATGAAGTTGCAGCAGGGAGGATTTATACTGGAAAGAGTGGACAGGCACTGTAACAGCCTGCCTAGGGTGGTGGTTGTCCCCCCATCCCTGGAGGTATTTAAGAAACATGTAGATGCGGCACTTGAAGGCGTGCTCTAGTGGCCGAGATTGTACGGAATGGGTTGTATTTTTGTGTATGGTTGGACTTGGTGTTCTCAGAGGTCCTTTCCAGCCATAACGATTCTGTGATTCTGTGATTCTAAACTATTTCTGTTATTAAAAAAGCTTTGTTAGCCCCCTAATATTGGCGTAAAATATTGATAATAATTGGCTGGTTTTTATTTTTTAATGAGAAAAGTATTTCATGGGGAAATGAGAGTTCATCCAAATCAATAGAATTTGTGAGAAAATTTCTATTTTAATTAAATTGATTGGAATCCATAAACAGGAGAAAGCTAGTCTCAAGCTTTATTTGCTTTGTTTTGTAACTAAACCAAATTAAAATAATATGTTTTCTATATGAAATTGTTTATTGGGTGTTCATGGCAAGGTAGCAAGGGACTGCAGCAGTGGAGAGGCCAGGGCTGCCCTGTACTGGACAAATCTGGTTCCCACCAGTTTCACTGGACCCCCTGCAGGGCATGGCTGAGCCCCTCAGCCAAGATGGTGGTACCTCAGGGAAAATGTATTTAAGAAAGCGTAAAAAAACCTGCACAGCAGCTTCATGAGAGGGAAGTGGGAAAAGCATGAAAAAGACATGTAAATTCCAAGGTCAGTGAAGAAGGAGGGGCAGGAGGTGCCCCAGGCACTAGAGCAGACATTCCTCTGCAGCCCATGGGAAAGACCGTGGTGAAGCATATTGTCCCCCTGCAGCCCATGGAGGACCCCAGTGGAGAAGATTCCACTCTTCTGTGGAAGATGCCACTCCAGAGCAGATGGATGTGCCATGGAGGAAGGTGCAGCTGGTGGAGAACCTGTAATGGAGCAGGAGAGAGCTGTGAGGAGGAAGGAGTGGCAGAAAGGAACTGAGTTCAGAGGACTCACCTCAACCTACCTTTCCCCATCTTCCTGCACTGCTCAGCACGGGGAGAAGGTAGAGGTGTCAGGAATGAATCATTTGAGCCTCAGAAGAAAGTGTGTAAGAGGGAAGGGAGTTTAGTTTACTTTTGTTTCTGACTATCCTACTCTATTTTTAATTGGACATAAATGAATATTCCCCAAGTTTAGTCTATTTTGTCTGTGGTGGTAATCAGTGAGGGATCTCCCTGTTCTCATATTGGTCCACAAGCTTTTTCATCTTCTTTTCTCCCACAGACCACTAAGGAGGGGGAGGCAAAGAGGAGCTGGGTGGGAACCCTGCAGCCAGCCAAGGTCAAGCCACTAAATGAAGCTTTGTCTAAAAAAATGTTTGGGGATTTTTACTGTGAAATTTTCTGTTGATATTTTCATGAGTGCTAATCAAACCTGAGGTTTTGTTTTTACTTAAAGAAAATCTTTTCTTTAAATGTTGTCATACAAGGTGAAAGCTAAATCAGCCTCCTTTTTTCTAAATGTTTTATCTTCAGTGTTCTCTAAACAGCTTATTATGCAGTTACCCATGCACCTGCACTTGAGGGGCTTAACTCTGGTTGCAGACTTCCATTGACTTCTTCAAGTTAGAGGGCAGAGAATCCCATCTTCACTGTTCTAATTTCAATGGTCTTTCTAGACAACGTTTCAAAGGCTGAAAATTAAAAGAAAAGTATCTTTTCCCTTTGCTTTCTGTCTTCAGAGATAAAAGAGCAGCTATTATTTCACTATCCTGCCTCTCCTTAGTGTAAAACACCCTGGAAAGATACTGGAAACTACTTCCTTGCCAAATGCTTTTCTCTGCAAACTTTTTCTCAAGGGAGATGAGAGAAGTAAAGAATAAGAATATGCTAATGCTGCTTCTGAATTATTTCTGCAAGTAAACTTTTAAGATTAGTACAGCAGTATTTGTTAAACACTGGAACAGGTTGCCCAGAGAGGTGGTATATGCCTCATTCTTGGAAACATTCAAGGTCAGGTTAGATGGGGCGCTGAGCAACATGATCTAGTTGAAAATGTCCCTGCTTATTGCAGGTACTAGCTGACTTTTAAATATCCCTTCCAACCCAAACTATTCTATGGTTCTAACAAATGATCATTACAGGATAATCAACAGAGAAGACAGAAGGAGTACCAGCAGGGGTGAGATGGAGCTAATGCTACACATAGAAGTGGCCAGTGTGTCCCAAACATTTTGGCAACACTAATGTATTCCCAGGTGATGGGGAGATTACAGTACAGAAAGAAGTTTCTATGAGCATAAAGTGGAGACAATTGTATGCTGGGAAAGAAGCTCCACCAGGAAAAAGTTGTCTGCGGTAGGAGAAATACATAAGAATATACTGAAGAGATGTAGTTAAGGTCAGTAGCTCATTGTTTGTTTGTTTGTTTGTTTTTTAATAAGGGGGGTTGGAGTTCTTCTTGTACAGCAATGGGACACCAAAATTGAGGGCAAGGCAAGTATATATGGTGCTGGGAGATGAAGTGGTGTGAGATTTTCACCAGGCTGTAAAACTCTTGTGACATCTTTCAAGGGCCAGTGAAAATTTGGGATATATTCAACGTTGTTATTGTGATGAAAGATGAACTACAGAAAAAAAAAATCAGCATATAACACTGTTCCATTCCATTGAAATTTCTCTGGTTTTGCTAATGTTTGCTTAATGTGTACTAGCACAGTAGATGCATTGTAGAGCAACCATTACTTCAATTATGAGACATAATAGAAAGTCACTAAAAGATTTTTAATGATATTTTTATGTTAGCATTTAGATATATAAAGAAGTAATGCTTTTACAGTTATTTTTTGCACATCAGACTAAATTACAGTAAGAAGATAACTAATTAAAGTCGACTGACGGTCTCTTGGTGTTGCCATACATTTTTCTATTAGTCTTCCATACTGAGTTCTGGCCCAGATCTTTTCTTTGACAGATTACCAGTCGAAAACAATGGTCTGCTTGAGGAGAGTAGGAAGAAGAAGCTAGATAGCAAAAAGAAGGAGGGGATTTAAGTGTATTCAGTGATATGTAGGTGCTTGGTCCATATTCACAATTCTTTAAATCTGACAAAACTGCTTCTCAGGTTCTTTGAGATGCGAATACTTTAAATTATAATCCTTGTAGATAATCCACTATCTGAATTTATTATAGTGGAAAACCTGTCATCTCAGCCATATAAAGTAAAGAAAATAGTAAATAGGGGTGATTCTTTTAATTTAGCTTTGCATCTGTATTAAGTAGACACCTACAAGTGAGCTATTTGCATAGGCTTCTTTTATTATTAGTGGAAACATATAATCTTAAAGTAGATGTTCACAATCGGTCACATAAATTTTGTCTTTTATGGCCTATTGATTGCCCTTGGATAGAAAAAAAATTGAAAGAGACCAGTAAATATGCAGATGTCTTGTAGAACTCTAAAGTTAGGTGAGACATCTCCTGACCAACTTAATGTTGTGATATAAATAGATTATGTTCCTGAATTTCTTATTCCTAATTATTTTAAATTATTGCAAAACCTGTATTCTGTGCAAAAATGTACATCTATTATACTATATAGTTCATAAGACTACATGGCAGAACTATTTCGTCTTTCCATTAAAATGGTTGTTTTTATAGCTCAGTCATGTTAGTTGGGAAAATATATTAAACTTTTCATGTTTTGCATTGTCTTTTGTAACAATGATTATTAATAGAAAATTACCAGGAAAAATTATTTTGGATCTAATTTATTTTCAATAGAGATTTCAACATTATGAGATCTGTTTACTAATGATCATCTGGAAAAAGAATGAACTCACTTTGAAAGCATAGAATTAAAATGAAAAATACGATCTTTCTGAAGTTTTCTGGTATAGAATAATAGAATCATAGAAATATCTAGGTTGGAAGGGACCTTTGAGATCTTCTAGACCAACCATCAACCTAACTCTGATTAAAAAAAAACCCAAAACCAACAAAAACAACGACCTATCACTAAGCAGTATGTCAACCTGTCTTTTAAATACCTCCAGAGATGGTGCCTCAACCACTTCATCGGGCACCCCATTCCAATGCTTAGTAACCCCCGTGCATACAACAGTATATTTGCTTTTTCAGTAGCCTCCTGTCATCACTGTCTGTTTAAAACTTCATTTTCTTTAGAATCACATTTGCTTTTTTTCTCTCTATAGCTCTCTTTTTCCAAGTTTCTCAACTTCTCTAAGTTTCACTGAATTGCAGAATCAGAGTGAACAAAAAGATTTACCCTGTTCTGTCTCTGCAGCCGGCATTACAAACAAGAGAGCAAAGCTTGTAATGAGAAATTGTTTCTGTTTCCTTTATAAATAACAAGTAAGCTCACCAGTGGAACTAAATTCTTTAAGAGCAAGGTAGAATTTTTTCTTAGCCTCATTCAATTGCAATACAGTTTTCAGCACCTTGCTATTATATTTATGCCAATATCTGACTGCTGCTGTTATATAAATGCAAATCCTTAATAAAAAAAAAATTAAATAAAACTATTTAAAAAGAAAGAAGTGGCAATAATTGTACAAAATCAATGGAATTATAAGTAAAGACTGTTTTCTCAAAAAGCCTTGTGTTTTAACAGACGTTCAGATTTTCAGGTGGAAAAAAAAATCAATCTTAGGTGTTTGACATCAGTGAAGTTTATTGAGGGTATTTAATCAGAGAAACTTCTCTAATGCCAAGAAAGATTTGAATAATCATATTTGCTATTTGTGAAGAAAAATCAAGGTATGGTTTTTAAGCACATATTTCAATCTTGTTTGATAGTTATTAACCAAGTACAGTCAGAAAATATCTGGTAAATGAGTACTTGAAGTCAATTAAGTAAGACATGAAATAAACATACTAATCAGGGAGAAGAGTTTTTAACTTCCCTTGCTGCAGTGGCTTTTGTTATGAAGTTTGCCTGGTAACACTTCCAGTAGTGATAAAACAAGCAAGGTAAAGCAAGTAGTAAAGGCCTCCATGCAAAACAATAACTTCAACTGCAGTTATGAAACAATATCTGTGTTTTCTATTATTTCAGCTGCAACAGATCCTTGTTTTCTTGTTACAATGTCTGTTTTCTTGTTCAGAATGACTGAGCAGAGAAGAATTTATCAAAAGTATTAAGCCATATCTAATCTCAATTAGTTTATCAAGAAACAAGGGACTAATTTTATTGTCATTCTGTGTTGGCGCCAAGACCAATGTGTTCTCAGATTGTAGGATTGAACTATATTGACATGTACTCCAAAATTATGAACAAATTATGGTGATTTATTTAAATAAAAGTTTAGTTTTATTTTGGTTTTTTTTCCTTTCCTTAACACTTTAATTTATCATTTGATTTTTTCATGTCTACACAGTCTTTAATTTTCAAAATGTCAAAACCAAAAATTCTTATTTAAGCACAGAAATAACACTGGTTGTGAATCTACATTTATTGTTGCATGCTGAAAATATTTTTATTAACGTTACTCTTCTAAATCAGAAAAGTATTTTTTACAATGCCGTGGTTTCAGCCAAATTTACCAAAACCTGATTGACAGATTTCCCCCTCCTCACCCCTTTGGGTACAAGAGAGGAGAGGAAGGAATTAAAGAATTTATGAAGAATTTGTTAGTTGTTGTCTTTTACATATTTCCTGACTGGTGCATAAATAAAACTACTTTTCTAATGGAGATATAAAACTCAAACTGAGATTTGAAAATCTTTTTTTTTTGACCAATGGCACTTCCTGCTGAACAAATTTTTTCCTAGCTATTTTTTAATTGTTTTCCTCTCAGTAATCTATGTACGTTAGCAGCCTAATTAAATGGATCATTCATGCAAATATGCAGCAGAGTTTGGCCTTGAAATAGAAGCTTCAATCAAAACATTGCTGATGACCCACAGATAGAAAAAAGGCATGGCATCTTGAGGTCAAAAGGGGAAACAGGCAAGAGGCAAGAGGAAAGGTGAGATGAAGTAAAGACAGAATGTCCTTCGTGTTTCTATGAACATTAAGGGTACAGTCATAGAAATCGGCATTTTCCTTAAATGTGTGATTACACTGAACTCTTACGTTATTATTTAATTTCACTGAATTTCCTTTTTTCTGTTTTTTGTTTGTTTGGTTGGTTGCTTGGTTGGTTTGTTTTGTTGTTTTTTTTTTTTCTGTTTGTTTAGCTATATGTTCCACCTTCCTTATTTTCTAACACTGAAAATGGAGCAATAGGATTCCATTTAAACCAGCTATAACTCCACTTAAGAGAGAAAATAAGATCCAGATTTATTCAGTTTTAGAAAATTTTCATTGATGACAATGAAACAGAAGCACAGAAAAAAAAATTCTTTCACGTTAATGGAAACAATGCCACATTTATGTTTCTTACTTTTACCCTGGAGAGAGCCTTTACTTTTCAGGACCTCACCCTTACACTATCATTTGCACATTGCATTTTACTAAGGGTGCAAATATTATCACCCTATAAGGTTACTTGCATTTGCATGCCCATGATGTATTGTAAAGTGACATTTAGCAGAATTCACTTTTTTGGCTGCCATTTCCTCATCTTGCATAATACATTTTTCTTGCACTAGAAGCTGAGGCACAGGAAAATTTTAAGATTTGAGTGCACCTGTGGGATGACAGTGTGATAGACATCTGTGAAATAAATGCAGACTTATGGTGACGAGGTTCAGCTGCAACCCCCTAATATGACATTTTATAATATGGCAGGCTTAAATGGTAGAATGTTGAACAATCACAGAAAAACATTACATCATGTAAGACTGTAGTACAAGGGGAAAAATGACAACAGTGTGCAAAGCTGCAGCTTATCCTCCTTGCCATATGGTATGTCACTCACTGGAATAACACTTACGTTCCCTCAGTAAGTGCCCTTAAATATCAGGGAGTGAATAAGGCAGTACACAGATTGCAAAAGGAATTTGTAATCATATACATTACGAACTTTGTACTTTCAGGAATCATTCTACCCTTATATTAACAAAATACTCTTTAAAAATGCATATATCTTAGAACATTCCCAGGGCAGGCTAGATAATTTTAAAGCTACTTGTGCAAATGGTTAAAACCAATAATTCCTTAGTAAATGTAAAGCAGAAAAAAACCTCTCAAACTCTGAACAAATAACTGCTGTAATTTCTCTCCTCCTCTTTCAGGTTACTGTGATTTTCACACAAAGAATTTTGTATATTTATGTATTTTTTTCAGTGTATTCTGTTCTAAGTGATCCTGGTGAGAAAACAGATAGCTCAAGTTTGAAGGATATCAAACAGGATACTACAGAGAGATGGTAAACTAACTGTTCATTATTTCTCACGATGCAAAATCTAGAGAGCACTCAATGCAAGTTTCATGCAGCAGTTTTGAAATAAACAAAGTAAGTACTTTGTCATATCACGCCTGTAATTAAATTGTGGAACTCATTGCCACAAGATGTTGCAGAAGCCAGAAGTGTAATTAGATTCTTAAAAGGACTGAGGACAGGCCCATCTTCTCTATTGAACACAGAAGTCTGGAGCCTTGATCTCAGGAAGTCCCTCAGACATACTGCTGCAAGTGTATGCCAGGAGAAAGGACCACTCTGGGCTTGCCTATTCTCCATACTCATGTCTGTTGAAGGAAGGATGCTGGGACAGATGAATCCTTGTTCTGATTCAGTCTGCTGGTTTATGGAAGTATGACAGTGAATTAACGATTTCCTGGCTCTTTTACTGGAAACTGAACATTGGGAAAACAGAAAACAAAACCCAATTACTAAGTTTGGGGCTGGGTTTTGAATTGCTTATCCTCTCCTCGCCTTCCCTCGCGTCACCTTGCCTCGCATCACCTTGCTTCGCCTTGCCCTGCCTTTTATTTTTTTCAGAAAAGTATAAAAACAAGCTGAGTGTCAGACAAACAGGAATCATTACATTATTTATTCTTCTTACAATGAGAGACTTTTTAGAGATAAGCAAGTCACTTTCTATTCTGACTGCCTATAAGGGACAAATTCAGTTTTTTATTCATTATGTGAATAAAAGATTGTTTTGACATTGTTTTCTGATTTAAATATCTTCTTTATAAATCCTGCAGTTCATTTGTGTGCTGATACTATCCCTGACTTGTGGGATCGTGAACAGATGACTGGGATTTAAGTACATTTTTTTTACTATTTGCAGTTCCTAAGATCTTCCCCAACAAGAAAGTAAGTATTTTTTTGTCAGTTACTTTGTGAGAAATAAACCCTTCTCCTAATTTTATTAGTACTGTTTCTGGCTATATACTGTTACTTAAACAAAATATCTTACTTGTTTAGATGTAAAATTCTTTAACACCTTTGTGATATAGCTGGTCTGCAAATCAGTTAAAATGTACCACGAAGAAAAATCCTGCAGTGACAGAGAAAAAACAACTTAACTATACAAGTTTCTTCTATTTCTAATTTCTACAGAATTCTCTCGGTGTCACTTAAGGAAGCAAAATTGGGTTGAGGTTATGATCTGGAAACTTGTGAGATTTTACAGGGTGAGAAGTGTTCAGCACATGAGTCACTTATGAGGTGGATCCTATAGCATTATGTCTACTACATTTTCTTTTCATATCTGTGGTAGATCTTTCTTTTTGTTTTTTTTTGTTTTGTTTTTTTTTAACTCTCCAAGCTAGTGGAGTGTACATTGATAAAAATAGATCTCAGTGTGGGAGATTTGGTAAGATTTCCTTGTTATTTTTCCAACAACTTTGACCTTATGCACATGAGTCAGGACATTGTTTTTTCTACTGACTGACAGATCAAATTCTTTATGAGACTTCTTTTAGTCAGTAAATGTCCTAATACTTCTGCTCACACTTTTCATGTCCCTACTCATCATGTGGCTTATGGGAACTTCACTCATTTCAACTTTCTCCCACAGCTTTTGTGACCCTGAGAGTTTTCTCTGATCAATTTGTAGGATTATATTTTTCTACGGGCTATTTCTCTGAAATGACAGTTGTCTTCTGCCAACATTTCTGTCACCACTAGTCATACACAATGTTGAAAAATGCCCTTCTGATTCTTCATGTTGCCCTTTTCCACAGTTTACTAAAGTATCATTTGTTGCATTTCTCTCTTCTTCCTCAGTAACGCACTGACTGAGCAAGAGCAACTGACCTGATGGTTTCATCATCTGGGATTGCAGACCTGTCTTTTCAGTCATGGTACTTGGTATCTTGGGATCAGGGTCAATATCAATCCTTGACAGATTTTTTCCATTTCAGGGTACTATCTCATCTGCATGATTTACTGACAGATTCTCAGAGGCTGACAAGAGTGAGCTTCAAGTACATTTTCTTCAGCTGTAACATTGGAAGAAAATGTTAGTCGGAGCAAGCAGATTATCTAAACAGAGCCTGATGAGTCTGTGTCCCTGCTCATTGATCTTTCTTAATCCATGTTTGCTTAATTCATTCTAATCCATGACCTTTGCTCCCACTTTAGCTTTGTGGTGTCCCACATTTCAGCAGCGCATTGTGCCTCAGCAGAGTGTCAATGCATTAGGACTCCAGGATATTATCATCCTTTGCCATTGTTGAAGAGAGGGAACCTGGACAGCAGTCAGGTTAGCTGGCATTTCTTTATGAGAGACTAAATAACAGCTGTAAAGGGATTATATCTCTTTAAATTTAGAGTTCTATGCCTAGGCAGAGGTACCAATGCTTTCGTGTTAAACGTGGTCTTTGAAATTATAAAATAAACAGAAATTGAATTATATAATGCAGCTAATGTATCAGCAATTGTCTCATACAGTTTTTTTGTGATATCAATGCCATCACAAGTGAGAAATTCAGTTCATAGGTTGTAACAGAGAATTTTGGGGCACGTGTAGTGAAATTTGAATCCTTTTCTGTCATAAAAATCTTATTTCCCTGAAAAAATAGAAGACAGGGATATATAACTATGTATTTTTTTCCTGAGATCACCAATTAACATCAAGCAGCTTTTCCATTACAAGGCTTCTCCCAGATGAGGACATCACAGTAAAATATTGAGTGTCATTGTATAAAAGATTTTCAGCTGACCTTTCACCTTGGAATGCAGGTAATTTTCACTGCACAGTGTCACTGCAAGTCAGTATGTACAGACTACTTGGAAAGAGAAAAGTTTTCTCTTATTTGATAGA
The DNA here is from genome assembly GCA_013398155.1 of Pedionomus torquatus. Taxonomy (NCBI): domain Eukaryota; kingdom Metazoa; phylum Chordata; class Aves; order Charadriiformes; family Pedionomidae; genus Pedionomus; species Pedionomus torquatus. The sequence continues at coordinate 41,049 of VZRU01010794.1, forward strand.
CACGCTTCATACCCTTTAACATACATTTGGGATACACCCGTTGGAATCTCATTTATAAATTGTATACTCTCCTGCCTGCCTTCATTTGCATGGTGTATTATATAAAGAAGGATCGTGCCACTTTGAGTCTCTCCAGCAGATCTTTAAACAGGTATTAACCTGTGTATCTTTAAATGCAAGGAACTCACTTGGAATGAGGAGCCCAACATCAAGTGAAATGGAGAATTGGGAGAAACGCAGGTAAAGCTGGAACAAAGCGGCAGCAAAGGTGGATAAAAATGTTAGACAAAATGCTTCTGAAAACTTACATGCAACGACTCAGCAAGCCCTGGGGTAGTTCTGCAGCAACTTGAACACATGGTACTTTTTGGAGCAAATAGAAAATGACACTTGCCAGAATCCAAACTTGACAGAATTATTTGAGTAATATTTCTAGTATGATTGAACAACTTCCTCATTAGTTTAGTAAGGGAGAGTTTTTCCAGAAAGCTCTGTCTGCTAATTCTTACTATACTCTCTGCTTTCATTAGTGGAGGAATATAGGAGATACCATTGCATTTAGTTTTCAACTAGGTTCTTGTTTGGTTTGCGCTACATGGATGTCTGAGCATTTTCACAGAATCATAGAGTCATCACGGTTGGAAAGGACCTCTGAGGTCACTGAGTCCAATCATACACACACAAAAGGCCCCTAAAATCTCAGCCACTAGAGCATGTCACTAGAGCACGCCCTCAAGTGCCACATCTACGTATTTCTTAAATACCTCCAGGGATGGGGACTCAGCCACCTCCCTGGACAGGCTGTTCCAGTGCCTGACCACTCTTTCAGTAAAGTAATTCTTCCTGATATCTAATCTGAGGCTTTTCTGCTGCAACTTCAGACCATTTCCTCAGGTCCTGTCATTATTCACTTGGGCGGAGAGGCCAATACCCACCTCTCTACAACCTCCTTTCAGATAGCTGTAGAGGACAATGAGGTCTACCCTTCTCCAATCTAAACATTCCTGGTTCCCTCAGCCTCTCCTCATATGACTTGTTCTCTTGACACCTCACCAACTTGGTATCTCTGCTCTGGACATGCTCCAGCACTTCAATGTCCTTGTAGAATGGCAGGATAATCTCCGTCCACCTGCTGACCACACTCTTCCTGATGCACCTCAGGATGCCATTTGTCTTGTTTGCCACGAGGGCACATTGCTGGCTTATGGTCATCCTGTTGTCCGAGGACTCCCAGGTCTTTTTCCTCACAGCTGCTTTCTAGCAGGTCAGCTCCCAACCTGTACTGGTGCATGGAGTTATTCCTCCCCATGTGCAGCACTCTGCACTGGTCCTTGTTGAATTTCATCTGGTTTCTCTCTGCCCAACTCTCCAAAACCTGTCCAGGTCTTGCTGTATGGTGGAACAGCCTTCTGGCATTTCAGGCATCCCTCCCAGTTTTATATCATCAGCAAACTTGGTGAGGGTACATTCCATCCCTTCTACCAGGCTCATTGATGAATATTTTGAGGAGGACTGGACCCAGTACTGATCCCTGGGGGATCCCACTTGCTAAGGACATCCAACTAGATTCTGTGCCACTGATGTTCAAAACACTTTTCCAAGAAGAAATGAATGTTATGTTACCCTACAGGTTCACCTAACTTTGTCTCTCAGAACAGGAGGAGCTAGATGATGAATGTGGAGGTCCCTTACCATTAAGCCTCCTGCATATTTAGTACTCAAGAATAGAAGCATCATGGGACCAAAAGAAAAGTAAGGTAGAAGAAATCTGGTCGTGTATCCTTGTTTCTATCACTCTAGACACTGTGAGGACAAGCTTGGCTTTTCTGTGAACTGCTTTGGCATTCAGTCCATTGAGATTTGATGTAAAATTTATAAAACCCCCAAGATCAGGTTTTATAATTGCTGTGTCTTAGGTCTATGCTCTGTCCTTTAAATGGCAGTATCAGATTTCCCCTTGCTTCCCCCACAATTCTTTTAAACTTGGCTACTTATTGGCCAGATCTCAGCAGCTGATGTAGTGGGTTCCCTTTTATGTTTTGCACCCCAGCATGCTCTGTAATCTGAAAGATACGTATCTATCAGGTAAGATCTGTATTGTCTGGTTAGGAGTGATTTGAACCCTCTCCTCTACTTCCTTCTGTGGCTGCTGCCTCACCTCCTGACTCTGTTTTTTATTTCTTTGCTTGTTTGTCTTTTTTCCCCTGAAACAACTGTCATTGTATTGCAACTTGCATGATTTTACAGTCCCTGAGATGGAAGGAGAAGCAAAAGAGAGTTGTAGCCCACAATCACCTCACTTAGGTACTCAACCATCTGTAGAAACCTAAACCAAAGGACTTAATTAAGACTTGAGTTGCCTTAGGTTTCTCTATAGTTAGTAAGGTAAAGCAGACTTCTCCAGAGATAGCTTTTCTCTCTGGAGAGAGTGAAAGACTCTCCAGAGAGACTCTATAGTCAACCTAGACTGTTAAATCAGGTTTTAAAAATAAAAAAATGCAAAAGATAGGTTTGAAGATTATTGCATGTTTGAATATAGGTGAGGTGAATTCTACACATATTTTAAAAAGTCACTTTTTTTTTTTTTNTGCTGGCTTCTGTGTAGCCGGCTGTCTACCAGCATCCCAGGTCTTTTTTTTTTTTGCTGTGTAGCTTTCCAGCCACTCTTCCCCAAGCCTGTNATTTTCCTAGTATCAGTAGATCCTTATAGAAATCACAGAATCATAGAACTACTTAGGTTGGAAAAGACCTTTAAGATCATCAAATCTAACCATTAATGCAACACGGCCAAGTCCATCACTAAACGATGTCACTATGCACCACATCTACACATCTTTTAAAAACCTCCAAGCATGATGTCTAAACCATTCCTCTCAGCAGCCTGTTCCAACGCTTGATAGCCCTTTTGGTGAAGAAATTTTTCTGGATATCCTGTCTAAACCTCCCCTGACACAACTGAAGGCCATTTCCTCTTGTCCTATTACTTGTAGTGAAGTCACCAAAACTGAACACTGTTTTGACCTCACCAGTCCTGAGTACAAGAGGCTAATCACTTCTCTAGTCCTGGTGGTCACACTATTCCGGGTGCAAGCCAGGATGTTACCAACCTTCTTGGCCATGTGGGCACACTGCTGGCTTCTGTGTAGCC
>VZRU01010794.1:44284-57951 GCA_013398155.1 Pedionomus torquatus
CCCAAGCCTGTAGTGTTGCCTGGGGTTGTTCTGACCGAAATGCTGGACCTGGCACTTGTCCTTGTTGAATTTCATACAATTGGCCTCAGCCCATCAATCCAGCTTATTCAGTAAAGCCATTCTACCCTGAAACCCTCCCATGCAACTTGGTGTTGTCTGTAAACTTGCTGAGGGTGCACTCAATCCCCTTGTCCAGATCTTTGATAAAGATATTGAACAGAACTGGTCCCAGTACCAAGTCCTGGGGAAGACCACTTGTGATTGGCCACAAGCTGTATTTAACTCCATTCACCAGAGCTCTTTGGGCCTGGCCATCCAGTCAGTTTTTTACTTAGTAAAAGCTAGGCCCATTCAAGCCATGAGCATCCAGTTTCTCCAGGAGAATGTTGTGGGAAACAGTATCAAAGGCTTTTTTAAAGTCTAGGTAGACAATATCAATAGCATTTTGCTCATCTGCTGAGAAGGTCACCTTGTCCTAGAAGGAGATCTGCTAGTCAAGCAGGACCTGCCTTTTACAAACCCATGTGGACTGGGCCTGATCACCTGTGTGTCCTGTATGGGCAGTGTGGTGGTACTCAAGATGATCTGCTCCACAATCTGCCCCAGCAATGAGGTGGGAACGACAGATCTGTAGTTCCCTGGATCCTTCTTCCTGAGTGTTGTTCCTCAGGAGTTGGTACTGGGACCCCAGTGTTGTTTGACATCTTTGTTAGAGACATAGACAGTGGGATAGAATGCACCCTCAGCAAGTTTGCTGACTTGCTCAGTGGAGTCCTCAGCATAGGAAGGAAATGGACCTGTTGGAATGGTCCAGCAGAGGACCATAAAAATGATCAGAAGGATGGAGCACCTCTCCTTTGAAGACAGGATGAGAGAGATGGGGTTGTTCAGCCTGGAGAAGAGAAGAGGTTCCAGGGAGACCTTATAAACAGCCTTCCAGCACCTGAAGGGGGCCTACGGGGGAGATGGGGAGGGACCCTTTATCAGGGAGTGTAGTGATAGGACAAGGGGTAATGGTTTTAAATTTAAAGAAGGGAGATTTAGATTAGATACCAGAAAGAAATTCTTTCCTGTGAGGGTGGAGAGGCACTGGAACAGGTTGCCCAGAGTTGTGAATGCCCCATCCCTGGAAGTGTTTAAGGCCAGGCTGGATGGGACTTTGAGACCCTGGTCTAGCGGGAGATGTTCCTTCCCATGGCAGGGAGGTTGGAACCCAATGATATTTAAGGTCCCTTTCAACTCTAACCATTCTATGTCTTTATGTTTCTCAGCGTTCTTGTAGATGGGTGTCACGTTTGCTAGTTTTCAGTCAACTGAGACCTCCCCAGTTAGCCAGGACTGCTGATAAATGATAAAAAGTGGCTTGGTAAGCACTTCCAGCAGCTCCCTCAGAACATTCGGGTGGATCTCATCTGGCCCCATAGACTTCTGTGTATCTAAGTGCTGTAGCAGGTCACTCACCATTTCNCCCTGGTCTAGCAGGAGATGTTCCTTCCCATGGCAGGGAGGTTGGAACCCAATGATATTTAAGGTCCCTTTCAACTCTAACCATTCTATGTCTTTATGTTTCTCAGCGTTCTTGTAGATGGGTGTCACGTTTGCTAGTTTTCAGTCAACTGAGACCTCCCCAGTTAGCCAGGACTGCTGATAAATGATAAAAAGTGGCTTGGTAAGCACTTCCAGCAGCTCCCTCAGAACAATCGGGTGGATCTCATCTGGCCCCATAGACTTCTGTGTATCTAAGTGCTGTAGCAGGTCACTCACCATTTCCTCTTGGATTATGGGGAGTTCATTCTGCTCCCTGTCCCTGTCTTCTAGCTCAAGGGGTTGGGTACCCCAAGAACAAGTGGTCTTACTATGAAAGAATGAGGCAAAGAAGGTATTAAGTACCTCAGCCTCTTCCTTATTCTTTGTCACTATGTTTCCTCCTTTATCCAAGAAAGGATGGAGATTTTCTCTAACCCTTCTTTTGTTGCGAATGTATTTACAGAAACTTTTTATTGTCTTTTATGGTAGCAAGTAGATTAAATTCTAGATGGGCCCTTCTACTTTTTCCCTTGCATAATCTCATGGCCTCCTTGTAATCCTCCTCTGTTGCCCATCCCTTCTTCCACATGTCATAAACTCTCCTTTTTCCTCTAAGTCCCACCCAAAGCTCTCAGTTCTGCAAGACTGGTCCTCTTCCTTGCTGGCTCGTCTTTTGGTGCACAGGGACAGCTTGCTCCTGTGCTTTAGTTTCCCTTGTTGAAGAATGTCCATCCTTCCTAGACTCCTTTGCTCTTAGGGCTGCCTCCCAAGGGAGTCAAGTGACTGTTTTCAGTCCATTTCTTGAAGCTTATAAATGTTACTTGGGTAGTAAGTAATATCTCTCTCCAGCTCAGTTTTGGTCTGCCCGTGGTTTAAACTTTTTTTTTTCCTAAACGCTCTTCTGACTGGAGAACTTTCCTCCTAAATCAAATCCAATCATGGTTCAGTGTATTGGACATTCCAACAAATGCTTTCAATAGGCATTAGAAAATGAAAGGGGTTTTCTCCACTACCCTGAGTACTCCTTCGTTATCATCTATTAGACTGGGGGTCTTCCTACATTCCCTTATGTCCTTGGTCACCCCCTCAAGACATGTGACATATGGCCATATTTTCAAGCTATAAAAAACCTTCCAGGTATGTTGCAACAAAATTGTCTCATTTTTTCAGACATGTTATCTTAAAGTCCTTTCCTCAACCGTCCCATCAATAAATACATATGCACACCAACATACATATGCACACACAGGTTGACAAAAATATATATAAATATGCATTTTTTACGTACACACACATACATATATAATGCACCCTTGTATAAACTATACAAGGGCCATAAAGGATCTAAAGCCAAGAACTGCTCATGCAAATACAGCTGATCTACCCTAGAGGAGATTACTTCTGAGGGTGGCTGCCAAGTATCCCTCTCTGGGGTGGATGCAGTTAGAAGAGTAGATGCAGTCTTCACTACCAATTCCACCTGAAACTTTTCTAGACTAGAAAATGTTGTGTGTCATCAGGCTGTTCTTTTATACTTATTTTCCTATTTTTTTTATTTCATGTACCTTTCTAATCTTGTCATTTTATTGTGAACTCTTTGAGGTAGGTCTTATTTTCCTATAGGCTTGTAGAGCCCCTTTCTATGAAGAACAACATAAAAATAACATATTTCAATGTCCCAACTAAATAAGCTGTAAAATAATTTAGTTAGCCAAAGGAAATATATTTATAATGTATTATGTGTAATTTCTTTGGGAGAAATACTTGTTTTAAAAGGGGCTAGAATCCCAGAAGAAAATTTATGTAATAACTCATTGTACACAATCTAATTCACAATTGTTTCCTTTAAAAGATCTCTATGGATATGTACATACACAGAACATGAATACCCTTGGAGCTGAGGAAACCCAGCTTCTTTATAATGGACTTCTTTTAAGCTTATGAGAGATAAAACTTCTGCATTCTGAGAGGGAGAACAAACAAAGGAAAATAATTTTGCAACAAAACTAAAAAATTGAGACACCTCTTCTGCCTGCATATTCTTTGGAAAGTATTAGCTAATTATACTTAGCATGGAATGAGAACATAATTCCCACTCTTTTGACAAGTAACAAATTGCACATTAACACCTTGTAAATAATATTATTAAAAACAGTTGTACTTGTCTGTGGTTTCTTCTTTGTAAGAAAAAAAAATAATTTGAAGCCCATCATTCACAAGATGTGCATTATAATATCAAAGCAGCCGTTTTAAGACACTGGGAACTGAAAATCCTGTACACCCTCTGCACAGAGGGGGAAATTTGGTGCTGTAATAAGAAGATAAAAGGAAAGGTATGTGAAGTCTATGGTAGCAGTATGATCCCTTGTGATAATCAGATTTTCAGTCATGATTAATTTGAGTCAGTCGTTCTACTAACAATATTATCCTGACTATAATCTAAGCATAATATTGGTTTCCATTGAGAAATGCAAATTGCAGATTGTTAAGCATTTTCAATTTTTTTATTAGTTGACTAATTAAACTGAATTGCTCACCTTTTTTTTTTTCTTAAAGAAATCCATGTAGAGATGAATTTTAATACTTTGCATTTAAACACATCATCTTTCATCCAAAGATCCAAAGGTGATTCACAGTACAAATATTAATTTGTACTGTACAAATGATCTCACAGCAGTCCAATGAGATATATTACTAGATGTTATTTTTTTAGGGCTGTTTTTAAAGTGAAATGTTCACATCATCCAGCAGGATATAATACGAGGAGCATCTACAAGTTTGCAGAATCCATCAGGTTAAGGGACAGTGCTTGCTTATAGCACAAACATTCGATCCATGCAGTTAGCTTATCGAAAGATAATAACTCACATTAAAAGTAGAAAGGCTATTTTCCATTAACTTCAAAGAGGTCAGGTTTTCACTTAATAATGCATAATGGTAGCAGTGTCAGAGACAAAGGGAACAGTCAAAAATCATCAGGCATTTTATACACTAGTGAGACACAAAATGTATAGAAGTTTGATATGTAGGTTTAGTTGTTTCCCAATAGGATTTTTAACATTTGTTTTCTTTTTAAATAAAGAATGGTATGTGTGACAGAGTATTGCTTCCTTCCTTCCTTCATGAGGCCAGATCAAATGTTGGATCAGTTTTACTCCTTAAACCTAAGGTGCAACAGAGCAGTATGAACCTACTGTCACAGGGATGCTGCAGTGGAGATCCCTGTTGATTAAATGACATCATTGTAACCACACCAGAGTCAATGAGCAAGGTTGATTCAGTCATGGCAGCAAGTGTGACTTCAGGAAGTGAACACACTACTACCATATGTGGTATTTAGTTTCCCTCTTATGTTCAGGCTCTTAAAAAAAAAAAAAAAAAAAAAAAAAAAAAAAAAAAAAAGTGGGGCTGAATTTTACTTTCCTTTAAACAGAAATGAATTCCAGAGAAATGTATTTCTCACTTTTTAATCCAGATTTAAAATCAGATAACTGAAACCAGAATGTGGCCTTCATAGTTAAGTGTAAAACTTTTAAAAAATATGCTATAATTGTTAAAGATACAGGAAAACCAAACACATAACGATCTCAGAAACACTATACTGAGTACTTTTTATTAATCAGATCAATTGGCAGAGACAGAGCACTTCAAATATATGACTAAAAAAAGAAACATACCTACCTGAAACAAGGTCCTTGGATACAGTGCTTACCTTAGGGTATTGCTTAGGGCTCTTCCACAGAAATCAGAGATAAGGTGCTTGGCAACTCAAAGGACTGAGTCAATTCTGTTAAAAAAACAGCGGAACACTCATAAAGTGCATGTAACAGCTGCATGAAATGGCAATATGCTATTATTACAAGAAAAATAAAATGGATCATTATAAATGAAACACAGAGAAGATTGTTATCAGCAGAACAGTTGTCATGTATTGAGCAATCAGAAACACTCACTTGGAAATCCTTAATGAAATGCTTAACATTTTATAAATAGAATTTCCAGGGAATTTAGAGATCAATACAACTGTCTAGCCACCTTCCACCTGTCTGGAACTGCCTTCCAATAAGAGTAACAGAGGGAAACAACTTAAGTAGCTTTAAAGTGGAGCTTAATACATTTTTGAATGGGATTATATGATGCAGGAAATGTCTGTTAGAGTGAGGGATAGGAATCAATGACCTGGGAGGCCTTTCAGTATAATATCTTGTGGTCCAGAAACCTTCTTTATTGCTTTGTCTCCAGTAAACATTGGTTCAGCACAGAAGACAAGTTTTGACAAAACACCCTGTTGTTTAGAAGTTGTGATTGCTAATAGTGGTGTTCCAGGAACATTTAATCTTCAAGTAATTCTGCTATTAACCCTGTATTAGTGGAGTAGGAATCCAGGTTTCACGAGTCACTATGTGTAATCAACAGCAGAAGTGTCTAAACTCAATAGCTAAGATGCAGCAGGGTCTTAGAGTGAACTAGGGGCAGAGTGTGAATACCACAGTTGCTCTTCAATGCATTTGTGCTGACTGACATCAGATGAAATTTCAGTATTTCTTTCTGTGGCAGTTACAACTAGAATTTATGTACACACACAGTATGAAGGCCTATTCAGAGACTGGGCATCTCTGGGTTTAAATCTCTGCTTATTCATCCATCATACGTGGACCTGTAAAGAATATCTACACACAGAAGGAGGAGAAGCCCTCAAGGTCAGGAGTAGAGTCATGGGAATTCTTCCTATTCTAGTGGAGAAGAGAAAAAAACAATCAATGCAAATTTTTCTTTGCTGATGTGCTGTAAGTTTCTCATTATGGTAATTAGTGACGCATGAACACTGTTAGCCTTTGCAGCATGTTATATCCCTTAATGCTCACTATTTACTGTAGTGCCCAGAGGCACTAGTAGGAACACTGAGCTGATGCAGCACGGTTGGGATGCTGACAGAGCTGCAGTTGGAAGTAATGCCACTGCTGTCTTACCAAGGGGTCCCAGGATCTCTCAATGACCTCCATCTCTGCAGAGGCTGCAGGTGCTGAGACAGAGAGAGCAAAGCCATCACCCTTGGTGGGCTCAAGGGCTCATGGTTTTGCACCTGGGAACTTTGATCTGTCTGTGACACAGGGGCCCTTTCCTTCCACTGTCCATAAATAAAGAAGCACTCATTATTGAAACAGACCTTATAAAAGATGAGTACTATGTTGTGCAGAGTATTGTCAAAACAAATACAAATACATGTTTTCATATCTAAATTCTATGCATTTCAGTTGCCATTCACAAGCAGGTCACCCACATGTAAATGTGACCCTTGTAAAATTGCCAAGGTCAGAGAGACTTAGGACAATCTGCTGTGTAAAGGCTGATTGCATAAGTTTAAGCTGCCTGAGGGCTGCTTTAACTTATCTTGCCAATTTTTCAAAAACTCAAGGGAGACACAATATTGCATGCTAAAACTGATTCATTCTACTTCACCTATTTTTCTCTTTACTGCTTCTGAACACTCACCGAACTCTCTGTCCATTACTGTTTTGTGAATATTAGAAGTATTTTACTGCATTCACCAATTTTTTTTTCTGAAATAATAGATGTATACATGACATAGGTCAGAGAAACAGCTAGAAATCAAATGCTTGGCTAGGCTTGCTGAAGATTAGAAAATGGTCTAGCTCTCAGTCTTAGTTAATTGAGACCTCTGTACTAAGCTTTTGCTTGGTACTCCCATGTAAGGGTTAGAAGTTAATCCTTTAAGTCTAACTATTCACCTAGTCTCTTTTTATGTCAAGGAGACAGAAAGCATCATCAAAGACTTATCTCATTCTGTGATAGACATTTAAGATGTTTCAGATAAACTACTCTTATGAGGTTCTTTTTTTTCTTCTTATAGATCTAGTCCTAGTAGGTTACTAGGTCTAATGTTAAAATGTGTAGATTAACAGAAATGAATTGCATATAGCGAGGTGGAACATGCTTCACCAATAAGCGATTACAAATAAAATGTGGGGATTTTAAAGAAAAACTTGTCTAGATGTTGTCATCCACAGGTAGATTTTTGGCATTTTAATATAAAGAAATAGTAGTCAAAAATATTGGTGCTTAGCCTGTGCAAATTGTGTTTCAGCACACAGACATTATAAGTCAGTAACAAGAAATTATGTATCTGATAAAACAGCCAGTTTAATATATGAAATAACGCAGAATGAGAATTTCTGTTCGCAGAAGAATTTCTATTTCTAGAATTATATGCTGCTAAAATGAAGGAAGACATGTTATCAGGATGTTGGTTACACAGCTACTGTTGCTGCAATTGTAAACCAAAGGGAAAAAAACAAGACCAAAACCCAAACACCACCAAATTAAAAAAAAAAAAAAATATCTGGCAGCAGGTAATTTTAATTAACACTTTTTATAATTTACACTTTTATTTGAAATGTACTGGTTTTATCATCACAAGACTGTGTGCTGTGTCAATTCAGAACTGATCATACAAACAGAAAATTTTCCTAGAAATCTGGATTCCACCAGGTAAACTTATCTGAATATATTTAACGAAGAAAAATTTTAAATTTACACTATGAAACTGGCTACTTCATCTATGTTGCATAATATTTTAAAACTGCACCTTAACACTTTTATCTGATTAGTATGAATGATTCAATAAAAACACCTTAAATGCATGGGAACTGGAGATCATACAGCCTAACCCAGCTGTCATGCAATTTATAAATACAGAAGCGACTACCCACATCTGTTCTCCTATTTTCTTTTTTCGATTTAAGAGGGAAATTGACCTTACAATCTTCAACGTGACTTCAGGTCATTGTTATTAGTGATGAGAAAATGCTGTGTTCTTCTTTTGACTGAGTCTGGCAAACCTCCCAGATATTTTACAATCACAGTATAAAAGCTCTGAAATGCTGTACAATATTTTATTTTTCAGGTTTAGATACTTGTTGCAGTAGCCTGTACAGCTGGCAAATAGAAATGTTTTTTCAGAAAGTCTGTGTGCTTTTTTCAGTCAAAATGATGTTTCTCCTTTGAAACCCTGAGTTCTAAAATAACTGAAATGAATAAGTTACTAGGTCTTTCTTTTAGGCAAAGAGGTAAGTAACTTTTATTTAGGGGAAAATGGGTAAGGGAACAGTATAATTATTCTTCAAGTTTCAGGAAGAACAAATATTTGTGTGGAAAACTAGAGTTGGGTTGATTCTCATTCTCAATCAAACATGGATCCCCAAACACAAAAGTATGGAAGTTTCTACTTGAAGAAAAGCAAAGATCGAGCTCTTTGTAGCATAATTCCCATTAACTACAGTATTATTCATGCTTAATCCTGTTTAAATCTTTTTTGCCTAAGTTAAAAAATCTAGAGTTTAAGTACCCCAATAAAACAATTTTATCACAATTTAGCAGCATCCAAAGAATCTCTGCAGGAATTTATTTGACTTCTTATCTTCTATCTGCAGAAAGTTGGCGCACATGCAGTAAGTCTTCACATTTAATATCATTGCTAGCAGCCTGTAAGAAATTGAATAAAAGTGGATGCATATGTTTGTAATCAGGTGGGATAGAAGGATGCTGATCCTGAGGGTTATGTTCCGTTTTGCATGGCACTAAGAGAGAATGATGTTCCTTCTCTAATAGCTGGTTAATACAGTATACACACATGATTTTGGATCTAGAACTGGAGTTGTTTTTACAAATTACTTTTTCACAACTCTTAGGCAAGAGAACCAAGCTTAGAAACTTTCTGAGGTAAAATGAAAATTTGACAATGCTGAAAGAAGGCAAACAACCCTTGTAAGAAAAAAGTTACTCTTTCCATTGAAACAGATCATTGTTCAGTGAGCAATTTTGATAATTTTTGGGCAGAAATACTAAAATAAATATTGATTCAGTGATAGAGATCAGAAATTCAACAATACAAAAACATTTTTTTTTTTAAGCAAACATTATGTAAACTGATTGTTTTTACAAAACCTTGCCAGTTTCCTCAGAAAACAACATAAGATACTTCAGATGTCACAGAATTTCTGCAATTGTCTTTCTAGGAAGAGGAAGATGTACTGTGGATATTTATTTATGGATTTTCTTATATACAACTTCCTTGGAGAAAGTCTGGATAAACATATAAGCTTTGTGGCATGCTTTTAAGACCAGCAATTTCAGTGCTGACAAATTGTAGGTGTAGCAAAATCAAGTACTCTATGTTGAAAAGAAAACCCACAAAGAGTCATCACAACTAGTCTTTTCCCATTATGAAATGGGATTACCTCCCGTCTAAAATACAGAGTTAATATAGGGAAGCAGAAGAGTTCATGGTGTCATCCAGGAACGTAATCATATGTACTAAGTGAGGGAGGGAGGAAGAATATTTATTACCAGTTATTTACTGGGAAATGTTTATTGTAATTATGAAATGTAGTAGTAATGTAGTAGCATAGAGAGCCCTTTAAAATTTAAAACACCTAAAAACTCTAGAGTAAGGGACTATTTTGGAAAATTAATAGATCACTGAATATGCATTGCACAGTGCCTTCATTACTTTTGCCATCATTACCTTTTATTCAATAACCACTGCTATTAATAAGCAGAGATAAGGTCTGACTTAAACTTTCAAAAGACAGGAAATTCAGAGTTCAGACTTTCACTCCATCTTTAACTTGGACCTCTGTGTCTTGGTATTGCAGGAGCCTGGGAGCCTTGAGCAAGAGTTGTCTACCTTATACCAGAGTACCAGTTCAGCTTTGCTGGTGGTAGGCCATACACTTTGCACTTTTACATCGCCTCAGGACCGAGGTTTATTACAACTGTTCTGCACAAACTTGTCTTGTCTGCAACTTCACTTCGTTTAGCTGTCATAGCAACTTTTACTTGACTGCGTGTCTGAATCTAATTTGTTTTTTTGTTGTTGTTTTATACAAATGGCTGAGACAAACGGTTCCTCTATGCAGTACGAAATATTTATGGTACTAAGGTAATGATGTAAGGTAGACCAATACAGGGCTGGTACAACAGCAGAGAACTTAAAAAGTTTGGACACAAGGTATGATGTAGGGACAGGCAGGATGTGATAAGAGATGGATCACAGGATGGCCCTTCAGATCCCATTGTTATAAGCAACTCACCCACAATCAGTTACAGAAAATGCAGATCTGGGAAAAATTGATTTTAGGGAGAAACAAGAGAACAAAGATGTAATATCTACCCATGTGTAAGGACTTCTACATATAGTAAGTTTGTATGTATTGTGGAGTTGCAAACCAGCAAACAAATAGCATAGATGTAAAAGCAAGTTAACAAACATTAAAATGACCATAAGCGAACCCTAGAGTGAAGAAGAAACCATCAACATTAACATCATATTTCTCCCAGTGAAGGACTCCAGATGCTGACAAGTCACCAAAACACCACTCGACACATCCTCCAAGAAATAAAACACTGACCCTAAGATCCCAAGGAGCAATTTTAATTGCACTATTATTCTTTCTTATTCTATTACAATTAAATCTGGACTTATAATTACTAGACTATTATATTATTATTATATATATATATTATTATTACACCAAGAATATGGTTGTGATTTTCTATGTATATAAGTTGTGCCTATCCTTTACTCATAAAGATTTTAAGTGCAACAGACACTGACTGTGTGAAGTAGAAGAAGGTTAAGTAACGAATTACAAGATTCAGAACTGGAGCTGTTTCACATGGTCTTCATCATGCTACTACAGTTTTAAAGAGCCAGTTATAATACTCAGATTCGGAGTAATGGCTCTAAAATACCATAGTTGTTTACTTTTTTTTTTTTGCTTATATCATTCTTGCACTGGGAAGCAATGGATAAAACNTCTTCACATTTAATATCATTGCTAGCAGCCTGTAAGAAATTGAATAAAAGTGGATGCATATGTTTGTAATCAGGTGGGATAGAAGGATGCTGATCCTGAGGGTTATGTTCCGTTTTGCATGGCACTAAGAGAGAATGATGTTCCTTCTCTAATAGCTGGTTAATACAGTATACACACATGATTTTGGATCTAGAACTGGAGTTGTTTTTACAAATTACTTTTTCACAACTCTTAGGCAAGAGAACCAAGCTTAGAAACTTTCTGAGGTAAAATGAAAATTTGACAATGCTGAAAGAAGGCAAACAACCCTTGTAAGAAAAAAGTTACTCTTTCCATTGAAACAGATCATTGTTCAGTGAGCAATTTTGATAATTTTTGGGCAGAAATACTAAAATAAATATTGATTCAGTGATAGAGATCAGAAATTCAACAATACAAAAACATTTTTTTTTTTAAGCAAACATTATGTAAACTGATTGTTTTTACAAAACCTTGCCAGTTTCCTCAGAAAACAACATAAGATACTTCAGATGTCACAGAATTTCTGCAATTGTCTTTCTAGGAAGAGGAAGATGTACTGTGGATATTTATTTATGGATTTTCTTATATACAACTTCCTTGGAGAAAGTCTGGATAAACATATAAGCTTTGTGGCATGCTTTTAAGACCAGCAATTTCAGTGCTGACAAATTGTAGGTGTAGCAAAATCAAGTACTCTATGTTGAAAAGAAAACCCACAAAGAGTCATCACAACTAGTCTTTTCCCATTATGAAATGGGATTACCTCCCGTCTAAAATACAGAATTAATATAGGGAAGCAGAAGAGTTCATGGTGTCATCCAGGAACGTAATCATATGTACTAAGTGAGGGAGGGAGGAAGAATATTTATTACCAGTTATTTACTGGGAAATGTTTATTGTAATTATGAAATGTAGTAGTAATGTAGTAGCATAGAGAGCCCTTTAAAATTTAAAACACCTAAAAACTCTAGAGTAAGGGACTATTTTGGAAAATTAATAGATCACTGAATATGCATTGCACAGTACCTTCATTACTTTTGCCATCATTACCTGTTATTCAATAACCACTGCTATTAATAAGCAGAGATAAGGTCTGACTTAAACTTTCAAAAGACAGGAAATTCAGAGTTCAGACTTTCACTCCATCTTTAACTTGGACCTCTGTGTCTTGGTATTGCAGGAGCCTGGGAGCCTTGAGCAAGAGTTGTCTACCTTATACCAGAGTACCAGTTCAGCTTTGCTGGTGGTAGGCCATACACTTTGCACTTCTACATAGCCTCAGGACCGAGGTTTATTACAACTGTTCTGCACAAACTTGTCTTGTCTGCAACTTCACTTCGTTTAGCTGTCATAGCAACTTTTACTTGACTGCGTGTCTGAATCTAATTTGGTTTTTTGTTGTTGTTTTATACAAATGGCTGAGACAAACGGTTCCTCTATGCAGTACGAAATATTTATGGTACTAAGGTAATGATGTAAGGTAGACCAATACAGGGCTGGTACAACAGCAGAGAACTTAAAAAGTTTGGACACAAGGTATGATGTAGGGACAGGCAGGATGTGATAAGAGATGGATCACAGGATGGCCCTTCAGATCCCATTGTTATAAGCAACTCACCCACAATCAGTTACAGAAAATGCAGATCTGGGAAAAATTGATTTTAGGGAGAAACAAGAGAACAAAGATGTAATATCTACCCATGTGTAAGGACTTCTACATATAGTAAGTTTGTATGTATTGTGGAGTTGCAAACCAGCAAACAAATAGCATAGATGTAAAAGCAAGTTAACAAACATTAAAATGACCATAAGCGAACCCTAGAGTGAAGAAGAAACCATCAACATTAACATCATATTTCTCCCAGTGAAGGACTCCAGATGCTGACAAGTCACCAAAACACCACTCGACACATCCTCCAAGAAATAAAACACTGACCCTAAGATCCCAAGGAGCAATTTTAATTGCACTATTATTCTTTCTTATTCTATTACAATTAAATCTGGACTTATAATTACTAGACTATTATATTATTATTATATATATATATTATTATTACACCAAGAATATGGTTGTGATTTTCTATGTATATAAGTTGTGCCTATCCTTTACTCATAAAGATTTTAAGTGCAACAGACACTGACTGTGTGAAGTAGAAGAAGGTTAAGTAACGAATTACAAGATTCAGAACTGGAGCTGTTTCACATGGTCTTCATCATGCTACTACAGTTTTAAAGAGCCAGTTATAATACTCAGATTCGGAGTAATGGCTCTAAAATACC
>VZRU01010794.1:58389-70849 GCA_013398155.1 Pedionomus torquatus
CTCCCCAAGACTGATCAGGAGGAAGATCTGGTGTTAATTAGCTTTAGAAAGTGTACACAAGAAGAGTAGATGTCTGGTCAATTCTTATCAGGTGTTCCAGCACTACTGCTCAACATCCTATGCACCAACCTCACTCAAACACTTTTGCTAGCAAACAAAGTTTTTAAGAGTCGATATCTGAAGGCAACACCTCTATTTTTCTTACATCTCTATCGACAGGATCTATTTGGCCTTGAATCCAGGACATGAATTTGCTAATTCATTAATGATGGTGCCAGTAAACTGAAATGTGACATAAATTACAACTAAAATGTCCAATACTGAAATATACCAGACAAAGAGTTTTTCCTTAAAAAAAAAAAAAAAAAAGAAAAAGAAAAATGATGCTTTTAATTTTATCAAAGTCTTCTAAAACAACGAAAATGAACTAAAACCAATATTTTACAAAGACATGTGCTCAATAGATTTTTTTTAGTATTTGAGGCATAATTAATGTCCACTCTTTATTACCAAAAAGAAGAGCAAATGTAATATGTTCAAAAGAAGTAGAATGAAGGATCCATCATTAAGTGAATGAGACACTTTGATTACCATGGGTCATTAGTTCAGTATGCTTTACAGGAGCCCAAAGAGCTGTTGCACACTCTGAGAGTACTCACTAACTTAGCTTATAATGCATCGATACAGAAGAAAAAAGATCAATATCAGAAAATTATCTTTGTAGGTCTACAGCCGATGCAGAATATTTATGTCCACCTTTCAGTTACTATGTGCATGAAAAACCTATGTTTTATTCATGGCACCAGCTATTGTTCATGGTGACAGGACACAATCATTGTCTGAAATTGTTGCTTCTTTCCACATCTTTTGAAATTTATACCACATAAAATCCAAGTTGTCATCTTGCAGAAATAATATTTTCTATTTTATAGTGCTGGTTAAGTAGATTTTAGATGGCCAATATGCAGGAAAATAGTCCTGAAAATTCCTTTTCACTAACTTAGGTCATTTTACGTCTTCCCTTTTCATGCCTTTTAGATCTTAGAGGCTCTTTAGCATCTTGGTGGCTGAGAGATTGCTGAGAGACATGAACATTGCTACAGCTGCAATGCATGTAAATTTAATTCCACAATCTTGTGTGCTCTTCACATGAATGTGGAACATTTTATAAATCTGGAACTTCATTCTAATATATTAACTTTTCATTTTTGATTCCTTCTGACCTTTCTTTACTTTGACAGGTACTGCACTGTACATACAGGCTTGCTGAAAAATACTGTTTTCCTCTTCCTTTTATGTCCTTTTGCATCCTAAAAGATACCAAATAAAGTGTCTCATGAAAGCACACACCTAAGTAGGGACAAACACACAGAGCCTCATACATTCAGCATGTCATTCAGAGGGTTCTGGAAAACCTCAAGGAATGAGCTGACATGAACATCAGGGAGGCCAAGTGCAAGATCCTGTACCTGGGTTGGGGCAACTCCCACTATCAATATAGGCTGGGTGATGAAGGGACCAAGAACAGCCCTGCCAAGAAGGACTTTGGGATACTGGTGAACTAAGATTTGAATATGAACTGGCAATATATACTTGCAGCTTAGAGAGCCAACTGTATCCTGGACTGCATAAAAAAAAGGATGACTAGTAGGTCAAGGGAGGTGATTCTTCCCCTCTACTCTGCTCTGGTAAGGCGTCATCTGGAGGACTGCATCCAGCTCTGGATCCCCTGACATAAGAACATGGATCTTTTAACACAAGTCCAGAAGAGGGCCACAAAAATGAACAGAGGGCTGAAGCATATCTTCTGTGAGGACAGGCTGAGAGAGTTGGAGCTGCCTAGTCTGGAGACGGGAAGGCTCCAGGGAGATGTTATTGCAGCATTTGTGTTTTATGTGCAAGGGGCTAACAAGATGGGGATAAACTTTGTCTTTTTAATAGGGCCTGCTGTGATAGGACATGGGGGTAATGGTTTTAAATTAAAATAAGTTATATTAAATCCAGAAAAAAAAAGAATATTTTTTAATGATGATGATAGAGAAACACCGGAATAGATTACCTAGAGAGGTGGCGAATGCCCCGTCCCTGGAAACATCCAAGGTCGGGTTGCACGAAGCTCTCAGCAACCTGATCTGGTTGAAGATGTTTTTGCTCACTGCAGAGTGGTTGGACTAGCTGAACTTTAAAGGTCCCTTCCAACCCAAATCATTCTATGTTTGTATGATTTTATCATCAAAAAGACAGCATTAGCATTTTTTCTAGGTGAAAAGGAGCCAGCAATTGCTCACTGAAGGGGTAAAAATCTTCTCATGGGATCATAGGATCATATGGTAACTGAGTTTAAAAGGGATCTCAGGAACCCATTTATTTCAACCTCCTGCTCAAAGCAAGGTCAGACCAGGCTGCTCAGGACTTTGCCTAGTTGAGTCTTGAAGATGACCAAGGATGGATGCACAACTTCTTTGGACAACCTGTTTCCTCACTTGACTGTCTTCACCATGCAAAACTTTTCCTGACATCCAGTCTGATCCTCTCTTATATCCACTCTCTCTTGTTTTCCTACCTTGCGTGGCTGTGAAGAGCCTGGCTCCGTCTTGATCAATTTCCTCACAAGGAAGGGCTACTGTTATCTCTCCCCAAACCGATCTCTTCTCCAGACTGAACAAGCACAGTTCCCACAGCCTATACTCATATATCTCTGATACAATTAACTGAATTTTGAAAATTTGTAAATATGTTTAGTAAACCTTACTTTTAAAATCATTGGATTAACATGTAACAGCCTTAGGCTTTGATTCAACAAATGGTTTATGAACTTACCTGCTGTGAAAGCTTTTATTATCTAATGTTAGCAGTCAGAAGTTGAAAGCATAAATGTTTAGTTGCATCTGGGCCTTTGCATTTACCTTGCTTGTTCACATTTTGCCCTTAGTCGTGCATCTACCCAAATTACAGTTACTTTTCTATTATATGCTGTTCATGCAATCTTCTACTGAGAATATGTCCTTTTTATTCAAACTAAGTAATGCATTGTCTCCTTAAAATATATGTAGCCTCAATCAGCAATACATGATTTGCCCTCAGCATAATATTCACCCAAAGGATATCTATAAATCCCTTATTATGTCTCTTCTCTCCAAGGTCTGTCAATTTCTTCCTGTCTTTCTTCAGCAATTCATCAGATCCTTGTTCCTCTCTCAAAGGAATCATCATTCCTATAGTCTTTTATCACTAACACTTCTCCAATTTCTCTGTCTCTTACCCTTAGGACTATCTTCCTCAAATCTATCAGTCACAGAGTTATTAGTCCTCCTACTTTCTACCTGTCCAGCCATCACAGCAAGATCTAGTTGGTTTCTCAATCCTGAATGTTCTTATGCAATTTTCTCTAGGACAGTTTACCAGAAATCAGCAGGAATAAAGGACCTACGTCAAGCCATTTGCTATAGTTATCCATTGTCATGGTATTTCAAGAAGTATGCTTCACCTCTTTTCTCCTGCTGCAGGAGCAATACTTAATGCACCCATTTAATAAGGAGCCAAAAAAAGAGATTTTCTGTAACTGCATTGTAGGATTGTTGTTAGTAAGATCCTACCTTCTCTTTCCCCACAACTGAATAGAAGGAGGTGCTAGTTAGAAGATGCAGGGTAAAAACCTGATTGGTACAGGCATACAGTAGGAAAATCCAGGATCTATTAAGGAAGGGAAAGGGTAGATTCTGGGGTTTAGTGTGTTTTGTTGTTTTAAGCATGGAATTTTTCTTAATTGAACAATGTATTTTGTATGTCTGAGCTGAAAAGTCTTTGAAGACACGTTACAGCACCAGCAGCAAATCTTTCCTTTTTGCATTACAGGTGTCTTCATTTTTCTCCCTGCTTACCTGCACAGCCTAAAATCTGATTCTTCTCTTTCAGTTTTTGCTTGGTTTTAATGTCTCTGCTCTGACATGGAAAAGAAAATTGTCCATATTTACAGAGTTGCTTGTACTTTTCTAGGTATTAGCTGAATTGATGTGGTAGTCAATCTCCTTCCTACTACTACTCTATATTGGCTGTTGGTTACCAGACTGAAGTCAGACACCCGTGTGCCTTGGGATAAGTAACCTTCTTCTGTCTCCCAGCCAAATATATAACAGGTGCCTTCTGTGGAATGAAATGTGTTCATTTCTCATTTCCCTTACTTTCTGACAGGGTTTCTGTGCACAGAGACTATGACTGGGTCCATGAAGTCAGGTCATACCCTCTTGCATAGGTATTCAGGAGCACTGAGAAGGGACTGAGGATGGAAAAAATCCCCACTATCCCAAACCGGAAGACGCATTTTTCATGAGTAAAGATCCAATATTGTTTAAATGCTCCTCAGACTAATGCAGAGACTGGGTTTTACACCAAGGCAGAGTAATAGCTTGTTACCATAACAAAGACTGCAGATTCAATTCACAAGCTAGCTTTCCACCTTTTTTTATTCATTTTTCCCACTACATTTTGCATTTCATTTCAAACTGCTTAATTAAAAGCGCATGCTTTTGTCACTCTGACCTCTGTTTTTGTCCAGGCTTAGTATGGTACAATTGATACTAGCCCAGTGTGAACTACTGTTGGGTCTACTAAAGAGACACAGCATAGCTTGATGATGTTTGTTTCTGCTGAGATTTAATGGCTATTTGACTTGGCAGCTGTTTTCTGAGACATGGTTCTCACAGGGGATCACTCTATTTCAGCAGCCACAGTATAGGTTTCCTCTCTGATACTGAGTCTCAAACATCTGCTCTCCTCTTATCTTTCCCTTCCAGTTTTCCTTGTCTCTGGCATAGTTTCCCATAGGCCAGGAGTCCCTTTTTTCCCCCTTCAGGGTTTTGACAGCAGCTCTTTCTTTCTCAGACCCACTATGACCAGGAATTTGTAGATATTTCAGGAAACAGGAGGAATTACTGTTACCTTCACTTTCCATCTTTGCCACCACTGCATTCCTTTCCTCTAACATCCTGAGCATGGCAGGAGTGGTCCTGAAAGTGCCATGGGCACCGGTAGCTGATGAAGGGACGAGTCAGCTCCAGCATTGGTGCCATCCTGTCTTTGCATCCACATCTTCTCATGGCTGCATTTTCACTCTGGTCTGCTTCCCTGTTTCCTAACATACTGTTTTGCCCTGCTCCAATTTTGCCTTCCTCTTCTACACAACTTACTAAAATGGAACCAAGGACAAATATATGTTTAGTGTTTGATTTTTGCTAGTTCAACACAGAATTTGATATAAAGAGATTTCCAACTTCTATTTCTTTTCTTAAGGGCCTGTCTGCAGGGTCAAACTAAAATTTTGCACTACTTAGTCCGTACTTTTGTTATTGATATTTTTCTCTCAACTTTGAAAATGCATTTCATTCAACATACCTTAACCTCTGGAGCAAGCCTCTAATAAGAAATGTGCCTGTGTATTTTTATGAGGAGAAAAAATTGATTCAGCTGTATGTAGAGATCTTAATTTCAGGTTTCTTCATGAATGATTACAATTGCTTTCATATCCCATACTTAGTCTCCTTTTCACACCATTAAGTCATCAAAAGAACCTGTAAGGAAATAAAATGCTGTATTTTCTTGTAATTTATGAGCTTATTTCAGGGCTTGTATAAATACATGGACTCCATTACTTCCTATTAGCAGAATGGACCTTGCCCTCTACTAGTTATGTTTAGGATTAGAATTTGGATAGCTGGCAGTTGTCCAGCAAACCAATATCTGGGAGGCTCTCCTCTTTGAAGGCTCGGGCATCTAAGCTTTCATTAAAGCATAGCAAACAGATTTTCAGAACTTAAGCACCTTGAGTTTTTTACAAGTAAATAACTCTATTTGAAAAAAAAAATCTGAGTAGGAGGCTTAAGATACTTAAATGATGTTACACATAGAAAATCCAATCATACAGTTAGACACAGACATTGGACACAATGGTGAGATGCTGAGCAGATGGGGGAAGAGGACATATGTGCAGAAGAGGTTTCAGAATTGTGTTATGGGCAAAGAGTTGATTTGAAAGTAGTGGGGCATCATGCTGATTTATTGTTTCTTAATGTCAAATTATAGTCTTGACTGATGGATACAACAATAGCTTCCTGTACTTGACATTTGACAAATATTTTAATGTGTAAATTCAGACAATTTCCATCTGGTCTAATGTGTTGTCTAAAATTTTTATGAGAAATGTCCTAAACCTTCCAGAAGAACTCCAGAAAGAACCTCAGATATTCCCATGGAATCTACTTCTGATATACAAATTAATGGCTCCATAGAAAGAAAAAACATCAACCATCTCACACTCTTTTACATTTTTCTTCTCTGTATCGCATCTTCCTTCTGAATAAGGAAATAGATGCCAGGCCTCTTTAATGAATGCTCACCTTTTCTCTCTGCCTTTCAGGGGAAAGAATGCATGTCAACTCCTTAATCTTATTCAGATGTTTCAAGTAGAGAAATTACAGTCTAGTCCAATAGAGATATTCCTCTTCTAGATAACCAGACCTGGGGTAGATGAAATAGTCAGGTAATTACTGCTGTATTTTTACTTCAGAAATTATATTCAATATTTTATGTTAAACTCATACTTTTTTTCTTGGTTCAACTGCAAATGAAATTTTCAGAGACTATTGTACATTGGAGAAGTGTTTAAATGAAGACAGGAAGAGCGATCATCGTGATTACAGAAGGGAAGCATTTCCCAGCTGTTTTGGCTTGTGGAAATTTAAAATTTTATTGTTGGTGAAACTGATATTAGAATAAACAGCTATTTGATATTAATCATGAGAGAGGGAATACACTAAGTGGCTGAACTCAGCCACAGAATTTGAATATCCTTTTAAAATGCAATTTTTCTATCATCTGTTTTATTCTGAAGGCAGCATAGCAAAAGGATGAGTTCACTAACAGTGTAAACCTGCTGGAAATGTTTTATGGCATCTTGCACTATGCTCATCCAGGGGCAAGGACTACCTTTGGATTTAACTGAAGTATTCTGTAGTGTCTTTGGAGGCTGGTACATTGAAGTTTTCCCTTTTATCTGCCCGGGAAGACACAGGCATGGTACTTACAACAAAGTCTGAGGGAAGATATGCCAAGATCTGCTGGAAAAAGAATCTCAACAAAGAATCAGACAATAGGGAAAAGCCTCTCTACTTTTGCTGGCCAGATTGCATGTAAAATTCACACAGAGAGACACAGAGTATAAATAAGGCAAGGGTTGCACATTTACTGCAGAAGTTGGTTTGTCTATTGATGTTGCCTCCATAGCAGTCTCCTCCTGACCGTATGCCAAATAACTCCTGGCAGATGCTCAGCTCAGTGAGCCTACATTCCTTAGCAGCTACAGTTTAGCAAATACTTGTAAGAGATGGAGACAGACTGTGAAGCTGCTGGTTCAGGAAGGATATTGCTTCAGAGGTGGATGATGACTCCATAAAGAAATCAAATGACAGCTACAGATTTAAACAAGCAAAGGCAGTCTTGTGCAGCCTGTGCTGATCTTTGGCACAAGGGACAACTAATCAGTTCCAAACAATGATACTACTCTCAAAAATATGACCTCAAAGTGAATTCTATATGCTATCTTTCAGAAGAAGGAGCGAGTTCTCTAAAAGTACATGGGTATTCTCCAGTCTTAGCTGAACTGTAGGAATATTGCATGTCACAAATAGGGTTTTGAAAAATGATAGAAAGCTATATAATGTGGAGCTCTGGTTTCAGTTGTTGTTCCTATAATAGACAAGTTATACTAAACTGTAACTATATGGCATGTTTTTACACTAAATCCAGGTTTTTCTTTAAAATAACCGTCGGTTTCTCGGCAATGATATGAGGTTGCTCGCCAGGATGTCAGCCAGTGTTTCAGCTAGGTTTTTCGAGTGCAAACAACTTTTCAGACTCAATCTAGAAAAATGATATTAATTATTTTACTTGAGGAAGAGGAAATATTAACTTGAGCCACTCAGAAGTGGTTTGTGGTCCTCTTAAGAACTCTATCTGAGGCACTCCAGAGGGAGGACTTAGAAGAGAAGACACTTGAGAGAGAATAAACTGGAGAAGAAGAGTAATTGAAAGCACTGATGAAGTAACAAAGGGTTAATGTGGAAACCAACAAGAATCCATTAGGATCACAGCACTTGGCCAAAGTGCATCTATTACTTATTGGATGAAGTTTATGAGTGTTGACTGCTGGAGCAGAGTACTTAGTGACCTAAATATGATCCGCATGATGCAAGAATAGACTTCTTTGTCTTCTGAATCAGACTTCTTCAGAACAACATAGTAGTCATACATTTACAGTTGTCTTTCTGAGAATTTACACAATTGAGTCATTTAAAATGTATTTTTGTAGTAATTCACCATCTGACATTATTTTTCAAGAAAACCTAAATTGGGTCTGTCGTGACAAAGCCTATTTTTTTATATGATTAATTTACTTTATTTCTTCTTTTGCATTGTTTGAAAATCTCTGTGCAGGTGTAATTACTTCTGTAAAATGTGGAAGCCCTGCCCCCTGCACTCTGCTCTGTGCAGCATCCTCTTCTCTCCCCTCTTCCCCCCATGATGTTTAGAATCTTCGTCTGTGAAACTGAGAAAAAAAAAAAGTAGAGTTGTGAAGTGATATTTCTTTGGCTATGGCCATCACATATGTACAGCTGTAAGACACTTGTCATATTTTAGTTAGAATGGTAACACAAAACCCAAATAATGATAATTTAAATGTCAACAATATCAAGACCAGAGCATAATAGAAGAAAGAGAAATGATCCTAATTATACTTTAAGATTATAGACTCACAGAAAGCAGATTGAAAGCATTTGAGAGGTCTAATAGTTTGTTCTTAAGACAGGATAAACTAGACTTAAATCATTCTATTTCTCCAACTCATTTTCAGAAACTTCCACTGATAGAAATTCCACAATATTCCAAGACAATCTTCAGCACCTGTTCAGATCAAAAATTAGGGTTTTTTTTCTAACTTTCCAAAATTTAGGAGCAGTACTTGTCCTTACCACACAGACAAGGAAATCAGCCTTTGTTAGCAACCTTTTCCATATTTTGGGATTGAATTTTTTCTAAATTTCTCTAGATTCTTCTTTTCTTATACATTAACTTGGTCCTGATGAGGTAATCAAATGAAGTCTTTTCATCCAATCAGAATGGAATTAATCTCAGACTGTGTAAATCTAAATGTGTACATGTGTCTGTGTGGTCTTTGAAACACACAGTTGAAATGCATTATTTATGTATATATAGGGTTATGTGAATCCACAATAGTCACTGGAAATATAAGTCCTGATTTAGCTGCCGGCTCATAGAAGCCTAATGTCATCTGAGTTACTCAATTAGTCCGAAGGATCCAGATGGGACTGCCTGGTATGACACACCACCGGTGAGAAACCTGTGGTTTCTTGAAATGGCATCTGGAGGTCACTGAATCAAGCCAAATGTAGCATGGAGAACTATTCATTTGACAATGTGTATAAGCCTACTTTCAGGTGAGTTAAATAGCCCCCTGGGATCCATTGTATTTATTTAAGACTGTTCAGTTACCCACAAACAGAGGTGCCAAAGACCACTTGAGATGCCCTAGAATACCTGAGACATGCAGATGTGACTCCGAGGTAGGAGAAAAGGCCAACAGTGACATGATTTTCTGGAGGAGCTGCTGGAGGACAAGCACATTATGACAGGGTCTATCAAACAGAGCTAGAAGCACTGCTGTCCAACTGATATTTTGCTCTTGTCCCATTTTGAATTGCACTCTATTTACTTTATACTATTTTCTCCTTTTGTAAATCATTTTGAATTCTAAGCCAGTGCCTCAATGTGCTTGCATCTGATCTGAGTCTGATATCATCTGTAAATTTAATAAACATTGCCCCTATTCCACTGTCCAGATAATTAATGAAAATATTAAATAGTGCCAGTATCAGAACAGACTTCTGTGGAACACCCCTTGAGATGGCTTTCTATTTTAACACTACACCATAATGCTGACTTTTTCAGTATGGATCTTCAGCTAATTGTATCCAGCTCACAATATTTTGGTCTGGATGACATTTTCGCTCATTTTGTAGGGAGAACACGATGTGTGGCAGTGTCACATACATTACTTACATTACGGTATATAAAACCAAATCTTTTTATTCCTTACTACAGATGGAAGTTCTTTGGAATGACATAATTTGTTGTTGATAAATGTGTTGATTGTTACTTAGCCACTTGCTATATTTTGTATCCTTACCAATGGATGATCTGTCCCAGCAGTTTTCTATGTTTCCAAGTATGATGACAGTCCTATAATACTCTGGCTATTTCTTCCTATAGGGAAGTTTTGTGTTGTCCTCTTAGTAATCTGAATACTTAATTGTCCTGCATTAATGTTTATTATGGCTACATCAGGGGTAAATTTACCTTGGGGTAAATATCATCAGGTCTAGATAAGTAATTTACAAACTAGTAGGATATTACTTGAATTTCTCAAACACTTGAACTTTTAAGTTCATTTTAAGCTTTCTTTTTTTTTTTCTTTTTTTC
This sequence comes from Pedionomus torquatus, assembly GCA_013398155.1. Lineage (NCBI taxonomy): Eukaryota > Metazoa > Chordata > Aves > Charadriiformes > Pedionomidae > Pedionomus > Pedionomus torquatus. The sequence continues at coordinate 68,941 of VZRU01010794.1, forward strand.
TTTTCTTTCTTTTTTTTTTTTTTAGTGTAAATACTGTCATTGCACAAAAGATAGGAAAAGACTGAATCCAAAATAAGTCCTGACAGAAGAAGGCTTTATTGTTTTGTCCTTAAATTTTTTGTAAGACAGTTGTTTATAAACTTGATTAGTAGTATTAATATTGCTAACAGTTGAACAATGTTTGGTTTTAAACATAAAATAAAACTCCTTGTATATTACAAGTGTGCTGGAGGAAATATCCAACATGCTAAAAATATTCACTGTAGCAATGTTCTAAAATAAAAAGCTTGTAAATAATAAGAAACATTGTATGTATAACACTGAAGCAATTCTAAGGCTGGGCCAGCCTTACCTTAGTTTTCTATGCAGCAAAGAAAATGAAAGCACAAGGAGAAACTGAGACAGGAATACCAAGCTCTAATAAGATGGTTTTATCAGGACAAAGCTGTCTGGTGCATACCAGATTCTCCTAAAGATGAAGTACAAATAAACAAACAACTGCAGATAACACTACATCATCTAAACAGACTGGAAAACAAACTGTTGTATGGCCTGGACAGTCTGTTATACAGACTCGAGACAGATCATAAACAAAAACAAGCTTCTGCAATTTCAAAGGAAAAGCTAAGCCGTGATTATATATGCTTTAGAATTTCAGCATGTAGAAAACAAGAAATAGCTTATTAACTCTTGCTGCATAAATACCTCAGGAAGCATCTTGATAGAAAAGAATCCTTCTGCTACATTTGGATATGAATGTAGAGAAAAGAAACAGAAACAAAATTTTTATTACATAAAAAATACTAGATAGCCTGAAAATTATGCCTTTCTGAATAAACCTTGAGAGACTGATGTCACGGGAATATTTCCTTCTTAAGGAAGGAATCACTCATAGCTGATTTCAGCTCAGAAGTAAATTAAGGGATTCATATATTATGTTGTCAGAAACAAAGTGCTGAAGTTAGTCCAAAACTTCTGGGCCAACACCATGATACAGAATGTTTTTAAGTTGCAATAAGTTATTGGAATAGACTGGAAGAGCTCATTTCCCATTCTTACATTAAGTATTTTTAATAGAATATTTTTTAGAACTTGAAACTCTATAAACTACTTAAAAGTTTAATTAAAAACCTTTCTAAACTTTGTATGGTTTATTTGGTTTTAAAAGACAGTGACTGTAAACCCTAATGAGAACATTTTCATCCTAGTGTATTTTTTTATAATACACTCTTTCATTTGAGTCATAACATTTGCAGGGAAAAAATAGTGTGGGAAATTTTTTTTAATGACATATTTAGTTCTCAACTTTGCAGTCATTTATGACAAAATGATAAGAAAGAAACTAGTTCACAGAAGAGTAACACAAGGAGTTAAAGCTGAACTGATCACCTCTTCTTTAAAAATACACGTTTTAACACTTTCTTGTTTTGCAAGAAAAAAAAATAAAATATCTAGGTTTTAGTCCAATGTAGAAGTATAAACGTGTTAAATATTCAAGTTTTACAAAACAGAATTGTTGTTCTCCAGTTCATCCTATTATTGAGATCAGAAAACTCATTCAACTACTTTAATGGGAACTGTTCTATAAGAAGGAATGCGAGTATGCCAAAAATAAAGATTTTCAGATAATGCATGACATTTTGCAGTCCACAAGACAGAGACTTTCATAGAGAAATAAGCTTAAAATAACAGTATGATTTATATGGTGATTATTATTTTTTTATCATTTTGCTAAGACAAGTAACATAAAAAATTATTGTAAATCAAGTAAAGGATTACACATTATCTTTACATATACCATCAGGGGATTTCAATAGAAACTAGAAGGACCTTAGCTTTAAACATGTGCTTGCTCTTCCTTCCTTCCTTCCTTCCTTCCTTCCTTCCTTCCTTCCTTCCTTCCTTCCTT
>VZRU01010794.1:70950-172431 GCA_013398155.1 Pedionomus torquatus
TCCCTCCTTCCTTCCTTCCTTCCTTCCTTCCTTCTTCCCTTCCTTCCTCCCTCCCTCCCTTCCTCTTCCTCCCTATTTGTTTTCCTGTAATATTTGATGTTTGCGTATGGAATAAATGAAAAAAAAAGTTTAACAGTATAACATCAACATATAGGAAGGTAACTTTTAATGTAATTGGCATTATAAGTAATTCAGTAGTTTTTTTATATACCTATCTTACTGATGGTTGCACTCTCCTGGACTTCTGATTGATGTACTTTGATTGCTTTGATCAGCATAAGTCTGGACTTACTGATTAACATGCAAAGAAGCACAATTTTCTGTTGGGATTCAAGACTAACTGCACTAGAAATTTAGAATAAATGTTGTACCTTAAAATGGCAATTGGATTCATTATTCTTTGATTTATTATTTATTGATACATTTTAGCATCATATGGTAAACCCATCAATTAACCTTTGCTAGCAATATAGAATAGCCTTCATGTAATTTCTGTGATTTCTAATTTATTTTTAGATTGCATATGGATAAATATGTTAAAACTTGTTTATCTAAACAACTTGACACTAACAATTTCATAAGACACATGCTACATTTAACTGATGGATTACCTTTATTTAGATTATGTATTTTATATTTTATTCAGTCCAATGTTCACATACCTTGCAATGTTTTCACACTACTTAGGTTTATGGGCTTTATTTGACTGCTGACAAAGTGTGGAATTTTAATCTGTTATTGTAACAGTTTGAAATGAAGAGAAATTTGTGTTATACTTTTATTGCTGCTTAAGTTGCTGCCAGAAAATCTGATTGAAAGTACAGAGAAAGCAGCCATGAAGAGGAAAGTGCAAGCAATCTTCCATTTTCTATATTATGGCCTGACACATATTAGATCAGTGTCTTTTTGTGCAACAGACAGTCTAGGATAATGAATACCAATTTCATGCATGTTACACACAGGCAAGTCTTATCGCTCACCTTTTTCCTACAGTTTTCTTAAAAATCGGACTGGATTATGAAGTCTACTTCAGTTGCCAGATTCTTAGTATGGAGTAAAAAGACATTTTGCCCAAACCTTTCCTAGCAAGAGCTTAAATTTAGTCATATATTCCTTTGAAAAAAATGAACAATTTCTTTTATGGAAAGGGAGCTCAGGTGTGGCAGGCTGGAAAGCCGACACTGCACTGCTAACAGGTCTCTGACTTGAATGATAAGGGGACCAGAACTCGCCAGCCTGCCACAGAGACACTTACCAAGCAATTTAGATGCAGCCTTACTTACTGAACTCCACATTAACTGTAGATAGATTTTTTTGCTCCATATATTTTGACTGCATGTTCTCCAGGGTCCTGAAGGTGCTGCAGAGAAATCTGAGAAGCAATTCAGGTGCCTAACGTGGTTGTTTGGTGTCTTTTTAGATGCCATGCAGCTTACAAAAATTCACATGGGACTGGCGGGACTTAACTGTAACTCCCATCTTTGAACAGACATCAGGAGGGCAGACAAAATACTTTAGGGTATATGAAATAGACTCAAGCACCCTGGCTCAGAAAACTATTATCTCCTCATCCCTTCAGAATTTTAGATGACATCTTCCCTCTTATGTCAATGCTATTCTGATGTAACTACTGTATTTAGATTTTGATAGATTTGATCATTTCTGCTTTTTGCCTGTTCTGGCTACATATGCTTGTGATATTATATTTGTTTGCCATAGGGGTGATCATAATGTCACATTAGGTCACGCTGCAATCCTGCCGTGATTAGTAATCACAAAAAGTGTGAGCAGCATTAACTCTACCTATTTTCATGTAAACATGTCTATTGCTAAATTGGTTGTATTGGTGTGTATTGGTTGTGTGTATGGAAAAAACCAAACTCCTACTCTGCCCCTGACCCCAAGAAATATTGATGTTGTAGAGTAACTTCTTCCACAGGACTTTTTTTACTGCAAGATGCTTAGTACACAGCATGTAAGTCTGAGTTGAAGTTGGCCTGAAGCTTTCCCCCCATGGTTTTAAATAGATCCATATTTATGGAGCTATTCAGAAAAAGCAATATGTTTTGCACATATATTTTGTTTCTCATGTTTCTCCTTGCAAAGGAGAAGTCTCAGTTTGACTTACTATTTTTTCCACATATTTTGCCTAAGTGACACAGAATGTTTACAAGCATAGTAACTACTGACTTACTTTGCAAAGCAGAGAGTCTTATGTAGTTAACTAAATGCCTGTTCCACATTCACCTTCTTTATAGATCATAAAACTGCCTCTAGAGACCTAATTTTAACTTTTCTTCTCCGATAATTATACCCATTCCTGTGTAACCCTGTTGTTATTGAAGTACAATGCAATAAGATCACGTTTCTTTACAAATGCTTACTTGAAAAATACATGGTTAAAATTACAGGTTCAGTCAGACAAATTGTCTTACAACTTTATCTTCTGAGCAGAGAAGATTCTTTAAGGACGTATCTCAGGGGAGCAGAACTTGGGAGGTCTGGCCTCTAGGGATGTTCCTGCCATCAGTCTGTCCTTGGCAAGTCATTTCACCACCCCCTGCCTCCATTTCTCTGTTTGTAAAATGAAGGACACTCACACTTTTTTTAAAAGCTTTTGACAAAGTTCTGGCTTTTGTTATTCTGCAGACCAATAGCATGTCAAGACCAGTCTTACATCTAGTTATATCTTAAGGTCTTACACTTATCTTAAGTCTTATATCTACTTATATCTACTAATATCATAAGATAGTAAGTGTTTTCTGAATGATTATATGCATACAGCCTGTGATACTGAATTGTACACAATTGGAAAAAAAAAAAAGGTATCAGGGTTTTTCTGTTCTACCCTGAAGGTGGTAAAAATAACTTATTTCTCAGCAGTGAAAGAAAAAACAAAACTAATCAACAAGAATGGTTATAAGTTTGACAGCTTGAGACAGTACCTCAATTAAAAGGATAAATTAACTGGATTTCTTGAATCTGGCTTACAACATAATTTAAGCAAAGAAAAAGTGTGTAGTAACCCAACCTTTCAGCACCAGCTCAGTTTCTAGATTTTTTCACATTAGCAACATGGCATATTTTATGCAGCTATTGCTGTCGCCATATTTATAAGAAATCCGAGGAAACCATGGCTTTACAATGGGTATAAGGTAAAAAATGTGCATAGGCCTGAAATCTTTCCTGTTTATGCAGCTTCTCAGTAGCTACTTTGCATTTTATTGTTTCTACAAATTTTATGTAAAAGTCTAAATTTAAGACATAAAAGTCAAGCAAACTAAAATTAAAACAATTTCTCTTTTAAGAATTTTATATGTGAAGTAATGTATTTTTCAAGGAAAATAATCTATGCTGTTACCCACACTAATGTGTTTAACAATCTCACCCATAACCAAATTTAGCTATCACTGTTAAGACTAGTTATTCCAAATCCCAGTCACTATGCAAAGGAGGGATTCTAGTACTGCCTTCACCTAATATTTGAGCAGAAACTTCCTCCACAGACATGTAACCAGCTGCATTAAATTACAGTTTACACAGGATACAAATAATTCCTTCCTGACTGCAGCATGGTATCAGAGTATACCCTACAACAAGAGATCTGATTAGCCTTATCGTTATCTTAGCTACCATAGTTACAAATGTTTTTAGTGGGTATAAAATTATCTTTTTTTTAAGACCTAGTTGAAATATATTCTCTCATGGTTTTATTCAGTACCAACTCTGCCGAGACTATTTGATGTAGAAGCATCTTTTATAAAATGCTAGGTATTTATCTTCATTTTATTTAATTTTATGATGTTGTGTTCTTTCAATATACTATGGGACAGGCTAGATGACAATAAGTCTTCCTTCCTTCCTTCCTTCCTTCCTTCCTTCCTTCCTTCCTTCCTTCCTTCCTTCCTTCCTCTCCTTTATGTCTTATATTTTATTGATAACCCGATTCAGGTTCCTGTCAATATTTTCCTTTTCCTGAATAAATAATTCAACTTTATGGATGTTTTTCTTACACGTAAATTCTGTCATATATCTCATCTATCTTTGCTGGACCTAGCTGGCCCTTTTCTTCTTCCAAATGTGTCTTAATGTCTTTATGTGTAAACCAGTTTAACATAAAAGAGCATAATGATTTCTGAGTGGCTATTGCAGACCATTCGCTCAATGGTCTGTGAACTCAAGTATCTCTAAGTAAACCAGAAACAGTTAGGTCCTAATAGCTGTGAGATAAAAAATTGGAACATCTGAATTTTAATAACACTCTAGTTTTATATTTATTTCTTTTAGTAAAATCCCATAGAACTTTTATAATTTTGCATGATTTCTTGTAATGTCTCTGAAAAAGTAGTCAACATCTGCTGATTCCATGATCTGAAAACAATACATTTAAAAGTGATTACTGAGTCAGTAACTCATAAAATCTCCTTTCTTTAGTGCTGTTTGGGGAGGAGAAAAATTCAGATCATCTTGTAAATGAACAGCAGTACACCTTTAATCAAAGATGTGAGAGAGCTCCCACAAAAATATTTTGTCTTGGGATGGATGAAATCAGTTTTACCAGAGAAATTCAGATCATCTTGTAAATGAACAACAGTATACCTTTAATCAAAGATATCAGAGAGCTTTTACAAAAATATTTTGCCTTGAGATAGATGAAATCAGTTTTACCATGTTTAGCACTTAAAGACCAGCTTTATGGATTCTGTGATCAGGTTTTGTGGGAGCTGTATAGACAGTGTATGTATATTGAAAGCCTTATGTATCTACAACAAGAGTTAGGTAAGCTAGGGTCCCTGAGCTCAGAAATCATGAGCTGTCAGAAACCACCTGGGTCAGTTCCTGACTGAACTGTGCAGGTTCTTCTAGGCTTGACTCTATAAATTACTAGAGCTCTTCTTCTGTACATATTCAAGCCTGAGCACTCAGAATCCTCATGATGAAGAAATTGCTCCAGAAGCCAGAACTGGAGTTTTTCCTATTTACAGATATAAGTATTCACACTGTTGAGATACACAGGAAAGGCTGCAATATATGACTTCTTGAATATAAATTGCAGGAGGGACAAACAAAGAAGGAACCAAAATCGGTCACGATATGTTTCAGCTCATCTAGACGTTTACCTTAGAATGTCATGAATTAGGTTTCAGAAGTGCCCATTTCTTCCTAAAGGCTATCTAAAGGAGCTTCTGAAGGTCAATTGAGATGTAGACATCTTCCTTTGACCAAATGAATCTTATGTACAGATAGATGTGACTCCCGAGAATTCTTTGGCATACGTGCTGACATGGTGCATCTCAGGTAGCATTAAAAGCTTATATTCAGTCAAAATAAGCCCACCCTTTGTGATCTTTTGACTGAGGGATCAAATCTGAAAACAGATCCCAGACATACCTACCATGTACCAACAAATATGGACTTCCCACAGAAATTTAGCAGAGACTATTTTTTTAAGAGCAAGGAAAACATGATTGTGGTGGTTGCTCCCATCTTTCATGGAATGGATTAAGATTTTCTTCAGCCAGAATGGCTATAAAACTGTACGCTCCAACCACCTGGCAAGTTTCATCAGCACCAAACATAGCATGCAGTATGCAACAGAAAGTGCTTGAAAAAGGAACAGGTAAAAGCAATAAAATAATGCCACTCAGCAAAAGGCAAAGATATTTTAAAATATTCATCACATAAATAGGAATTATTAAAAGAAATATTTTTGTTTTCCTGCTAAATATTGAAACTGGGAAAGCATCATGTAGATATGCAGCACTGTCAACTAATATGTTTAGGTATTTGGAAAAAAAAAATCAGTCTTGGGAAAAGGTCTTAGAAGAATTCTTTGGCATGATTTGTTTCTGGCTTCCCTAGCTTGTACGTTTGTATAGCAGCCTGTGCTAAATGAGAAATATTGAGGTAATAAAGTTCTTAATTTAAGTTATATCACTGAAACGACAGTTATGAGAATGAGAGAGTCACCTCATGCTATAATTAATATTACTAGTTAGACTGCATTACATTCTGAGAGATTAAAAAGAAACAAACAAATAAATTATGTCTGTAGAAAGAATTACTGCTAATTTATAAGAAGTATAACCCCCAAGGTGAAGACAATACAAGGCTGATCTTCTTTCACCTTTTCCTTAGAGATAACATCTCAAGAAACCCCATTCTGCCATTTCCAAGACTTTGTCGAATGCTTTTTCTCTGCTCTTCTTGGGGACCATGCTAGTACTTGATGGGCCATGGTTTCCTGTTGCAGTTTATTTTGGGTTCTCCATGTACTCCATAATCTTTCCCAAACTAAGTGTACCACATTGCTCTTTGGGAAGATGCACCCTCTCTTTCCAGAGAGTTTCATCTGACCCAGAGTGTCACAGCCCAAGAGGAGCTATATCTCCTCTAGTAAATTAAAGCTGTGTCTTACTGTTCACTGAAAACAAGGATAACTGCCTTGGGAATGCTCAAGTCCAAACTTCTAAGCTCTTACTTTCTAAAACTGTGTGACTAAGGCCAAACTGCTTATTGAGAATAACCCCAGGTCTCTGCTAACTTCCAAATATGGACAGCATAAATGTCTCGGGCTACACTGTTCAAGGGACATTCTCAATTTCAATGGAAGAGACTATTGAATTTCAGAGTAGGGAAAGTTCTGTGGATTCTTTCAACTCATTAGTATAGACACAATTGCTGCTGTTTCTCCCTACTGCTCAGCTCAATACTTTGTGAAAAATCTACAGACATGGTTAGCTCTAAAGAACCATGTAAAAGAAATAATGATCTTTCTTAAGGCTCTAAAACTTTTCAAGGTGCCATGGAGGCTGGGAGACTGAAAAAGGGGAACTTCCTTTGGGAGTTAAACATTAAAGACTGTTGTCCAGTTTGAAATGTGAGTGAACTACTTTATTTGTGCAAATTTCTATTGAACTAAGAGTTCTGGGAGCCTTTGTTGAACTCAGGGACATGAGGGCTGTAGCTACTACTTTTGAAGTAAATTCTAATATGTGCTCTCTTCTTCTTCTCATTGTAAAGATGAGAGCAGAAAGGAGGAATTAGATGTACTTTTCTTCTTTTTGGAGTATCTGGTGCCACTGGAGCTAACTTCTCAGTCATATTCCTGGGATATGAAGGCAGAAAATTAGCATACGAGATCCCACACACTGCAGTGACTCACCCCCTTTGCACCTCTCCTTCATCTTGAACATCCTCTAGAGGCAAGCTAGAAAAATGCTCTGCTTTTGCTTTCACACTTATGAAATCATCAAGAAGGTTTTTGTTTACACTATTTTTGTTTGGGTTTTTTTTGTTTTTTTCTTTGTTTTCACAGTAAGAAAAGAGTTGAGAAAAATTAGTCTAAGATTATGACCTGTAATTTCAGCAGAATTGTGAGTTAGTGAATGGAAAGGGGACAGCTAGACTTAAACAAATTAGAATGATGCAAAAGGTGTGGAAAATGAAAAGTAAAAGAAGCCCTTAAAAACTCTTGGAATATCATAGAATACTTAGAGTTGGAAAGGACTTTAAAGATCACTGAGCTCCAACCCCCCTGCCATGGGCAGAGACACCTCCCACTAGACCAAATTGCTGAAAGCCTCATCCAGCCTGGCCTTGAACACTTCCAGGGGTGGGGCACCCACAACTTCTCTGGGCAACCTGTTGCAGTGTCTCACTACCCTCACACTATTAACCCTTGTCCTGTCACTACTCTTCCTGACAAAGAGTCCCTCTCCAGCTCTGCTGTAGGCTCCCTTCAGATACTGGAAGGCTGCTAGAAGGTCTCCCCAGAGTCTTCTCCAGGCTGAATAACACCAGCTCTCTCATAGGAGAGGTGCTCCATCCCTCTGTTTCTGCTGGATCCGTCCCAACAGTTCTATGTCCTTTCTATGCTGAGGACTCCAGAGCTGGACACAGTACTGCAGGTGGGGTCTCATGAGTGCAGAACAGAAGGGGAGAATCACCTTCTTTGATGCAGCCCAGGATACAATTGGCTTTCTGGGCTGCCAGTGCACACTGCTGGCTCATGTTGAGCTTCTTATCTACAAACACTCCAGAGTTCTTCTCCTTAGGGCTGCTCTCCACCTATTCTCCACTCAACCTGTATTTTTGTTCCTGGGATCCTTGAATCAGCCCAATTAAAATCCAAAAAAAAAAAAAGAAAACATGAACATAAATACACTACTGACCTGCAGGTGATTTATAGTTAAACTCTTTGTTGTTTTTCTTGATGACTTTGAGAATCCTTAATGTTCCAGGTCATAAATCCAGTAGTAGTAGACATTTGGGAGTACTGTAAAAATGCTCTTAAATATGGCATAGTGAAAAAACACTACTTTAACAAGTATATTTAGTTCTGAATTTCGATGACCTTCACATGTTCTAAATGAAGCTCTAGCATTCATAATAGCAAACTCTTAATATTAATTGCCCTATTAACCATTCACATCCTTATGCCTTGGGAGATCTTAAGTTTGGACTTTTAAATTATGTCTAAATGATTGTCTCACAGTCATTAAGCAGTATTTCCTGCATTTCCTGTTGAAGGAATACATAGTAGCACCTTGAATTTACCCTCCATTCCTGTGCATGTAATGAATATTTCTAATCCATTGTTAACATTTGAACTTGAGTGTGATTTAGATTTCCTGGCATAATGTGTGCCATGCTATTGTAAGTAAATAGCTGCTTTAACTTCACTAATACACAGAGTTAAATGTCAGGAAACCATATTTGCATTTATACACAGAATAATTACAAGCTGATCAGAACAGTGTAATTAGGGATACTAATGTAAAATGTTAACCAATAGCCCATGTGTTCGTGGAAAAAGAAGCTAAGAGAACCAAACAATAAAAAATATACTGAATGTTTATTTCACATGGTATAAGGCGAAGAACTGCAAAAACTTACAAAGCAGCTGCAATACTTTTCAATCAGCTGTTCAAATTAATTTTTACCTGGTAAAAATGTCTTATGTTCTCTGTAATAAGGTAGGGGTTTTTTTTGAGATCTCTTAACAACACATGAAGAGCTACAGATCTTGACTGACTTAATGTATTTAAATTTCCCTTATGGAGAACTGGATTTGAAGTGCTTGGGATTACAATCGAAATGAATTTGATGGTTCAGCTCAGCCTTTAATGGATTACAGTACAGTAAAAAGTGTGATCTCCTTCCAAATTTAGAAGTCTTTAACTAAACAGAGTGGCCGAAGTCCATCTTTTGATCCCAGAAAGAATGCAGAGAGGGAATTAATACTTAAAGCAGATGATTCTATTTGCTAAGCACCTGCTTTCTTGACATGAGAAGACATTTACTGAAATCATCTGAAGAAACATTTTAAATATCAAATTAGCCACAAGATGTGGATCATAATTTTAAAATGCTGGAATGAAATGTTGACATACAAGGTGTTAGAAAAACTGTTTCTGTTATTTTCTGTCTCTTTTTTTTGTCTCTTTTATCATTTGCAGATGCTTTTGGAATCCCACATCTGTCAATAGTTTTATTTGGAGTACAGGTGAAACTGAAGCCGAAAAAATAGAGCAAAACTTTGAGACAATGATACTTTTGCTTAAAGAGGCAAGTTGACGTTAATGGCGTCTGTGTTTTCCCTTTGTACCATGTCTTCACTGCCTGTGAGTATGACATCTTTGGGCAGGATTTTTTGTGGAAATAATACTAAGCTAATGGAATAGTCATTTAAAGCAAGTTCACTAACATAATTCACATTTCCAATCAGGCACAAACAACAGTGTCAACATAACTTCAATTCAATATGATTCCTGTTTTGAATTTCAAGTGCTCAACAAATGGCTCACAAAAAAATTATTCTTAGAAATTGTATGTCAGATCATTATGTAAAGACATATGGAGAAAATTAGATATAGCTGTTAATTAATTCCTAAACAGAATACAGAAGCGAAACTCTTCTAACAGAATTATTTGACAGGAATTTGACCTCAGCTTTACCTTTGATAAGCTGAACTTTTGTGTTTTGCCATGTTATCTATAATATACCACTATCTGTGTGACATGATGCTGACCAAACCATAAGGTTAGCCTATATATTCATCGACTCAGCTATAGGTTCCTTTTAGCTGTTTGATTTTGCATCAAAATAAGTAGCTTGGTTTGAGGAACCCTGGGTAACTCAGATATATGTATTTTTGTTTTAAACATTTGTTTTGGTTTTAACCTGGGACATGAGTGAAAAACTGTAGATGAAACTCCGTGTGCGCTGGAGGTGAAGAAAATGTTTGCATCAGCCCTCACACTGTGAAACTGCAGAACGATGTACAGCTTGAGATATGACTCAGGCTCACTTAAGCAAATCCACCATGAAAGGTCAAAATCACTTACGGGGGTTAAACACAAATAAAATGTCATTTTACTAGTTTTTCTAATCCTCAAAAGATTCAGAAGATGTTTTAGGTTTTCTCTAAAGGCACTTGCTTATTGCACTGACACAGCAAGGATCTGATTCAAATGTGTATTATGTAAGCGGAATAAGGTGAGACTAGAAGTTGCAGAATCACAGGAGAAGGTATTCCCAGCATCTGCTGATGAACTAGGGACCAGGCATGCAAAGATCAGCTTCACTAGACACATTTATGAACCCAGGTGAGGACAGTTGTTTAATAACTATATATATATATATTGAAAAGAAGAAAATAATAAAATGTTGTTATCCCTGTTCCTAGAAAAAGGCAGTGAATTTGTGGAGAGACTTGAAAATTTGTCAGTGATGAAATTTCTTGAATGGCTGCATGGCTGACTGTGGCAGAAGAAAAGAGGCAGATGCAGTGTTCATATCTGGGATTGAGTTAAAGGACCTCACACTTTGCTTCTTTAATGCAGAGTAAATTGAACTCCAGGAAATTGTGAAAATGAGCAACCCTAAGGCTTTTGTAGCCCTAGCTACATGTGTAGCTGAATTTGAACCCTGAACATCTGAAGCAACCATCTGTCAAGAGGCGATAGCCTACTAGGACTGGTGGTAGAGACAGAGGCATTCCTTCTAAACACTAGCACAAAGGTGATGGTCTGTGTTTCTATAGACTGAGCAGGAACTTCTGCAGAGGTCTGGGACCTTTTCGGTTATGCCATTTCCAAACAGTAGGACTTCAAAGAGTCATAGACTGTTGACAAATTGTGAGCGAGGTGTTCCAGAAGAGATAGTATGGCTGTGTTGAGCCACAGGTACATTTGTTCTTTATACACCCATCCTGACAGATACAGAAAATGAGATAAAGAGCTACAGCCCAAGAAAATTCCCAAGGAGATTATTGTCATATTACCTGAATGCACTAACTGCTTTCTTTTACTGCTAGGAATGTTTTCTGTTTTGCACATAAAGTCAATATTTTCAGAAGGATAGTCTAGTAAAGACATGAAAAAAAAGAAGTATTTGATTTCCCTAGGTTTTAGGTGATACAGGGTATTCCCTGTATCAGGGATATGATATGATAGAATGTATATCCCTGTATTAAAGACCTTGCATTTTAAGTCAGGCATCATCAGCTACAACATCATCAGCTCTTCTGTACAGCCAGATACTGGTGGTCTTACTGTCAGTCTCTTAATCAGAGTACCTTCTAAAGCAAACTCTCATGGCTTTAGCTCCTAATTTTAGGACAAGCATCAGAATGATCAATTTCCATTCAGCAGAAACCACGAGTAAGTCTATTTATATAGTCTGCATGTTAGTATCCAGCTTTCCTCAGTACACCCAAAACTTCTTAGCAAGGAAGACTGAGTTAGAACAGTTAATAAATGGACCTAAAGTTTATCTTCATTAAAAATCTGCAGATAAAGATAACATACTGTCAGCTAGGTCTTGTTTTTCCAAGAAAGAGATAGAAAGAGATTATCTGGCTATGCAATCTGAGTTGTTTTGTGGAAGACCTTAGGCTCAAATCATGGACTTGTGATTACCATAGACATTTATATGCTAGAATGAGAAAGGTGCTTTAGCCTTTTAGTCAGGAAGCAAGAATTTCAAGAACAAGTTTGAATGACGTGAAAACCTTTCAGCATTTCTGCAACCCCAAGAACTAGATTTGGATCCCTCCTTTCTTGTTTCTTCCTAATGTCCATTTCCAAAACCATAGAACATTTTCCTTTTGTACAGCAGATCCAGGTTTATGTCTGCTCACACAACACATTAACCTCTGACTCGAGGATGTGTTTTTAGCATCAAAGATGAACTACCTGACCGTGCTGCAGTCAAGTGTTCTTGTGGAGAGTAGGTAAGATAAAGAAAAAACACTCCTGTTCTGAATCAGTTTCCATGAAAACACTTTCTGACAAACAGGCTATTTTTAAATCAATGTGGTTTTTTCCTTCATGTAGCTCCACTACCATAGATCATATATATTTTTGCTTCCAACCTGCTCTGCTATGTGGCATCTCAACATCCTTCACAGACTTTTCGTTGAAAGTAGCTAAATATTTCTAGGATCATAATTCAGATTTTCCACGTTAGTAAAAAATATATGTTTATACACGTCAATGCAAAAGCAAAAGATAACAGGAGATGACGGCTTAACAAATTCAGTGGTGTGCAATACTGGTTCCTGAAGCCATAATTGCCACATATTTAAATTATGCTTATAAATTTTATAGCAATAATGATCACATGACTATCAGCAATGTTAATTCAAGTTTACATCTCATTTGTTCCTGTAATACAACATTTTTTACTAATTTTGTATGTGAAGCTATTCCATATAGCCAGTTTGTCTCTTTTGTTGTCATCAGACACTGGCTTTGCAGTGAAGAGCTGTTGACTCCTTGTAAAATTAACGTTTGCTTAAAATGGTTAAAATGGTTAGTAAAAGGAACAAAAATAATTGTCTGTTGAAGCTTTAGATTTTGTAAAAAACCTTTGTATCATAGTAGGTATCAGAGCATTTTCAGAGGCAAAACTCTAAAATATGAAGAAGATATTTTTAAATGAAAAAAAACTCACACCCAAAACATTAGTTTTGATAGGCCTTCAAAGAAGATCACTTTAGAATAAATCTATGCACATCTGTGCCTATTACTTGCCTAAAGTTCTTCTGTCTCTCAAAAGCTTGATGCATAGCAATTTTTCTGTGTTGTATGCTACACAGTAAAATGTGCATTCTCCTTCACACATAATTAGTTCTCTTGGGGCTTACACAAATTGCAGTTCTTATACACCTGTGGCTAGCACAAAGTAAATTTGAGAATTGAAAGCCTTAGGATCATGTCAATCTCTACAAACTGCCCACCTGTGAAAAGCATAGACTTGCCCTTTGAATGTTTTATTGAGGAGCTACTAAATAAATAAATTAAAAAATCATCCTGCTCTGGAATTCAAGGTCCAAAGACGAATTAACCATATGTTCAAAGATAAAACATGCAAGCTATTGCAACGCATTTTAGACAAATATGTCCATGTTTCAGACATTAGTGCTGAATTTGGAGCTGTGAACTGAGGAATTCAGAACTCTGATCTCTTGGGAGATTCACATGAAGATAAATGAGGAGAATGTTCTTATTTATGTTCACCTATTCACCCGTGAAGAGGAAGGCTTCTGTTTCCCTTGTTTAATAGGTATGAGATATTAAACTAATTATAGAGCCCATACCACAAGATGGTGAAAGTTGTTTCCCTGAATAGAACTGTAATTATATATTAAANTTCCTTGGAGAAACTAAACCTACTGTATGTACCACATTTAATCACTTCATGGGGACCTTGTAATACCTACTCAGTCAAACCAGAAAATATGAAACAATGTTAAGACCATCAAAACAGAGTAAGTAGTTTGTGTTCAATGCAAAATTTTTTGACTGAAAAAAATTTCAGCAGTCTCTGAGTTCAGCAGTATCACAGTGAGCTGTAGGATCCTTCTTTTCTACATGACTGTTTCAAGCCAGACTTCAGAGAGCAGTGAATTGCTTATGTCTATATGAAACGAGCTTGGTGATATACGGCTGTTGACTCATGAAAAAGACCATTACAGCTATTGCTATTTGACATATCTTTTGGAAATCTCAGCCAAGTAATCTAGGATAGCTACCTTCAAATGCTGAACTGTTATCTCTATGGTAAGCTTAATTTCATCCAAATTTTGAGTGCTGTGGTTTTATGTGAGTAAAGAGAGGACATCACAGGGCAATAAATTGTCACTGTATTATGCACTACAGTTGCGTTTGAAAATCTACATTTCTCATACGCATTCTTAAAATCTATTAACCAATAATTCAAAATATACTTGCATGGATATATCTTGCCCATTTTATGTTATCACTATGGGAAACTGGCATGCTGGGGGATCTGCCCTTTGCTCCCCATGTATTAGAGTACTGGGGAAAATCCATTAGATATACAAAAAGATCAGATAGGCTAGCACATGTGTGTAGGAAGGATCTTTATTGTTCACTCTGTTATCACAAAATGAATTCAGTCTTTTGAAAAAATAACAGGAAATGCCTGTTTGTCAGCTGTTAGCACCTTTTTCTTTCAAGAAAAGAAATTGTGCAGAAAATGTGGAGGGGGAGGGAAGTAGAATTTTATTGGAAATTGACTGCTTTGTGTTTCCTGAGATGCCTGTGGAAATATTTAAAGCAGTAGTAGTCATTTGAAAAAAAAACTCTGTACTGCAGTGAGTAGATTATTTGTTGCAGTGTGGCTAATAAACTTGTGTTTGCTCATCTTTTGGACTCTCATCTAGAAATAAATTAGATGTCATGATTTTTTTTGCCCACTCGGTCCCATTACACTGCAGGTCTGTCTTCTGGAGAGAGGAAAAAGTGTAAGCCTGTGTGTTTCCGTGTCTGTGTGTGGGTAGTCTGTCCTCAAATTGAACTGGATAGGGTCTTTGGATGCAGTGGAGTTAGCTTTGGAGTATGAAAATAAATCCTTTTAAAGACATACTTGAAAAATCTGTTGTTTTCATATTTAAAGTGAAAAACCTAGTAACTTCATGAGTGATGGAATTTAAAAACTGTCTCTGCCTGCATGGTGTGTGCATCTATGCAAAGGCTGTTTACTGCATAGATAAAAAAGTGAGATAAAGGCTTTAGTGGAATTATGTGATTAAGACATGATGGAACATTTGGAATAAATCCAAGCAAAAATTATTTGGCTTCCTCTAAATTGATCTGGAAGTTAGTAAATTAAAAAAGAAAAACCAAAAAAAAACCCCAAAAAACCAAAGGAGCAGAAGCAAAATAATATTTTTAAATAACAAACAAAGAAGAAAGGAAGGAACAAGAAAACAGGATATGATGTGGTTGAGTGGAAACAGCCAAAATGTATAAAGCAGAGGACTGAAAGAGTGAATGTAAGATAGTCCATCTGTGAGTGGAGAGGTGAAGGGAAGAAAAGGGTAGAAATTCAAGTCTTTAGACAAGGACTAAGTCTAGTAGGAATCAGCACTAATTTCTTCTGGGAGTTGAAAGGAAGTTTCTAAATGTCTTTTGAAACAGAGAAGAGTTTTACTTGTCATTTACCTGAAGCCACTGCTATTTCAGATCTTTTCACTGATTACAGTGGATTTTGAATCAGATTCTCAGAGTCAATGTGCTTCAGTCCCGACATCTGCCCAGTATACTCAATGATTCTCTAAAGTGAAAGTGTCTTCTGCTAAATTTCCCACTTCACTTTATCATTAACATATATTTGAATGGCTTGCACACAATTTATCTGTCCTAATGTAGGCACTTAAAAATTGCACACCTGTATCTGAGCTATCCTCCAAGACTTCCTTTATAAGTAAGAAAAATCTGCATATGAAGATGACAATTCATTTAATTTTGAGATACACATTTAAAATAAACTACATGTATTCCTCTCCACAGTTGCCTGTTTCTACCCATTAACTGTAAGAGCTAGAATTACCGGCTGAAACTTCTGTATGAAGCTCAGATAAATCTTTCCCCTTTTGTTTTATTATCAATAGTTCATTTCTTTAACCAGACTTACTCTTGCTTTTCAGGACTAAAGCTGGTTTGGAGCCTCGTATTTTTTACATTTAATTTTACCTCTTTTCTTCCTATCTGTTATCTTTTAGATATCTTCTGCTAAATATTTTTCATTTGGAGTTTCTACTTATTTCTTACTCTTATGCCATAAAATCTTTTACACTGGGAGAGAAGCTTCAAATAACAGTCATAGCATTTTAGCCTCAGAGGTGCAGTCAAGGCAAAGTAAACCAGGAGTCTAATAAAAAATAAAAAATATAGAGGATGTAAGATTTTAAATTAAAAATCCCTGAGGAATAATGTTAATTTAACATACAAAATTCCAATACAAGCTTCATAAGAAATAAGTATTCTTTTCTAAACCCTGCTTCAAGGCAAACAGAGCTTTAAAACTGACAGCTATTACCTGTGGGCCTATTGTGGGTATATTGAGCTGGTATCTCAAGTGTGGACTGAAGCAACCACTATCTAGTACAAGTTTCTAAGCTCTTACACTCCCATAAGAAAGTCCCAGGCTCTGTATTTTCACTAGAGACCATTTATTTCATTTTTAATACACTCTCACTCCCTTCCCTTCTTGTTCCTTTTAATAAAATATGTGCAACAGATCCTTCCATTTAACTGAAAATGTAGTTTTATGGGCAGTAGTTAATGTGTCAGGTTTCCTGCCTCCAAAGATTTTATAATCCACCTGTTTCTCAAGAAGGTATCACCAATGTCCACCTCTGGTGTTCCTTCACCTGGGAGTGATAAGGAAAGGAAGAAACAATCATTCGACTGTGTTATGCTTTCTAAGATTAGGTTCCACTTTCCTGTTTTTCAGTAATGTCAGTGAGGAATTGAAAAAACATATTACNTCCACCTGTTTCTCAAGAAGGTATCACCAATGTCCACCTCTGGTGTTCCTTCACCTGGGAGTGATAAGGAAAGGAAGAAACAATCATTCGACTGTGTTATGCTTTCTAAGATTAGGTTCCACTTTCCTGTTTTTCAGTAATGTCAGTGAGGAATTGAAAAAACATATTACAACACACCATTGACTCGTTTCCTTACTTTTTTTTTGCAATAGCTTGTTCATTTTAGGTTTCTATTTAATGAGATGATGAGTACCCAGTACAAGAGTAAGTTATATGTCATTGCTATGCTCGTTGAATAGAGATTTTTCTGAACTCCCAGCTGTGAAGGCCAGCTCTCTAATTTAAGTTTGAGACACTCATGTTTTCCATTCTATTAGTCTCTAAACTTTCATCCATAAATTTAAGTGGAAGCACAACTGGAGTTTATAGCTTTTGAGATAAAACTCTCATGCTGTTAAATTTCTTAGGTAAAGAACCATTTTCTGATGTTAGGGATGTGAAATTCAGGGCTCTTGCAACGTGTTTGTTATTCTGTAGAGATGAGAAATTACCAATCTGACCTTCATATAACAATGTAAATCATACACACTGATTCTTACTCCTTTGATTCGGCAGTCCCAAGCCTCAGCCTATGTTGCTGGTGCTTCGTCCTGTGTTTTGTACTTGAAGGACTGCAGAAATGACTGGCTGTGCAGTAAGTCACCCTCTGGACACACAGAGAGATGCATCATATGAAACTTCCTCATACAAGACAAATCAGCAAAAGAGGTATTCACCTCACCTGAATTTAACCCCATAACATCTGAAAAGTCCACCCTGTTTCCATTCCCTATAAAGGAATTTCTAAAATAGAGAATGACAGATAGTATGCCCATCCTTCCTTTTTTCCCCTGTTGTGTTCAACCTGGTATTTTCATCTCTGGTTTTCTCTTAATAACTACTACTTTCTTATTCTGAGGAAGATTTCCAGAAGCTGTGTGATCTGTGATTATTATGTTGTGCACAACTGCAACAGCTACAGCTAGTTGATCTATTATGGGGTGTACAGGAAAGGGAGGGGAGGAACGTAGGTAACAGATCTGGACAGACTGGATCAATGGGCTGAGACCAACAGAATGAGGTTCAATAGGGACAAGTGCCAGGTCCTGCATTTGGATTGAAACAACCCCAGGCAGTGCTACAGGCTTGAGGAAGAATGGCTGGAGAGCTGCCTGGTAGAAAAGGACTTAGGGGTGTTGGTCGACTGTCGGCCAAACATGAGCCAGCAGTGTGCCCAGGTGGCCAAGAAGGCCAACAGTATCCTGGCCTGTAACAAGAATAGTGTGGTGAGTAGGACCTGAGAGGTGATCATCCCCCTGTACTCGGCATTGGTGAGACCCCACCTCGAGTATTGTGTCCAGTTTTGGGCCCCTTACCACAAAAAAGACATTGAGGTGCTGGAGCAGGTCAAGAGAAGGGCAACAAAGCTGGTGAGGGGTCTGGAACACAAATCTTATGAGGAGAGGCTGTGGGAGCTGGGGTTATTCAGCCTGTGGAAGATGAGACTGAGGGGAGACCTTATCGCTCTCTACAGCTACCTGAAAGTCNCATAAGAAAGTCCCAGGCTCTGTATTTTCACTAGAGACCATTTATTTCATTTTTAATACACTCTCACTCCCTTCCCTTCTTGTTCCTTTTAATAAAATATGTGCAACAGATCCTTCCATTTAACTGAAAATGTAGTTTTATGGGCAGTAGTTAATGTGTCACGTTTCCTGCCTCCAAAGATTTTATAATCCACCTGTTTCTCAAGAAGGTATCACCAATGTCCACCTCTGGTGTTCCTTCACCTGGGAGTGATAAGGAAAGGAAGAAACAATCATTCGACTGTGTTATGCTTTCTAAGATTAGGTTCCACTTTCCTGTTTTTCAGTAATGTCAGTGAGGAATTGAAAAAACATATTACTGCACACCATTGACTCGTTTCCTTACTTTTTTTTTGCAATAGCTTGTTCATTTTAGGTTTCTATTTAATGAGATGATGAGTACCCAGTACAAGAGTAAGTTATATGTCATTGCTATGCTCGTTGAATAGAGATTTTTCTGAACTCCCAGCTGTGAAGGCCAGCTCTCTAATTTAAGTTTGAGACACTCATGTTTTCCATTCTATTAGTCTCTAAACTTTCATCCATAAATTTAAGTGGAAGCACAACTGGAGTTTATAGCTTTTGAGATAAAACTCTCATGCTGTTAAATTTCTTAGGTAAAGAACCATTTTCTGATGTTAGGGATGTGAAATTCAGGGCTCTTGCAACGTGTTTGTTATTCTGTAGAGATGAGAAATTACCAATCTGACCTTCATATAACAATGTAAATCATACACACTGATTCTTACTCCTTTGATTCGGCAGTCCCAAGCCTCAGCCTATGTTGCTGGTGCTTCGTCCTGTGTTTTGTACTTGAAGGACTGCAGAAATGACTGGCTGTGCAGTAAGTCACCCTCTGGACACACAGAGAGATGCATCATATGAAACTTCCTCATACAAGACAAATCAGCAAAAGAGGTATTCACCTCACCTGAATTTAACCCCATAACATCTGAAAAGTCCACCCTGTTTCCATTCCCTATAAAGGAATTTCTAAAATAGAGAATGACAGATAGTATGCCCATCCTTCCTTTTTTCCCCTGTTGTGTTCAACCTGGTATTTTCATCTCTGGTTTTCTCTTAATAACTACTACTTTCTTATTCTGAGGAAGATTTCCAGAAGCTGTGTGATCTGTGATTATTATGTTGTGCACAACTGCAACAGCTACAGCTAGTTGATCTATTATGGGGTGTACAGGAAAGGGAGGGGAGGAACGTAGGTAACAGATCTGGACAGACTGGATCAATGGGCTGAGACCAACAGAATGAGGTTCAATAGGGACAAGTGCCAGGTCCTGCATTTGGATTGAAACAACCCCAGGCAGTGCTACAGGCTTGAGGAAGAATGGCTGGAGAGCTGCCTGGTAGAAAAGGACTTAGGGGTGTTGGTCGACTGTCGGCCAAACATGAGCCAGCAGTGTGCCCAGGTGGCCAAGAAGGCCAACAGTATCCTGGCCTGTAACAAGAATAGTGTGGTGAGTAGGACCTGAGAGGTGATCATCCCCCTGTACTCGGCATTGGTGAGACCCCACCTCGAGTATTGTGTCCAGTTTTGGGCCCCTTACCACAAAAAAGACATTGAGGTGCTGGAGCAGGTCAAGAGAAGGGCAACAAAGCTGGTGAGGGGTCTGGAACACAAATCTTATGAGGAGAGGCTGTGGGAGCTGGGGTTATTCAGCCTGTGGAAGATGAGACTGAGGGNAGCATTTACTAACTAGCAACAGAGAGTATAGGCCTGTGTAAGGGTTAAAATCAGTCCATTTCCCCCCAAAATATCTACTTCTGATCATCTTCCACTTGATAAAACAGTCCTCTACCACGTTTTCTTTTAAGTTCAGGCATAAAGGTGAAACAATATAAGGGCAAATGAAGCAAGGAATTGATTTAACTTTCAACCTGCTTTCCCTCTTTGCAAAAAAAAAAAATACCCCAACTTATTTGACTTATGTTAGCTAAAGGTATTCTTGGCACATATATAAATCTCCTTTGCTCAGAAAGAAAACATGACAAAAGGGCAAAAAATACAAGGCAATGCTGAACACTTGTATTTCAGTTCTGCCGTAGCCGAGTTTGGGATACAAGGCCAAGGGCTGTGTTCACAATTGCACTGTGTTCACAATTGTTCACTTGCACTTCAGTTCTGCTGAAGACGAGTTTGGGATACAAGGCCAAGGGCTGTGTTCACAATTTCAAAGGGAGAAGAGTACACCTGTTTTAGGGAAATACTAACTTGCAGCTGCATTGTACTTTATTTCAATGGAATCCTGCTGATCTGATTAAAAGGTGCTGTTCCACAGCCACATTATCTCATTCGCTTTGAAAGGGAAAGCAGCGGACCTGATCAAAACATGCCTCCCCATGGCTGCAGTCTCAGAGCCATTCTCACAGCAGAAGCAGGTGACGCGAATGAGAATAGCTCTTTGCTAGAATTGTTAATTGAGTATCTGATAGCAAAAATGCTTCTTGCCTCTTCTTTGTTCTCCAGTCTTGTGGAAGAACCAGCAATCCTGACAACTATCAGTGATGTTCTTTCACTCTCCCTTCTCTCTGTTGGATTTCTATGAAAGTTCTGTCTGTGTGGGGCATAATATTTTGTTAGACATTCTTGCTGCCTGCCAGAATTGAGTAGTGTGGTTGATTATAATGGGTTTGTTGAACAGACCAGAAAGCAATTTGCAGTTTTTCTTCATTTTCATGGAGATAGCGAACTTGTTTTGTTGCTGCTAACAGATCAAGTTTTCCTTTTGACTTTTCATTATTTAAACTCTGGCCTATGTCTACAAGTGGTTGTGAATTATGCCCAAATTCTTAAGAATCAACAATTGGTTAGTTGAAATTAAACTATTGTCTCTTGGAAATCTTGAACTACCTAAGAAGAGAAGTCCATCATCCTGCTGTACTGGAGTTCAGATTTAGAATACTGAAATGCCATAAGAACAGAAATCTGTCTTTAATCCTCTTATGGCAAACAAGCTATTCCAATGTAGGTGTATAGTAGAAGTCCTAGCCCAAATATCTGATAACAAAGATATTGTCTGATATAAGTAGGCAAGTCTGAAAAACTCACAACACTTTTCATAGCCATTGCGATTTCTGCTGCTTTATCTAGAAAAACTTCATTTCTTCAGGAAAAAATAGCATCCTGTATGTGATCTGCCTGCCTATTCAGCATCTTCTGGGTTTGTTTTTTTCATTGTTGGGATTTTTTTTGCTTTTGGATCCTTCAGGCTGAGACTTACAACCTAAATATTAATTATGATTAGTTACTGAAAAATGTGTAAAAAAGTACTATTAGATATCAACAGCCGCTCAAAACCTGTGGTAACTGTTAAAAACAATCTACTCCATGATTTATTTCTTAAAATGCAAATTGATTTTGTTATTTTATAACTTCCTTGCTAGACTTCCAGGACTTCTTTATTGAATCTTTTACACTTAAAGTAGAAACAGCAGTGACACAGAGAAGAAAGAGTACATCAGTAAAAATCAGAAGCTTTCACTTTTTTCTCTTCTTTAATGAAAAAAATACAAACATTAAAATGTCAGGCTTGGCTTACAACCCATACCAGCTGAGTGAAAGTGGCCAATGCAGAACTCTGATCTGGGCTTTTGTCCTGGAAATGTAAGATAATGGAATTATGGTGAACAAAATAAGGCTCAAAGGCACATGAATAAGATGGAGGTTGGTTAGCTGTCACGCTCAAAATCCAAAGAAATTCTTGATTTGGAGCTTCCAGGTTCTAACACCTGTTGGAAAAGCAATAAACAGTGACCTGTTCACCTGAATACAGCTGAGCTGTGGCAGAAGATGTGTTGACTGTCTTGGCAATCAAGGGGAGAGAGCTGGACACCAACTGTGAATGCTCTAACAAAATCCATGGACATGTGTTTCATGAGAGTTGGAACTCATCAGTGTAGAAAATGTCACCACAGATCTAATTAACACTAGCCAATATCTTACATATTAGCAGTGCTAACCTATATCATTATTTTCATATTCATCAGTGTTCCTAATGCATCACACTTTGGTATCAAAAAGTTTAGGTCAAAAGCCAGAATCAAAGATTTCCAGGGTCACAATGGATAATATAACCTTTTCTGTATTTTTCTAAAGTCAGAGAAAATTTTCTGTCAAATGTAATTTGCTCCAGTCAACCTCATTATGTGGTCAAAAGGTGGAAATGTAAGTCAGGGACAAGGATGGAAATTTCTGACAGTAAACAGAGGCTGGAGTGTTGATGTTTGCACCGCTCTTTCCAAATGCTGGTAAGTCAGAAGCCTGACATCCACTGCAGTATGGCTTTGCTATACTGCTTTTTTTTTATTTTATTTTCATTGTTATGCTCTAACTTATACTGCCAACAAAGCAGATTGTTTATGAACTGCCTGCCTGAGTACACAGCTCATACACTTGCACTACTGTTGGGATTTTCATTCTCTGCATAGTTGGAAACAACTGCTGGCCAATTTTCACAGGCATGTCTCTCCAGTTATTGCATCTGATGCATGACTCAGACGTTGCCATTTGCACATAAGTTTATTTTGATATGTTGCTGAAAATCTGGTCTTCTGGGGAACAAACATAAGAGATAAAGGATTTATTTCCATTTATTTCCACAAAAGAGCAATGATCCCAGCACCGAACCTGAGTTTAAATAAGTTCAAAATAATTCTTAAGCAAGCTTCAAGGTGATTTTACTGTTTTAAACCTAAGTAAATTTGTGGTAGGTTTCTATGGGCTTCTAGGCATTTCTCTGCAATGAACAGAGAAATCTTATTGACTTCAGAGCTCTTGATTTATGACTTATATTAATATTTGGTGTAATTTTAAGAGATACCAAATAAAAAGTGTAAATGGCATGTAGGTTTGGGGGCACGTTACTTATACAATCAATCTCTATTGAAATTGATTACATAATCAATGAACCGTTAGGGAGTTCTCAGTAATGAGTAGCTTGGAGCCATGGTTTGTACTCAGACTTCCTATGCCAAACAGGTAAAGTGCAGGTAATCCATTTCACCTCTGCTTACTCTTTTGTCTGAAACATCTTATGTGCTGAAATATTTGACTGGTTTGACAAGGCAAAAATTCCCCCGATAATCCTCAGTACTCATAGAGCTGATAATGACCGTCATGTCCTTAGGAATTCTGATAATCCTTGTGATTAATTTCATATAACATCACTTTTTGGTGATATTTTCCATTTACTTATTTACTGCTCAAGTTCTTAATGATTTGAACTAACATAAAAACAAACGTAAATTTGATCAAGTACAGCTAAATCAATTTAGTTCTTTTGAACTGCTAAATGGATGTAACATGTTGTGGGTAGATTGGCATACTGACAGCTACTCTGCTTCCCAAGGAGAGAGTGAGAGAGAGTGCTGACTTCACTTGTTTCAGAGGCAATGAAAAATCTTTTAGAAGATAATGATGAACTATAACGATAGGTAAGAGAGCAAGATACAAATTATTAAGCCAACTTTCAATTTGGGCTGCTTTGTAGACTTCATCAACACAACTGGCACGAAGAGTGCAGATAAAAGGTGAATGCTGGTTCTCAGTGCTACACTTTATCTCAGAAAAATCTATTGCCACCATCTCAAAAAGATTATATTTTGTGTATGAGGAGCACCAACTCATTTAAAGAGCTGATACACAGAGTGAATGACAGACTGTGTATACATGGTCAGACATTTGGGGTGATTTCATTCAAACTCCTGGGTGCCTAAGTACCAAAGGCACTCAGCAATTTATAGAGCCTCAGAGTCCTTGAGCTGAATCTTTAATATTATGGCCAGCCACAGAAGAATAGCCAGGTTGGATTTGGACTGGAATACATAAGCGAGGATGCAGCAAAGGTGCTCCGCAGAGTGACCCTAACAAGATTGCTGCAGGTAGACAGTGTAAGAGGAGGAGATTCATTCAGTAGAGGCAGACATCTTTGACCCCAGTCACAAAAATCAGCTTCCAACTGCTGTATATTTACCCATCTACGGAGTATTGCTGCATATAAAGCACAGCTGATAAAAAGACTGGTGGTTTGCCACAAAAAAGTGAACTTGTAACCTTTTCTTCCACCTTCTCAGTGGTAACTCAGTGTTCAAGCCCCTCTCAGACCCTGGTGAGGCTGACTCACTCTAACAAGGCTGGTCTTTCCTTGCTGCAGGACAAAGGTGGGATTGCCATATACCCTTCTGCCTTCCTCAGGCTCAGACATGTAAGATTTTTCTAGCTGTTCACATGAACTCTGAACTAGATGATATATCGATTAATAAATAAAAAATTAAAAAATTGTTGGCTTTCTTTACACTTTGCCTGGCTTCAGTCTTCAGCAGTAGGAGGTTGTATTATGGAATTTGGAAAGAATATCATTACAGGGCATCTTCTTACTACCTACCTCCCACGACTCACTGATATTTTCCTCTGCATGTGTATTACATTCTAAGTTCTATCTTTTATTTTGCTTTTGCTGAATTAATATCTCACTGATTCAATGATCTTTAGAGTTAACCTATCAAAGCAGTTAAGATAGTTAAATCAAAATTTACCAGCCTACTCAAATTTACTTGGTACATTAGCTAGCTAAAGATTTCATACTTCATACGCTGTCTTTGATTCTAATTCAGGAAGGTCATTTGAACATCAAAGAGATGCTGAATTGTTTATTGATTTCTTAATTATTCAGTGCTTGTGGTTACTTCTTTATGTTCCACTAGGTTGTTGTGGGATTTTTTTTCCACTTGAAAGTTTAATAAACCAAAATATTAAAACCAAGAAAAAACAATCTTTTGTCACAGAGAGGACAAAACTATGATCTTGTTTTTACAAACATTTAATCTGCTAAATCCTTGCTAAGGGAATATTTTGTCATTCAAGTAATTACCTTTATTTCTAGATATTTGTGTAATGTGCGTTTGTGCATATATATGTATGTATGTATGTATGTGTACTAAGATTCATCTTTGTGGTGCAGGACCAAACAATAGCAGTTGTAAGGCAAACCTTACAGTATCACTTCTGCATGAATCTGAAGGATCTGTTCCTGTTCAATACTTTTTATGGCATGACAGGTATTAAAGAAGATAGGATGCTTATTCCAAAGTGGTTTCCAGCCCAAGTATGACTTTATATTCCTGTGCTGCCTTATATTTCTTACACTACTAATGAACTAATTTTAATGAAGCATCTTCTGTGGAACTGCTGAACTACTAGACTATTACTCTAAAAATGCACAGTTCAATTAAGAGTGTCCATTTGGTTATGTAAGCAGAAATACTACTTTTTTTTTTCCTCTTGATTACATTAAGTTAGTGGAATTTCAGTGACTCATAGTCTTGAAAATGTAAGAAACTCAATACTGGACATTTACCACATTCTTTGCATTATTAGCACAACTAATGGAATCACTTACACCAAATAATTTATTTGACAATTTTTCTACTGCTTTTTTTTCCTTTTCCCTTTTTCATTAGTATGCTAGATAAAGCTGGTCACATAAAAGTCAGCAAATTATTTAATGGAATTTAACTATGTATAGTTGAATGATGTTGATGATGTTGTTTTCATCTGAACCTCTAATTGCGGCTTGCCTGGTTGTTTCATGTTCTAATTATCATCATACTTCAAAACAAACAAATAAACAAAATGTTCATTTCCCACACAATCACTACTTCCAGCAATTTTTGCCTGTTGCCATAAATAAGGTGGACAAAGTGCATCTTGGGTTGTCAGTGTCCAAAATAGCATGATACTATAAAATCCTATTTTTCTGTCATTTGATCTATTGAAAAGTGACAGGTCATTTATTTAGACAATTTCATTGTGTTAACTAATTTGCTGAATAACGATTCTCATGAAACTAAGAAATTGTTTGCATCATCTTGATCCAAATATTACTGCCAAAAGCAAACCTGCTCTGCTATGTTCTTCTTACTCCATTTCTTGGTTCCTTGGAGAATACTACTCTACTGCCAAATTGTGTACAATAGTAGTTTTGTGATATGGACAAATGCCTACTAAAGACTGACTTGAGACCATTAACATAATTTCACTTGTGACCCAAGCCAGATTTAAGCCCAGGCCTTATGAAGGTGACAGGCAAGTATATTAACTTATGGTATTATGAAACTTGCTCCAGGGCAGGAAGATTTCAATAACATTAAAAAAAATTCTTAAAATTGAAATATGAATAATTTACAAAACAAGAAACCTCAGCTAACAGTCTCTGTTCATATTCAATACTGCTGTGACCTGTAGGCTATACAAAAGAAATGTGTTTTGTCTGGTGCTAAATTTGCAGCAATTTGTGTGGTAGATTGCTGCTTTTAAAGAAGGCCTCAGTATAATTTTGCATGAGTCTCTATGCACAGAAAAGCCTGTATTTTTTAACTGATTGTCCCTTACTATTAGTCATCAGAATCTGATCCTGCAAAGGTCTCTGGCTGAAATTTGATTAGGAGACTAGTCCACAGAGGTCTGACCTTATGTGTCATTCACATAAGGTATTAAAGCAGATATTTAACTAAGGCACTTCAATGTCCAGCTCTTCAATACTTGAAAATTAGACTTATGGTTGAAGGCCTGGAATTCAAGGCTAGTTAGACACCTATGTTTCACAAGCCTTGTACAGCAAAATTTATATACTGTTTATACAGTTAATAATCTGTTAAATAGTAGAGCATAGTGGTATACTTAGATGTATACATGTCTCTCAAGGCAGCAGGTCCATGAAAGAGTTTTTACAGTCTGAAGCAGTTTTCTGTTCTAAGTCTTGGAAAAGCATCATAGCATTTGTTCCTTGTGATTGTTTCTCTATTTTTTTTTCCCACTCATTAACTTTGTATTATGAAAATATAAATAATCTTCTGCAATAGTGTTTTAATCCAGATCAGGAAAGTTTTTTTAATTTTCCCTCTTGCCCAAGTTGGGGTGTATTATTGAGTGTGACAAAATTCATGAACTCAATTAATTTTGGGGTCAACCTAGACTGGAAGATTGGCTACTGGAAGGTAGCTCATAAATAATAGTTCCATGCCACTAGACTTGATCCTGCCTGTTGTAGAATCTACTAAAATGTTTATAGTTTTGCAATTTGCTCTAAAGGCTCACTTCTATTGGCCAGAAACATAGGCACAGCCAAATACAGCAGAAAATTCTGGTCTCTGCTCTCAAGTAAATGTGTAAAATATACGCTATAAAGCCAGGATCCTTTTTTCTGGCTAGACCTGTGTTGTAATGATCCTACTTTCTTGACTAAATAGTTTTTCAGTTTCAGGAAGGAACTGGGATTTCAAAAGTTATTAGAAAGTCTTACAGTCTTTGTAAGCTGTCATTTAGATGCTGTGTCATAAAATCATAGATTTGAAACTAATGTGTCAGAATCAAGCCTAATGCGTTAGCTTCTGGCCACTTTAGTAAGAACCCTAACTACATATTACACAGTGAAAAAGGCTTGCTACTGCTACTGTGATCTCTTTGTTAAGTTCAGAAACTTTTTCCTGAACCATGTAATCTGGACAAGATTTTTCTGAATATTTCTGGTCAAAATACTTGTGTATACTTAAGTCTTAGGAGCTTCTGAAGCATATAACATAGAATGTAAGCAATTCAATCCATATTAAGTTATTATTAGAACACTATTACTTTCAGAACACTGAGCCTAAGCTAAAATATTCAATTCTTATTAATTTTTGTAAGGGGAATGTTATGGTTTTTATGATTAATAAAAACAATCCTAGGGATTCCTTCCCACTGACTGGAGAAAGGGGAACATAACCCTGATATCCAAAAAAGGAAAAAAAAAGAAGACCCAAGGAACTATAGGCCAGTCAGTCTTTGTGCCTGGCAAGATCATGGAGCAGATCCTCCTGGAACCTCTGCTAAAGCACATGGAAAATAAGGAGGTGATTTGAGACAGCCAGCATGGCTTCAGCAAGGGTGTCACACCTGACAAATTGGGTGGCCTTTTACGATACTCCCACAGACTTGGTGGACAACAGCAGAGCCACAGACATGATCTACCTGGACTTATGCAAAGTGTTTGGCACTATCCCACATGACATCCTAGTCTCCAAATTGGAAAGTAATGGATTTGATGGATAGGCCACTCAGTGGATAAGGAACTGGCTGGATGGCTGCGCTCAAATGGTTGTGGTCAACAGGGCATCATCCAAGTGGCAGTCAGTGATGAGTGGTGGTCCTCAAGGGTCAGTACTGGGACCAATACTATTTAACATCTTTACCAGAGACATGGACAGTGGGATGTAATGCACTCTCAGCAAGTTTGCTGATGACACCAAGCTCAGTGGAGTGGTTGACACCCTGGAGGGAAGCGATGCCATCCAGAGGGACCTGGACAGGCTTGAGAGGTGGTCTAGTGCAAATTACATGAAGTTCAACCAAGCTAAGTGCAGGGTCCCACACCTGGGATGTGGCAATCCCAGGCACAAATACAGGTTGGGCAGAGAATGGCTGGAAAGCAGTCCTGAGGAGAAAGACTTGGGAGTGCTCATGGATGAGAAGCTCAACATGAGCCAGCAGTGTGTGCTGGCAGCCCAGAAAGCCAACAACATCCTGGGCTGCATCANCAGGCTGAGGGAGCTGGGGCTGTTTAGCCTGGAGAAGAGAAGCCTCCGGGGAGACCTTACTGCAGCCTTCCTGTGTCTGAAGGGAGCCTACAGGAGAGCAGGAGAGGGAATTTGTCAGAAAGTGTCATGACAGGACAAACGGTTAATGGTTTTAAATTGGAAAAGGGGAGATTTAGATTAGGCACCAGAAAGAAATTCTTTCCTGTGAAGGTGGTGAGGCACTGGAACAGGTTGCCCAGAAAAGTTGTGGATGCCCCATCCCTGGAAGTGTTCAAGGCCAGGCCTGATGGGGCTTTGAGCAACCTGCTCTAGTGGGAGGTGTCCCTACCCATGGCATGGGGGTTGGAACTCATTGATCTTTAAGGTCCCTTCCAACTCTAACCATTCTATGATTTTATTATTTCTATCAGGAATAGCGTGACCAGCACTGATCATGCCTCTGTACTCAGTACTGGTGAGGCCTCACCCTGAGTACTGTGTTAGTTCTGAGCCCCATCTGAAAAGGGACATTAAAGTGCTGAAACATGTCCAGAGAAGGGCAACAAAGCTGGTGACAGGTCTAGAGAACAAGTCATACGAGGAAAGGCTAGGGGAACTGGGCATGTTTAGTTTGGAGAAGAGGAGGCTGAGGGAAGATCTTGTTGCCCTCTACAACTACCTCAAAAGAGGTTGTAAAGAAGTGGCCTCTTCTCCCAAGTGAATAATGATAAGACCAAAGGAAATGGTCTGATGTTTCAGCAGAGGAGATTTAGACTGGATATGAGGAAGACTTACTTTACTGAAAGAGTGGTCAGGCACTGTAACAGCCTTCCTAGGGAGGTGACTGGGTCACCATCCCTGGAGGTATTTAAGAAATGTATAGATGTGGCATTTGAAGGCATTCTCTAGTGGCCCAGATTGTAGGAGGGTTTTGTGCATGTATGGTTGTACTTGGTGATCTCAAAGGTCATTTTCAAACATGACAATTCAGTGATTCCATGATTCTGTGAAAAGCTAGAAGGTATTTTTTGTACGTAGCGACAAAATCACCGTCTAATTTTTTACAATAAGAGATTTACTTAACCAGTATGTTCAGCCAATACAAAGCTATTCTGTAGTAATAAAAACACCTGAAATCATTGTTAAGGAAAGGATTTAAGGTGGATTGAGTTGAACACGGAAAGAGGTTTTATTTATTTCTTTATTCTTCATGTCACCAAGGCAACTGTAACACATGCTCATAGTAATATTTTCTTTAGGTTTTAACTGTCCCTACAGTTTGGACATGTAATCAGAAAAACCTTTCAGCAGATAGGAAAAATATGTGTTTTTAATAAAAATGATTTTTAAAAAAGTAGAACAAGTGAGATGATATGGTCTAAGAACTTTCTGATAAGAGTTGATCTTTATACCATGCCGACAACTTCATTCCGTTTATTCCCTCTATGAAGACACCATGGCTAACATTAAGCATCCAAAATAATTGTTTAAGAAAGGAACATTCTCATACTGTGCTCAAAATGGTTAATGGAGAAAGAGAACATGTCCCTTGGAGGGTTATTCAGCCCACCATGATCTCCTTGTTGTCTCCACAGACTATAGAAGGAGTGTACACTGCTAAATTCATTGCTTTAATTAGCTGCCTAAAACTAATCTAGGCTATTGAGTTTTGGGGATTTTTCTGGGAAGAATCTGCCAGGATAATCCCCAGAGGTGGAAATATTTCACTAATATAATAGTTTAGTTAAGGAACAGTATTTAAATGTAAGAGATGCTATAACAATGTTACCTTGGTTCAGTAAGTACCAAGTTTTCTTGGTAGTAAAAGCATGTTTCTTTCTGTATGTTGCATGTAAACATTCATAAAAATTTTGAAGTCTACTTGTTCTCACTTTGCATGTATTTTAATCTTTCTTTGTTGTTACTACTCAGAATATATATAATATATATATTTTTTGTGTGTGCACTATTTATATTTAGTTAAGAAACCCAAGACATTCACAATTAAAAAAAGCTATTGCTATGACCAGTGTATTACAGTCAGTGCAAAATACTTTTACAAAGCTATGGGATCAATATGACAGACTGCCCCTGAATAACTTGTCGTCATTATTAGAGTTTAATTTGAAGGAAACAAAAGACACTGAATTTATCTTCTTGACTTAAAGAACAGTTCTCCAGTTACTTTTGAATTACAAAGATTGGCAAGAGCCAGTAATAACAGTTAGTGTTTAATTTAAGAGTGTAATGGTCAAAGTTCATGTCTAGAACATTAAATACAGTTGGTGAATTGCTAAAATGTGACTTAGCTGTATTCCAATCTTTATTCAATTTGTACTTTGGACAGGTCACTGAGATGGAGAGAAATAATGGCTTTATGCTACATGGATATTCCTCATATTCTGGAGCCAATGAGGGATGAGTCTGGCAACTTGGAATAGCCAGAGCTTGTGTTCAGTTATATTACATGTCTACCCAAAATAATGAATAATAGGAGTTTCAGCAAGTATAGAACAACACTGGTGGCTTTAGTGTACTGATACAAAAGCAATTTGTAAGAGCTGTGATGTATTTGTAAGCTATGATGGCTTATAACTCTTCACAACAGAGCTGCTAGAGATAAAACCAGAATCCAGCACCTTGTTTTCAATAGGTAAGCTTTCTTAAGAAGACAAAAATAGCACACAGCATTTTGCTTATGGAAGCGAAAGGCTGTGTGGAGCAAATGGATATCCTGGAGACAAGTAGTGTCCACCGTTTTGTAGCTTCTCCATGCTGCTGTAGGTCTGTGGCTTCTGTGGTATGGGAAACAACAGAAGCTCTGTTATACTTTTCACATAAACACTGGAAAATAGCATATAGAAGAATCAAGCTCCACCCATATTTCCTGAACCATAAGTCTTGAGCAAGGTAAAATATGGATTCACTTTGTTTATTGCTTTAATAAGGAGGTCTACTAAATTTTTCTGCAAAACCTGTCAAGTGCTATTTATATTTGTCAGCTTTTATCTTC
Source organism: Pedionomus torquatus (assembly GCA_013398155.1). NCBI lineage: Eukaryota > Metazoa > Chordata > Aves > Charadriiformes > Pedionomidae > Pedionomus > Pedionomus torquatus. The sequence goes on from VZRU01010794.1 coordinate 102,963, forward strand.
TTATTTCCTTTTTTCTTTTTTTTTTTTTTCAGTTTCAGTATAAAACAAGTAACTTCCTTACTTAATGAAAATGCTTGATTTCTATGAAGAAGTTATTCTTTCTAAAAAGGGGATAAGAACTGCAATGTTTGAAAAAGTGAACTTTGCTGTGTTTAAAGGCATGTTAACACCATAGAAGGAGAGTGATGACTATTAATGAGACTAAAGGGAAAAAAAAAGGCTAAATAAAAGATGTTTGCGTAAGGTTTTAATAGGCAGGTTCCTTAGTAAGAGTGTGGATTTTCTTTAACATCCTATATTGTATAAAGAAAAGAGGAATTCAGCACTAGACAGTTTTGAAAACTGATTAACAATTTACTATTTATTTTCAGTTCATACAGTTAAGTGTGTTTGCATTGAGCAGACAATGTACCTAATTACTACAAGTCAGAAGTATGAATAATTTGAATGCTCCCTGGGTATTTGTACAGTGTGAATTAAACAAAAAAATGCTTTCATATGAATCTGTGCAAGTTCTACTACTTTTGTTATCATATATACATGTATACCTAAGAGAAGAATATCTTAGTTTAACAATTATTTCAAAATTAAAAACACTTAGGATTAAGAGTATGTGTCCAAATTTACACCAAGTGCATTTTCACTAGCTCTTTGAAGACTTACACTCCTTTTCAGTTCTTATCCACCAAGAGAATTAAGGATGTATTAATGATTTGTCTAAATTCGACAGGATCTGCAACTATGTGATCCAAGAATAAAACTGAAATCACAGCAATTTACTCTGACTTTCAATTATATGAATTGCTGTAGAAATAATATCAAGAAGTAAAAGGGGAGTAAAAAATTCCTGTTTGTGTTTCTCCTCCACTGTGTCATACCACAGAAGATAATATACAGGACTAGTAAAAAACAGATCCAGCCATGACACTGACACACTATGTCACCATAGACACATTACGTACATTTCTGTAAGCTAAATTCAGAACAGGAATTTGGAATGCATTCAAAAGCAGTGGGTAATAAAAGACATTCAAAACCTAAGTTTTAACACTGAAAATCTTTATTACCCTACCACTATGTTCATTAGTATCTTGAAACTATGCATTTCTCTGCCTAAATCCTCTTTTGAATCTGATCTGTTAGGATTTCTGAGAATACATCCATCATGACTTAAGATGACCTCGATTCCTTCAAAATGCTGTTGTTTCTACTCTTTGTATCTCTTTTTGTTCTTTTTTTTTTTATGCAAACAGGAAAGAGTGGATGAGGATAAAGATGGTAAAATATCCTTTTTTGTCTTTTTCTTACTATGTAGTGATTAAGATTCCACATACTCTCATTTCACTCCCCTACCAAGAAGATTACAGCCAATATATCAATATATTTATCTGATACAACAGCAATGAGATTTTATTTACTGTTTTTATTTACTGTTTAGAGGAATCCTCTGTCTCACATATTGAAAAAAAGTCTGCATGAATGTGAGTAAGACTGATTTGCTAAATATTGATCAGATAATCCATAACATTCAGACACAAAAATGTCTATTTTGATTGTCAGAGGTAGCTTTCTAAATGTGATAAATATGCTATATGGGTTTATTTTCCAGACAGTTTAAACACTCAAATTCTTTAACTTATTTCGTGTATCCAAAGGGATAATGTTGTTATTAGGGACTACATTCTGAAGCAGATTTTTGTATAGGAAATGGATTGCAAAAGAAACTCCCTAGACAAAAAATCCTGAAGAACTTCTGATTATAACAAACCAATATTATTTTTAAAAAATGACACCAAGTCTAATTTTTTTTTTAATGTCACCTGATTATCATCAGACTTTGGCCAGCTGTCAGTCCCAAAATAGCATCCTCCTACTGTTCTCTTTTTTGCTTTGCAATCTCAAGTTAATACTTTAGGAAGTGGCTTGGCTTGAGTATTGAAAATACAGACTTTCTCAGGAATTAAGAATTGTAAATGATCAAGGTTTTCAAATTTATCATTTTCATTAGAAAGTGCTGTTTTCCTCCAAACCACAATTATTTCTATAAATTTAATGTTAGCTGAAATACAGTTTGGATTCAGAAAGGTAAGAAAAATGTCTAACTGAATAACCAAAATCTCAGGCTACAAGAAACCTATGTTTAAATTGTTACCAAGAATTCAGTTTCCACATCTTGAATGAGAGCCTGATTACTAGTATCTTTAAAGGAATATTAATTTACAGAATGAAACAGTTACAGAACATTATATGTTGTAACTACCCACTTTCAACACTTCCTTAAATTTCATCAAGTAAAATTTTGAAAATTCTCATTTTTTGTTAAATGTGAAATTAAACTAAACTCTGAAACCTTGAAACTGTCATGCAAATGGAGTCTTGTTTTCCAGTTAATCATATCAAGAATGAGGAAAGAATAAGGCTAAAGTACATGTGGATTAATGAGCAAAATTCCAGTGAAAAGGATTTGCTATTTTCAGGGTTTCTTGTGTGCTTGGTTGTTTGGGGTGGGTTTTTTTGAATTTTTTTTTTCATTTGAGAGTTTTATTTTGTGGATTTTTTTCTTTAATTTATTTTATTTACCAAAATGATTGTTTCAAAGAGTGTTTTTTAACCTTTTTTCAATTCTATGACTTTGAGGAAAATCAAGTGACATGACAGCTGCTGGCAGTAGCTGAAGATTCCCCATTTATAACTGATGCTTTCTGTTGCAGGAAGATCCAACGTTCCTGAAACTTGAATCTGGGTAATCCATTCCAGAACATCTATGTTCAACCTCAAGCCCTTCCAAAGTATGCTGTTCTGCACCTGGTTCAATGATATGCTGCTGATTAGAAGAGCTGTAGTACATACTCACTTTATAACAGATTTCAAAGATCCTTTGCCTTGCTGTTGCTGTCACCAAGGAAAAATAGTTAGATATCCCATTTTAATTTGTTGCCTAACTTTTCCTAAAGACCTCTCATTTTCCTCTTATTTGCATTATGATTTAAAAGGTAGCGGGGGAGTCGGGGGGGTGGGGGGTGTTGACATCAAAAAATGTCTCAATGGTGAAGGGAAGAGAAAACATTCTAATAGAAAAACATGATTTTGGAAAAATTAACAAAAATTAATTACTTTTTATTATTCTGTGATTTAATCCATATTTTAAACACAATTTTTTAAAAAACTGAAAGGGCATTCAAGAAAAATTTCAAATACATTAACTCTCCAGAAAATAAGTCCTCTCTTATACAGACAAAATATGTATTAAAAATTATGTTACATATAATGACACATTGAAAGAGTTAGATCCTGAAGTATTCTAAATGCACTGCCAGTTACAGACAGATGCATCCTGACTCACAATATTTCAGAGCTAATTGAAGTACTGACATGGTGTTTAGGATGACAATTTTAATTTCCCTTCTTACTCTTGATCCCTACCAGTTGGCCATGGAAACATGTAATATAGCAAGAAAAGATATCATGGTTCTCAAAGCTACATTTTTCATGGTCTAAAAGCAAAACAAAAGAAAGAGTAGCATTTTGCAAGGGCCTATACTAATTGTGAATATTGGCACTGCAAATATTTCTATTTTATACTCACTTTTATTTAGTCAGAGTAAATGAACTTTACAGAATTTACTGTCCATGAAAATGGAGTACCATTCCCATCCTTCACTAATGCATGTTGACATATAGCATTCAAAATATGTGAAACATTTGTATTTTTTAAAAAAGCACAGCAAAAAAAAGTAAGCCGAAATTCTACACAGAGTGCTGACTAAACTATAACTCAATACATATTTTATAAGAACGATATAGTCTGCATACCCTACATATTCATTAACAACTAATCAAATAGTTAAATGGCAAGAATAACACCGTTTTTCAGAATTCATATGATCCTCAAAAGTCTTATCTTTATTAACCTGTCTTTATTTTCACGAGTGTTGGATACTCAGAGTTTCTGGATCTCACTAGACTTTTAATTTTCTGTGAGTTGCATATGCATGATAAATAATAAAAACAACTAAGAACTACATCAGGTAATAAGTTTTATAAATTTAACAACTATGAATCAAAATTAGACATTTGTTATGACACATTAACATTCGTCTTAAAATCAAAGGTGTTTTAAGTCATAGTAGCATAAACCAGCTCAGGCATTTAGATAGTAATGCTGAACAATTTGAAACACTGAAGAAAGCACAGAAAGTCATACAAGTCATCAGCAGAAAGAAAAAGTACCAAGTTATTTTAGAGCTAAGCAGTCCATTATTTTTACTTGTACCCTGGTTTTAGCTCTACTTTTTACACAAATATTTAATAATAATAACAATAATAACAAAAACCATCACCATAAAAGAGAATGCAATATCCTTAAAATTATAAAATGACATGAAACTTTCTGAAAAATTCTTGTGATTGTTATTTCAAGATCATTGTCTGGAGGCAAAATTATTCCTCAGAGAAAATCTACTCACAAGCATGGTAATTACCATTCATTGCCACTCAGCCATCAGCAGGTGTGTTTTAAACCTTAGTAAGCCCACTGCACAATATATATTTATAAATTCAGTTTCCTTCCAAGCAAAAAGGTACCTGCAATTCAGGTGGGGAAAAATGGTGATTCAGTAAGACTACCTTTGTGGAAGAAATACATAAATCTTAATCTGAGTCATAATTCATAAATATTAATCTCTTTTCTTTACGCAGGAAGAATACCGAGTCTCAGTTTTTCTTAACTACATAAAAACAGATGGGATATAAAACTTATGAAACCCCTGATTTAGAGTGATGGTTTCTCCTCACAACAGTTGGCTTCTGATATTTCTTATGAAAGTCTTCTTTCATGACCATACTGATTATGAAATAGCCTCTCAAAAGTTGAATTAATCCCTGGTTCCTCCCTGTTGATTCTGAAGGAAATCTGAAAACTTTAAGTAATCAGTACTACAAAAGAGGTATAATTCTTGCCCTGGTTTGAAGTAGAACAAAAACAATTTTCTTTTCAGTAATTTTACTTTCAATGAAATATCTTGTAATTAACAGCATTCTCTGAAATTAATGGCATATTTTTCAGACAATATCTGCTTCCAGAGAGATAAAGTCTGATGTTTATAGTTAATAACAAGGAACGGTATGCAGAGAGGCTCTTTTTTATACTTATTCCCATAACAACCAAGGTCAGACAACTTTGCTATTTGCCCCATTGGAGGATCTGAAGTGCAAGAGCGTCGATGGGTTGCACCTGTGGGGAGGAACAGACAGGACANCGTAAAAGAATGAGAACTGCAATATTCCAACTCTGTTAGGCTTGATCTGAGCATATCCATTTATTTTGTCTATTGAAAACTGCTAAGCATAAGAATGTCAATGTTTTGTGTCCCAAAGTGATTTAAGGTCCCTTCCGACTCTAACCATTCTATGATACTATAAGCATTTAACCTATTACGTGCACATAGTTAACTGAATTAGGCATATTTGGCCAGAAACCATTAGACCCCTACAGAAGTGCTTCAGTGTGCTGGGCAGAATTTTCCTGGATTGCTCTTTTTAGTTTAAAGCTCCTAAAACCACTTCAAAGGTTCTTTATGCTCCTTCAAGCCTTTGTGAAAATGAGGCGTTATAAACTTTCCTCTGCTTTTATGAGAAATCCTACAGGTATGGGTATAAGAAACAGTATTGCAAGACCATAATTGTCCCTTTTCACCATTTGAATCTGCGCATCTGTGAATCCTCCTGCTTGTCCCATACCTTCATAGGGCCTAGAGATACCATTATTTCTTTCCTTTCCTTTAAAATGCTCATTAAACTAGATCTTTGCATTCAGAAAACTATAATCTCTTCTAATCAGTATACTGCCATTGCATAAGTACTAGGTCACTGCAGCCTCTTTCCTAGCTCTTTGCTAGTAGCTCACAACAGCACAGTCTGCTGAGCACAGACGTGCTTCTGCTGATTAAAACCTGGAAGTCCAGATATATATGTATCTGGCTGAAAGGCAACAGCAAGACTAGATGATGGTCTGCTATTTAAACACAGCATAATGCTACTAGCTGTGCATTTCCCCATCTGTTTTGCAAGAAAGAATTTAAAAGGAAAGTATTCCTTCTAGCTCCAGGTGCTTGCAATGCATCCACTTAACGCAGGTGGCAGAGGCCTGCCTGAAAATGAGTGGAACTTTCTTTGCCAAGCAAACTAGAATATTAGCTAAAATCATATTGGTTTTATTTTGTCTTTTTTTTTCCTGCCCACAAAAGATAGGTTTTTTGCTTTACTTATTTGATTTATAAAATGCAGATTTCTCCTAATGCCTGACATAGATAAAAGGCAGTCTTGAAGGAGAAGTCCTTCTTTCCCACTTTAAAAATTCTCAAGGTTAAAGTTTCTAAGAACTGGCACCCAATTCTTACAGGATTTTCACTTGTGTTGTTAACGTCCTCAGAATTTAACAGAAATTTAGGTGAACGTGGAATTCTAGAAACAGAAATGACCTCCCAAGTCACTAAATCCAGTTTTTTTACTATTACAAGAAAATAAGTCATATAATGCCTTCATAAATTGCTACACTAATCAACCAAACTGGATTGCTCCAGCACTTTTTTGATATGATTTCTCTGAAGTACCTCTGCTCACTTAGCTGCCAAGTTGTTAATATCCCTAGAACATTAATTTAGTATCACATAAAAACGCAGAGTCTTNCCCCTGATTTAGAGTGATGGTTTCTCCTCACAACAGTTGGCTTCTGATATTTCTTATGAAAGTCTTCTTTCATGACCATACTGATTATGAAATAGCCTCTCAAAAGTTGAATTAATCCCTGGTTCCTCCCTGTTGATTCTGAAGGAAATCTGAAAACTTTAAGTAATCAGTACTACAAAAGAGGTATAATTCTTGCCCTGGTTTGAAGTAGAACAAAAACAATTTTCTTTTCAGTAATTTTACTTTCAATGAAATATCTTGTAATTAACAGCATTCTCTGAAATTAATGGCATATTTTTCAGACAATATCTGCTTCCAGAGAGATAAAGTCTGATGTTTATAGTTAATAACAAGGAACGGTATGCAGAGAGGCTCTTTTTTATACTTATTCCCATAACAACCAAGGTCAGACAACTTTGCTATTTGCCCCATTGGAGGATCTGAAGTGCAAGAGCGTCGATGGGTTGCACCTGTGGGGAGGAACAGACAGGACAGGTCACCCAATAACTAACCAATGGGGTTGGTTAACCGCTCCATTTGCATCATTCTCAGTATAAAAGCTGAGGGATCAAACAGGTTGATCTCTTTCTTCAGTGGCTGGTGTCAGAGGAGGACTCTGTTCATCTGTTTTTGATTCTGCTCCTTGCATTCCCTAACTCAGCTCCTGAACCCAGTTCCCAGTCACTGTTAAGTCCCATCTGTATTTCCTCTGGCCTGGTATTCTGATATTTTTTTTGTATATATATATATATATATATTTCATTATTTTTCAGAGGTCCCATCCAACCCCCTTTCATTCTGTGGTTCCGTAAAAGAATGAGAACTGCAATATTCCAACTCTGTTAGGCTTGATCTGAGCATATCCATTTATTTTGTCTATTGAAAACTGCTAAGCATAAGAATGTCAATGTTTTGTGTCCCAAAGTGATTTAAGGTCCCTTCCGACTCTAACCATTCTATGATACTATAAGCATTTAACCTATTACGTGCACATAGTTAACTGAATTAGGCATATTTGGCCAGAAACCATTAGACCCCTACAGAAGTGCTTCAGTGTGCTGGGCAGAATTTTCCTGGATTGCTCTTTTTAGTTTAAAGCTCCTAAAACCACTTCAAAGGTTCTTTATGCTCCTTCAAGCCTTTGTGAAAATGAGGCGTTATAAACTTTCCTCTGCTTTTATGAGAAATCCTACAGGTATGGGTATAAGAAACAGTATTGCAAGACCATAATTGTCCCTTTTCACCATTTGAATCTGCGCATCTGTGAATCCTCCTGCTTGTCCCATACCTTCATAGGGCCTAGAGATACCATTATTTCTTTCCTTTCCTTTAAAATGCTCATTAAACTAGATCTTTGCATTCAGAAAACTATAATCTCTTCTAATCAGTATACTGCCATTGCATAAGTACTAGGTCACTGCAGCCTCTTTCCTAGCTCTTTGCTAGTAGCTCACAACAGCACAGTCTGCTGAGCACAGACGTGCTTCTGCTGATTAAAACCTGGAAGTCCAGATATATATGTATCTGGCTGAAAGGCAACAGCAAGACTAGATGATGGTCTGCTATTTAAACACAGCATAATGCTACTAGCTGTGCATTTCCCCATCTGTTTTGCAAGAAAGAATTTAAAAGGAAAGTATTCCTTCTAGCTCCAGGTGCTTGCAATGCATCCACTTAACGCAGGTGGCAGAGGCCTGCCTGAAAATGAGTGGAACTTTCTTTGCCAAGCAAACTAGAATATTAGCTAAAATCATATTGGTTTTATTTTGTCTTTTTTTTTCCTGCCCACAAAAGATAGGTTTTTTGCTTTACTTATTTGATTTATAAAATGCAGATTTCTCCTAATGCCTGACATAGATAAAAGGCAGTCTTGAAGGAGAAGTCCTTCTTTCCCACTTTAAAAATTCTCAAGGTTAAAGTTTCTAAGAACTGGCACCCAATTCTTACAGGATTTTCACTTGTGTTGTTAACGTCCTCAGAATTTAACAGAAATTTAGGTGAACGTGGAATTCTAGAAACAGAAATGACCTCCCAAGTCACTAAATCCAGTTTTTTTACTATTACAAGAAAATAAGTCATATAATGCCTTCATAAATTGCTACACTAATCAACCAAACTGGATTGCTCCAGCACTTTTTTGATATGATTTCTCTGAAGTACCTCTGCTCACTTAGCTGCCAAGTTGTTAATATCCCTAGAACATTAATTTAGTATCACATAAAAACGCAGAGTCTTACTCTTGATTCCTTTCTATGAATTCTGTTTAATCGCTCTGTATTTGTACTGCCCTGTGGTTCCAAAGACTTACCTGTTTCCTCTAACATTTTGTCAAGAAGGAGGTAAAACTGAGGATTGTTTTAGCCTCTTACAGATGACTGTATTCTCTTTCTCATGAACAGGATTACAGTGTCCTTAACTTCTCCCTTATTAAAGATCAGACTAGTGAAAGAAATTAGAGCAGGATTTATACGCACTGAAAATCCACACAACCTTTTGAGATAGTCACTTGCTTCGGTCAACTACAGAAACTTTGAATACTCATTCATGTGGATACCACAAGTTATAACATATATTATTATTATTTTATTAATTTACCTTATTGTATTGATTTTAGGTTTGTTTATTTATATGTGTGTGTATATATATATATTAATCTATATTATTTTTATTTTAACTTTCTTAACTGTATATGAGGCATTTTTAGAATAGGTCCAGCCTGCTGTCCTGCTGATATAGCCTAAGGTAGTTGAAGACATATTTGTATCACAGAGAAATATTCAGCACATATGTTACAGGTCTCATTGTGGCTGCTGGCTAACAGAGGGCGGCTTTCCTGTCACCTCTCAGGCTCTTTCCTGTCCAGTATTCTTTTGATATATTGCTTGGGGAACGCTAATCAGAGACATACAGTCTGCATAGCAGCAGCTAGATTACAAGAAGCAAATGTGTCTGTTGTTTGGATGATTATATTTTTTTTTCCTCTGGGTCTGGCCACATAAGTGCACAGATATTTGGGGACAGAATATAAGGTAACCCTGGAACTGGACAGAGCTGGATAAATTATTCTGCAAGGTTAAAATATGCCTCTGGAAATACTCTTTCCTTGGAAGCTAAAGAAGATATCAACTGATGTGATGAAGAACTGCTACCACTGGGCGCTAGAGATTGCCAGAATGGTTGGAGAAGAAAGGGTATTGCTGTCATCTGCATAAATGACAAAAGCCAAGAAGCTAAATAGCCTGCTCCAAAACAGATCATTGAAAGGAATTAGAAATACAAATTAAGGGAGAGACTGAATGCTGGATTAAAAACTTGTTTCAATTATGTCATTTTAAAAAATGCATAATTTAAAAGTGATTTTATTTTTTTCCCCAGCTAAGTCTCCAAAGAGCCCTCTACTGCAGTGTCATGTGAAAATCTTCTTCACACAGATTTTCTGGTGCATACAAAAATGCTTAGTATATCATAAAACATAGCTTTGTAAATCCATTCCCCGTGGTGTGTATCCTCTGCAGGATAATGTTTGGACTATAAGTTAAAAATGATCAGTATCTTGGCACACTGTCCTGATATTTGCAACTTACTGCTTACTTGGCAGTACATCTGCTACTGAAGGGAGACAGTTTTACCTTCTGCTTGAGGTCATGTTTGCAGGAGTAACTTTTACTAAAAAGTACTACCTCACTTGCCCTTAATTCTGCCTGTATTATAAACAGTCTTCTTGTGTTCAGTCAAACCCTCAGTTGAGGTCAGGCATACTCATTTCAACTAGAATCAGTGAAAATATGTCAACTTAGGCTGGACAGGAGAGTCCAGTTCTTGTGGTCCATAAGGTCTACATGCTTAGCATGTTTTTCTAATCTTTTCTCAAAACCGAAGGAAGGATTCATCCTGTAATTAATCTGCACATAGGTTCATTTGTCCTCTCTTTGACAAGGCCATTTACAGTCATGATCATTATGCACATTGGTAAATTATATGGACAGTGTAGGATCAATGGCTCTAAATATAACAGGAGAATAGAAGGCAATTTATCATCTAAAAAGAGGAAACTGCTCAATTTTGAGAGTTTATCAACAGAGATGTAATTATCCAATTTAATATTAGAAACAATGAAAGCTATAATTGTTTTTGAAAGCCACAATTTACACGTGGATTTCCCTAGAGATTTTTTAAAGATTTAGAAATGTTGAGTAATTAAAATATATTTCCCCTTGCCCCTCCCCAATTAAATGGAAAAAATATAAATGGAATTAAAGAGAAATCAAGCTGCAAATTTTATTCTAAACTGAAATATAGGCAGGATTAATATTCTGAAAGCAAGTTGAATCATAAGTGTCTGAGAGTGCCTTACCACTGGTAGGTAACTTTCCTCAACACAAAAAAAAATGCTATGCTCTTTATTCATTTTGCACAGACATTCCCTATAACCTCTGCTTAAATTAAAACCCCATGTTGTCTTTCTCATAGGCACCATTTTCATCCTTTCCTCTGTATTCATCCCTGCTCTCTTGAAGCTAAGATATTGAAAAGGATAAATTTGGCTTGATAGCACTATGTATAACGATGCTACTGTATGTTGCTAGGATACCATTTGGTGGTCAACTGTCTCTAGTGCAGCTGCTATTACTTGCCAGTCTGACAGACATATTAGCTTTTATCCCCCTTAATGCCTGGGCTACAGAAAGTTTCCTTTCATTTTATTCCATTTTGATTTTTGGGNATTTTATTTTATTTTATTTTATTTTATTTTATTTTATTTTATTTTATTTTATTTATTTTTCAGTCTATGTAACAAATGTGTTATCCCAATGAGTTTACAAGGAAACAGGTACCTGTCTTTGTAAGTTTTGTAATTTCTGCTACATGAGTAAATACAGGATCTAATCCTTTAAAGTCAGTGAGAATCTTTCACTGTTTTATTATGATTCTCATATCACCCCTTTTCTTTCTCCCTGAGGATTTTGAGGGCTAAAAGCAAGACATGCGGTAAGTCGAGCTACAGAGCCAGGTGGTGTAGTTGGTGGTGTCTAAAAGTTCATATCCTCTGGGAATGCATGCAGAGGGGAGGTGCAAGAAATTCACACTTGAATTACTCAAGAAAAAAAATATGTTTTTTCCAGAGGAACAAATAATGGTTGGGGTTTTTTTGTGGTTCTGTTTTGGGGTTTTTTTGGTTTTTTTTATAGACTTGTTTATGAATAATTGACTTTTGGTGACAATTCCTGAGTGCTGACCACTTCCAGAAATTAGTCATCTTGATTGAGTGATAAAATATGAGCTTACTACTTAAGTCATTTCTTGGAAAACTAAAAACCAGGAAAAAAAAAAGAAAAAAGAAAAGAAACCCCAAAACCGAAAAGAGTACCCTTCCCCACTTGTTCATTTCCTTTCCCTAGCTGATCTGATTTCTGCTCCTGCTTCTGTTCACAAGTTCAGGGTAATGGTTTGCTATTATGGAAATGCATAGAAGCTACAATCTACTAGGAGATTAGAACCTTTGTCTTCATGTATTTAAGATGCGAATATGATGGCAATATGTAGTTCTTCTTTTGGAAATGAAAAAAAAAAACAACCCACACATAATGCTCTCTAGTAATTTAAACGGCTTTTCTAACTTGATTTAAATCAATGAGAATTGTTAGTGAATTTTTGGCTGAATAGGAACTGAACACCCAGTCTTAAATACAATAACAAGAATTTATGGAATAAGTATTTGCATGTGAAGAGTACTTCTTCATGTAATATCTGTCCAGCACAGGGGAAAGTAATTATATTCACAGCACGCAAGTCTAACTAATGAGTGGTCTTTATACAAAGATGTCATTATTAAAACCTTCTGTAAAGTATGCTACTTGTGGTGGGATACATCCCAGTGTCTGTGGTAGTTACTTTATGTACCTGACCGTATTCAATACAGAAGGCAGCATAGCTCTAGTATGCAATTTGACTCACACTGTTTTAGATATCTCATTGTAGAATGAAATGCATTGCACGTGTTTCTCTTGAAAGATTACAAAAAGAGCCCAAGGTTATAGAGAACTACATTTAGTCATATTAATGTCAGTCTTTCTTGTAGGTATCACCTAACTTCAGCACCTAAACCAGTGATATTTAGTCCTCTCTGTACTCAGAGCTAAGAGAAAGTGGCCTTCAGAGAAGTGTTCACTGTCACTGTTGTAGATCTGTCTCAGAAAGGGGTGAAATTCCTTTAGAGATGCCTAGCTTTCATCTGACTGTAGTGGGAAAGGATATTGCAGTCTAGAGTAAGCATCAGCCTTTCAGAAGCCCAAGGTTAGGGCATATGAATGCCACCTTTAATAGATGTCTATTATTTTACAAAACTTTTATCCTGCAAACAATAAAAGTAATGAGTCACAAACAAATATTAGTAAATTGTACAGAGGACACATGGTATTTGGGATGGCAGATGGACATCAGGTAACAGCTGATTAGGAAGTTACTCCCTAGCGTGTTCAAATATATCTGGACAGAAGGTGCACAAACAGTATCACAGCACACATGTGAACTCAGTGAAAAATTCTGGCCACATGCAATGTTGCTGGCCAGTCTCTGGCATTCCTCACTCCACATTCCTTTATGCTCAACACTGAATTCATGATTACTAACATCTGCACATTGTACTGGCAGTGTATCATCACTTTCTGGCACCTATGGATGCCAGTGAAAGACTGAAACACTTTGCTTAAGCCATGGACAGTTGGGTGTAGTGAGATGCGTGCAGTTTACTGTGAGAATTTTCTGAGTTCTTGGCTACTACAAATACAAATATCTCTAAAGCCACTACCACCACCACCAACAACAAAAAATCAAGCTCTAGCCAGGTACCTTAAAATTATGTTGTGTTTCACAGATTTTTCTTACAACCGTTCAGATGCCAGTATGCATCACTGAAGAGTTTAAAAGCCAAACCAAATACTACCAGCAATAAAGAAACCAAACAGTAAAATTTGTGCAAACTATAATTCCTAGCCATTCTGTGCAGCTGCTTTATCTGTAGAATTTTCTGCCTAGTTTCCATGGAAGAGAGCAAAACCAAATGTTGGTGATATAATCCAGTTGCCTTCAGCTTCACCAGCACAAAGGCAGATATAAATCTGCCTTATTTGGCTACAAATTCATGGTAATGCTTTGTCATTTGGAGGACACAAAGAAGGCATTGTGCATCAGTAGATGTAAACCTTGGTCTTCATACATTTAATGTGCAATGAACCCCAGCACTAAGAGGTAAAGAAAGGAAGTTTAAGGAGTCACTGATTTAAGAACACTCAAACAACTTATTGAATCAAACATTAATGCAATAAGTGCAGCCTCCTGTGTTATCGGGGAATCTAAGCACTCTGAGTTATGTGGATGGTGTGAATTTTTTCTTGATACTTTCTATTGACTCAAAATTGAGTTTAGATTGATGAATATTTCCATAACAACAACAATAAATGTATGTTGTATCAAGTTGAGTCACCAGTGGTTTTGCAGTTTCATGTATTTTTAAGTTAAACTGAAAAATTACAATTCATCACCAAAAAAATTTAAAACTAGAAAAAAAAAATTTTGCTGAAAAGCAGGAAAAAAATTCTGAACAGAATCTTGGTGTCTGGTTTTGACTCTTCATTTTCAGTGGAGTATTGCATTTGCACTGAGCAGCACTGAAGTAGAGGCATTGCTGCAGTTCTGGGGCTTTTAACTGCTGAGATCATCTTCACTTTTGAGTGCAGACCACAGGGAAGGAACAAAGAAATAACAAAGTTCTTAAGAAATTCTCTGACCTGAATTTTCTGTTAAAGTGATTTATATATCTATTGCTAGCTTTATTCAGAGAAACAAGATTTGTACAACCAACACTGCAAAAACAGCTGTATCATCAATTTCTGCTTTCAGTTGAACACTGATTATTACAGCATGAGAAATGTTGTTGTATTTTTTTTAATGGTCAACAGTGTATGTGATATAGTTCAGGCATGGCTAATCTTCTCTTTCAAGGATCTCACCACAGAAAAATCTTCCCATAGCCCAAAGTTGCATATATCTTACAACACAGGATATCTGCACTCCTTAGACAGTTATTTATGCAACACTTTACTGTGGACTGAGAGTGGGATGAGCAGACAGCTGCGTCCTGAGAGACCTGCTGATGTTGGCTTAAACAGCCAGTGTTGGCTTATTTCCTCACTTCTGGTGCAGATCCAGAAGGCTTTCCACCAGGAGAGCTTGCCCGCAGCCATTCACATCACAGTTTCTGCAATGGATCCACACTTGAACTGTTCAGATGCCACAGGTTTGCCCATCTGGTATAGTTAAACCTATGGCTGTCACTCCCACACTGAAATGCAGCAATGACTTTCTCCACCCTTGACATCTTGCTGAGCTGGCTGTATCTGATAAAGCAATACCTGCTCATAGCAAGGGAATATGGATTCTGGCGAAAATACTGGAACTTTTCATAAATCTGCCTCTACTCGAGTCTCATTATTCAGCTTTAGATTAGTGCTGATCTCTGTACTGCATTGCTACTGATGTTTACTTCCTAACCTGTCACAACTAGTATCACTCACCCATTTCTGATATTGCATACCTGCCATCAGTACCTTTATCCTGCAGATAAAGAGCCTCTTTGTGATTCAGCTGTATCAACAGAAAAGGTTACCACTGCCAGTTTAACCCTGCTGTCCTTTTTCCTTCTGCCTAAGATTATTCTCCTCATTAGACGTCCTTACAGAAGTGCTGTTACAAGTACTCTGTAATTTGTATCAGTCAAAATGACCTGGAATAAAGAAGACTTGCTATTTGCATGTTTTAAAGTAACCCAATTGGTTTTGATTAAAGTGTCTTCAGGATCAGGTACTGAGAGGAGGAAGCCTCTAACAAAGATAAAACGGTGGCCAGGTACAAGTGAGCTGTGAGCTGTAGCATAGACACAAATTTTATGCAGAATCCCTGTCCATTGCAAGCTTTAAAGCAAGCTGTATGTGTGATTTCATGCCCTCCAACACTTTTCCTTGCATAATCAGCACAAAATAAGTCCTGGATCAGACAGTGGCTCATTGTCTACAAAGAGCAATACTGATTCTTCACAGAACCACATTGTCCTCTTTGGAATCTATTTCTCATTGGCATTTGACACATTTTCTCTCTCTGCTGTATAAAGTCTGGAATATGTTGACACACGGGATGCAGTAATCTCTCCAGATAGGTTTGAATATAGCCACCACAAACACAACACAATTCTACAGGAGCATGATCTGATTATCTGATTTGCTCAGAGGAATAAATACCTATTTTACCTCTGCAGCATTTTTACATGATGCGTGGGGTTGGCTAATCACAATAATTTTTTTTTTGTAATTGCTGCTTTAAAATCTTACGGCTGCAGAACTCACTTGCTAGTACAAGGGTGCTCTTTCTCCTTTATGTCAGAAATAGCAAGAGTGGCACAGTTGACTCAAATTAAAAAAAAAACCAAAAAAACAACCAAACATAATTTCCTATCTTTACAACACACAACCCCCCACAATTTTTCCTTTTTGGCAAGCTTTTTGCATAATACTAAGCCATAATAAATTTCTGAAACATGAATTTCTGGTACAGTTTGTATCCTCTTATTTGTGACTTCTCTCATCTCCACCAAACCAAGAATTTCGCTGTCTCACACTGGTACTGTCATTATGCTAAGCCTTTCTACATTCACCCAGATTAAGGAATACTCCATTAAGCAAACATGAACATATAGTTGTGGTTATTGCAGAAATTTCCATATAATACTATTAGATTGCTTTCTGTAATATCAGGTTATGGACACATATGCATTGAAGAAATAAAAATACTCTTCAGCAAGACTTTTCAATTCCTTACAGTACCATTCAATTTCAGAAACCATCAATGGAAACATTCCTTGAGATCTTATTAATAATTGTTCGAGTCTAATTTAGAGGTGCAAACAGCCATACAAAGGCCACTGACAGAGAACAGTTATTTGCACAGTAAAATCAGTATGTGTGCTTCTTGCTTGGTCTAAAATAATTAGTTCATTAACCTTAAATGTATTGGTAACCTGATCATATTGTTAAGGTCAAATGTAAAAACAGATAAGGGTTTTGGGTTTGTGTTAGTTGATGTACAGGTACATGCATATTCACATTTAGCACACTTGAACCTATAATGATTACACATTCTGCAGAAACCAAAAGATTGTAGAGGGTGAGCAGTGACAGCAAAGCCTAGTGATGAGAGAACTGAAAGAATTTTTTTTAAATGGTGAATCTTAGTATTCATTAAAATTCAAATACCAATATAAAGCTTAATAAATCCTATGAGAAAGCTTCTGTCACTCTGTGATTTGGATAATTTGATCCTTTCTGAACTAGAGGTAAAACTATTGAATTAAAATGTTACAGAAAACAATATTTATGGTAATAGATATTTAAACAGTATTTTTCTAGTCCTCCTCCGTAAGTCTCAAAAACCATCAAATATTTATTCTTGTTGAGGAGACACGAAGATGATAGGTGGAAAGAGTTTGCTCTAGGAATTCATTTGAGCTACTCTGTCATAGATGCGCTGGATTTGCAGGGCAAAGCTTTGGTAACCAGAGGGGTGTAGGAATGGCTCTTGTGAGAAGCTGCTAGAAGTTTCCCCTATGTCCAGTAAAGCCAATGTCAGTTGGCACCAAGACAGACCCACAGCTGGTCAAGGTCAAGTCAATCAGCAACAGTGGTAGCACTTCCGTGATAACATATTTAAGCAGGGTAAAAAAAACTCCGCTGTGCAACAGCAGCCAAAAGAGAGGAGTGAGAATATATGAGAGAAATCGCCATCAAGGAGCGGCAAGGTGAAGAAGGAGTGGGAGGGGGTGCTCTAGATGCCGAAACAGAGATCTCCCTACAGCCTATGGTGAAGACCATGGTGAGACAGGTTGTCCCCCCGCAGCCCACAGAGGTCCGTGATGGAGTAAATGTCCACCTGCAGACTCCACAACAGACCAGGTGGATGCCTGAAGTAGGTTAACCACCCTACGGGAAACCCACATTGAAACAGGCTCCTGGCAGAACCTGTGGACCTGTGGAGAGAGGAGCGCATACTGGAGCAGGTCTGGTGGCAGGAGTCATAACCCTGTTGAGGATCTACACTGGAGCAGTTTAGCAGTTTGTTCCTAAAAGACTGCACCTCATGAAAAGTACTCATGTTGGAGCAATTCATGAAGAATTGCAGCCTGTGGGAAGGCCCCATGTTAGAGAAGTTTGTGAAGAACTGTCTCCCATGGGAGGGACCTCACACTAGAGCAGAGGAAGAATGTAAGGAGGACGGAGCAGCAGAAACAACATGTGATGAACTGACCACGAACCCCATTCCCCATCTTCTTGCACTGCTTGGAAGGGTGGAGGTGGAAAAATCACAAGTGAAGTTGATCCCAGTAAGAAGGGAGGGGTGGGGGGAAAGCTGTTTTAAAATTTACATTTATTTCTCATTACTCTATTCTGAATTTATTGATAATAAATTAAATTAATTTTCCACAAGTCAAGTCTGTTTTGTCCATGATGGTAATTAGTGAGTGATCTCTCTCTGTCATTATCACAGCTCATGAGCCTTTCATTATGTTTTCTCTCCCCTGTGCATCTGATGAGGGGGAGTGATAGTGTGGCTTTGGTGGGCACCTGGCATCCGCCAAGGTGGCATATACCAGATGGAAGAAATAAAGGAAATCCTTGTCTTCACAGAAGGGACTTAGATCAGGTGATTATTTTGACTCTCCCATTCTCCTGCACTTGAGGGAATAGAAGTTCAATTCCTTTTTAAAAGATGTTATTGTCCTCCCTTTGGTAAGTAGCACTGGGACATATTTTGCATATAACCTTCATACAAATGAAATAGAGATGGTTTTGCTAAGGGCAGGCTGAATTAAGTCTCACAGACCCAGAGGATTTCTCCTCTCAGTTTCTTTGCTGCTTTTCTTATTTCCAGGTCCACCCAACAGTGAGTGGCACTTGTATCCCAAAGATACAATAACAACATGTATGTTGCTGACCACACACCACCACAGACAGTATGGCATTTTCCAGTGCCCACATAAACACCAGCAGTGCTCACATACACCTGAACATAGACAACCCAGTCTTCCTCCTTCTCTGTGTCTTTTCAGGTTTGAAAAGCATGCTTACTCTCACTTTTTTGATTCTCAAAAAAACCCTCGAATACTAAAATGGTCTTTAAGCCTGGTGTTCATGCCTGAATCCTGGGACTCTCACCCAGCCATTGGGTCAGACCTCGGGACCTGGCCAGATGCGAGTGACCTTCTACATTAGCTAGTCCAGCTTGTTGTTCACTAGCAAATTACTCCCTGACATACATCACATGCAGAACAGATGTCAAGATTACATAGAAAACAGTAAGGAACAGGATTTAAAAATAAAGTAAGTGATCAGATGCAGGGTTTGGCCAGACAAGTGTCAATCACCTCTTCCTCCTCTTCATCTTTCCATGCTTACAGGTATCCCATTTTGATCCCTCCCTTTCCCCAACCTTAGTTCTTTTCCTAAACATCCCAGAGTAATTTGTATATAGTCCCACAATCCCCTTAAACCATTCCATAGATTTTCCACAATCCCATAAACCTCATAAAATTCCCTATTGTAACTTTGTTCTCTCCCATGAGACCTGTAATAATCCCACTATGTTCCTTTGTATCAGTTACAAAGTTGTAGTGGAGTACCTCAGTAGGCTGGTGATTAGTGGCCCAAGAGTCCTAGTTCTTGTTATTTTCTCCATTAGTTCATTAGTGTTCATTAGTGTTTATGCTTAATCTATTAATCACCCCATTTCTTGTTTCTGTGAGGTTTTTTTTGTTTTGTTTTGTTTTTTTTTATGCTGGATAGCTCTTAGCCATATATCCTCACAAACCAGATGTCCTTATATTCCAGGTGTCCACACATCCTTATGTTCCACACATATGTGCAGATATCAAACTTGAGATTGTTCTTGAGTTTCTAAAAAAGGCTACTGCAATCATTAATTGAAGAACTTGAAGAGACATTAGGGAATGGATGAGAATACCAGCACAATTGGAAATTATTCTTCAGCTGCATCAGTTACATTTGAACATGACAGATCTGAACAAACTCAGTAGCTGATACAGGCCTACAAGTTATTTGCAACAGCAGAAAAAGTGTACATGAAATAATTCATATGTCTCCCAGGGAAGCATAAATGCAACCAAGTCAAGACAGGGTAAGGAAACCCTTGCCATGGACAAAGGACAAAAAAATCTAAAAAATCCTGGCAAACTACGGTGGACCTGGGGAAACAGGAAAAACAGATAACCACTTTTTAAATGACTTCTTCATAGGAGGCCATGTAGGGATTAATCTAACTGTCTAGATGTTCAAATTAAGGGGGGGCTTGGTAAATCTTTTGGAGTGATGCTAGCAGAGATGCTGGCTGTGAGAGGGAGCATCACTTTCTGCTAATTTGATAGAAATCTGAGTGGGAAGTAATTCTGCCTGAAGTTTTCAGTTCTAGGCAACCTGCAGGGTAGATCAGTTGAAAGATGAAAGCTGCAACCAGCCAGTTCTCCTCATAACAACTAGTTTTAAAATTGCTGCACAAGCGTTTTCATTTAACTTAAGACTTTGGGACTTGCCCTCCTTTGTAGAGACTTCATGTTAGGACAAGGTGTCATAGACTTCTCTGAAACAAACTTCATATCAAATTACAAGAGTACCAGGTCACTGTCACTCTGAAATTCCAGTCAGAGTCACAAATGTGTGAAGTTAGACAATGACTGGTGAATTAGTCTCCTCCAAAGAGTGACTGCTAAAATAACTGATAAGACATAACATAATGCAAGTATATAATTCATTCATTCATTCACTTAATTAAAAATAATTAAATAGAGTTTCTCATTTTTATATGAGATTATTTCGTGGACAGCTAACTATTGTGCGTGTTGCTTCCCTCTTCACATTTGTTTTAATGAGTAAATTATTTAGAATAAATGCCATACCTCAGGATGGCAAGACATACCTCATACCAAAACATAAAAACTGTGCTTTGTAAAAAAACTCATATTTCAAAACTTGATCACTCCCCTCACTGAAGCGTGAACTTTTGATCTTTTAATTACTGATGTATCTTAGTTAAAAAAATAAAAATAAAAAAAAAACAACAAACATCACCCAAGAATACTTCATAACATGGTAAAAAATGACTCATTTAGAAAGCAGAAGCAGAAAAAGAAGTCCCAGATCAGAAAAAGTGCTAACAGAATAGGAGATTAATTTATATCTTTCATTGCTTACACAGATGCCCTAAATACTAGATAATTCTATGTAAGCCTTTCCTTCACATTTCTAGTATTGTTTTATGAACCAAATGTCTGTGCACTTTTGTTTTATTACATCCATTTATGAAAGATTTTAAAGGAACTGTATGTTTATAACATCATCTTTGCCTTGAAGCTGTGTATACAGAGGCAGAAATTGTTATGTAGAAATACTTGGCAAAAGTAAATGAGAGTGGTCTTTCTTAATCTTTCAGAGACTTTTCACAAGAAAAATACACAAAATACACTGAAAGAAGTTTTGGGGCCAGCATGGAAATCTTTTCTCAAGTATTTAATTGTTGTGCTTTTTTTACATTCAATGGTAACTTGTCTAAAACACTGATAAAAAGCCATACTATGTCCCTGCATAAGAAAGTAGGACTTCTATTTAACATCTGATGCTGGTACTCATCATACTTATCAATAACTAACCCTATTAGCTTACTAGTTGTATATCTGTATGCCACCAACGCTGGAATAAGTTTCCTGCCAGATTACATTTTCCTTTTTGCTTATTACAGTCAATATATTTTTAATTATTTTCTGTATCTTTTTGAGACACTAAATCACTCTGTCGTATCCCAAATATGCCTTTCCTAAAATTCCTGCTTTACTATTCTTTTGGGGTGGTGCATTGGTGGAGCATATAAAGGTGAAGAAACGTTCTGTGCATGTCAAAGAGAATCACAATACCATAACTAGTCAAAAGCTTGACTAAGCTTGAGAGAGGAAAGTGAGATGTGCAGCATCTGTGGGTCTTCACACACCTATGCTGTGTATAAACTGCCTGACAAACTATCAGGCAACTGTACTGAATATAAAAACTAGAATACAAAGAAGATGAGACACATTTAAAACTCATATTTCTAGCTTTTCAGCCTCTTCTGATTATAATCTCCTTGAAAAGGTCAAGATTTATTCCACATTAGTTACTTAAAAAACCTCAGTAAAACTGTAGAGTTAGGTTCATAAGTATACAACCCCCAGCTATAGGTGATGAAATTGTGAAAGTAACTTTCATTATTGACTTCCAGTATTGAATCTTATAAACCTTCAAAGCTACATGGTGCAGAACAGAAGGTAAATTTGCATCAATTAATTGTTTTATGAAAATCTGATAAAGAAACACTCTCCTTGAACCACTTAGATTAATGAATCTAAATATAACATGTGCATATATCTGTGTATGTAGTGCTATATTAGAGGATATTAATGGCTGTCATCAATCACAGACCTGGTTAAAATTGATATGTGAACTACCTCGCTGAGTCTCAATGAAAGAACAGTATGTTTCCTTTATGTAAGAAGAGCTGAAATAATAGAAGCCAGGGTTAAAAAATAAATTAAGGATAAAATCATTGGAACACCTATCATCTGAGCATCTTCTCTAAACTAGTTGCTCAGGTTTTTCTACAAATAGGGATATAAAATAGCTTATCCCAGATATCTCAGACAAGATAAATAAGAAGAGTTTCATTTTGGAAGTATCTGTTTGTCTCTGCTGTCTACAAAGATGGGATTCCTAGCCACAAGTGAGATTCCGCTGTCATAATTTAGATAGATGTCTAGAAGCTAACTAAGTTTAAGACACTCCTATGAATAGTTAGGTCAGTTAAGTCACTGTGAAGAAGGAGATTTCAACAGAGATAACAATGGTATAACAAATTATCCTTTTAATGAAAATAATCTGACAATGACATACTACTACCACTTTTGCGCCTGTTACTAGGATAGCTCAGGAAATGATCATCTTTGTCTATTACATAAGTCAATATATTAATTATTTTTATTAAACTGTCTTTCCTTCCCAATTCTCCTGTGTTCTCCTCATGTCTTCCCACGAAATAACTGAGGAAGGCTCCATCAGAAGGGCAGGGGCTACCTAGTCACCTTGGAGTAGGTTCTTCTTCTCCCCTTTCAATCAGTCTCACTGTACAAGATTCATGCATTTTGTTTAGATGGTATGAGGAAGTATTTGTTCAGATCGTAGTTTTTGAATACTTGCTTTAGCAATACAGAGAGATGACTACTGAAATAAATTATTTGTCTATGCATTGTACATATGTGTGTGTGTGTAAACGCATCTGTAATTGTTATGCACGTGCACAAATGTATGTGTACATACATTTGTGTTAAAACAACCTTTTATTTCCTTTACAGCAAAACACCAGCAGTTGGTGACTTAAGTGTTCAGGACAATAAAGCAGGACACTAAATTCCTGTCTTCGGAGACTTCTGTCATACTCCTGACACAAAGATTAAGTTGTTTATACGTTTTTACCCTCATAGTGCTTTTTATTCTGTTCATTCATAACATAACTCTTTGGTTACCAAGGACTGAATCTTACTCTTACTCTAATTTAAGTTTGGAAGTCCAAGCACTTACATCTGTGTCTTGAGTTAGTCGTTCTGACAAAGAGAAATAAGCAGCTCAGAGGTAGGTGTTCACTTAGTAAACAGCTACATCTGGTTATATGACCTTGTTTTCTGTTAGTAATTCCAGAGCTTCAGTTATTTATCAAAATAGACAAACATGAGTTAACTGCCATGCTAGTAAACTGCCCTTCACAGATGGGAGTAAAGACAGTGCTATAATGCATATTACTCTATAGATGTCAGAAAAAAATAGACACCAGAACTGAAAGGCAACAGCAGAATCTCAGCAAAAAAGTACCCAGTGGTTCATCAACAAACTGGCATATATTTTATTCTGATAAAGGTAATTCCTGGGATTTTAATGCTTGACGACTAATAACCTGGACATTCATAACCAAATATCAGAGACACAGATATTCCTAAATCAATATCTTGAAGTAACCAAATGGGGAACGATACCATAATAACTTTATTTCAGGTGTTCTTTCCACCTAATTAATAGTTTTCCAGAAACTGCAATAAAATACTGGTCTATTAGTCACACTGTCCAGGATTCATTAGACACTTCTCTATGTTATTCTTCTCTCTTGCATTCAATGAAAAGAATTTTAGTTGGACAGTGTAATGAACTATGAATTCATGCAGATTTATAGTAGGAGTTATTATTTTTCCCTCTACTGGATAAGTTGGTATGCTTCTACAAAATTTGTACAATCAGTGCCTGTAAAATATTAGTTTCTAACTTTCTTTTTCTGTGCAGATTTAAGAATTAGATTCTGATTGAAGTGATGGCACTCCTATATTACTGTCAACATTTACTCTTAATTCTAGTTAAATTAGTATTTTCTTGGAGTTTCCTGTATGTTTACAGATGTCTTCTATTTCAGAAGGCAATTATTCTATGTAAAAATGCATGAGATGTATCAGTACTTGTGACCTCTCTGTCATTGGCCCTTGTTGATAAATTTCTTGAAGGAACTCTGTCAACGGGTTGGGACTCAGGGAGGCTAAACTTTGTCGAAGGAAATCTATCACACAGTGAACTGTGCTTAGAGCTTGCTTATTACAAGACATGAAAAATAAATGGTATGAGTGTGAAGTATATTTTTTCACCCAGAGAATGACTTGGAGCATAATGGACTGCATTCAGGAATCTTCAGTAATTTCAGTCAATGTTTTATGTATTTGCTTTCATTTTCTGTCAAAATATAGTCCTAATTTGTCAGGCATTTACTTTTACTTTTAGTCAGAAAATAACATTTAGAAATGCAGTGTTTTTCACACTTCCTAGCTTAAGCCCTAGAACTTGTATTACATCTTTGTCCACAGCAGAAAGTAAATTTTAAACTACCAAGAAACCCACCTGATGTATTGGCAAAATATCCCATCATCATTCAGAATAATAGGGATAGGGCTCTGCCTCAGAGGATTCAGTAACTGAAACAGTAACAGAATGGGATTATTAATTACAAAGAGTAAAAGTAATGGATAAGTACAGGAAGCACTGGAATTAATCTATATTTCTATATAGTCCAAAATGTACTGTAGAGGAGGAGAAAGGGGACACAATAGTCTTTTTAGCACCTCAAAAATCCCCCCAAAGAAATTAAATAGTAGCCATAGGAAAATACAGTAGAGCGGTGTCCTGGTTTCATCTGGAACAGAGTAAATTTTCTTTCTAATGGTTGTTGAGTTTCAGCTTTGGTGTGAAATGAATGTCCCCATTACATATTGTTTTATTTCTTTCTAAACAATGTTAATGCTTTTCAAGGACTCTTTTCAACTTCCCTTAGAAGATGAGAAGCAGTAAAGACTAAACAATGGAATGGCCAACAGAATATTCCATACCATAGATGTCATGCTCATTCTATAAATGGGGGTTGGCCAGGGAGGGAACTCTCAATCACTTCTTGGGATGGTGCCAATTCACCAGTGAGAGTGACTTGTGCCATTATTATTATTATTTTTATTATTGTTATTTTTCTTTTATGATATTGTTCCTTTAAACCATCTTTGTATCAATCCACGAGGATGGTTTTTTTTCCCTTTCCCCTTCTTCTCTTCTTTGTGTTTCTACCCTTCTTGTGGGACAAAGTGGGGATGAGTGAGTGGCCACATGGTCCTAGATTCCAGATGAGGTTTAACCACAGCAACTGGTATTTTGCCTCTGTTTAATCAAACCACTAAAGTGACTTCATGCTAGCACTGAAGACACATGAAATATGATAGCTTTTTCATGCAGCAAGTAAGAACATCAACAATTACTATGTATCAGGAAATTGAATTACCAACTGTTTCACCCCAGACTCCTTATGGGGGAAAGGAACAAAACCAAAAGTATTAAAACATTTCACAGTTATTCAGAACTGTAATTTTAGTCTTTTGATTTCAAACACCTCTTGCTATTTATTAGAAATTTGTTAGTCATTCAATATAATTTTTACCAGTACCCATAGTGATAAGACAAGCTGTAAGGTTTTTTAACTGATAGAAGGCAGATATAGATTAGATCCAAGAAATTCTTTACTATGAGTGTGCTGAGACAGTGGCACAGTTTGACCAGAGAAGTTGTGGATGACCCACCAAGTTCAGGTTGGTGCAACTCGAGGGCTTTGAGCAACCTGATCTAGAGAAACATGGCCCTGACCATGGCAGGTGAGGTGGACTGGATGGTCCTGAAAGGGCCTTTTCAACCCAAACCATTCTATGATTTATAGATTCATATGTAATACCTGACTACAATGAAAGTTCATAAAAATCCTGCAGTATCACTAAAATACATTTTATTAGTGCACACTTATGCAAACACGTACATGTGTGTACATGCAGAATCCCTCAAAACATGTGAATTCAGATCTACAATTTAACATTTTGTGTAAAACTGCATCTGGTGTCTGTTGGAGTCTTATCATTTAAAACAACTCCTCAAGTGAGACCTTACTTCTTTTAATTCTAAAGATGCTGCCAAAATGATAATTTCCTTTTTAAATTGACATGTGTGACTATTGGGGATAAGTATGTACAATTATTTTTTTTTTAATTTAAAAATACCATATCTATCTGATTGAAAAATATAAAATATTAACACAACTTGACATTAAAATGCATAAATATTTGTTGGAACCTAATTTTAATCTGCATCTGATACCTGATCCAAAGTGCAGAGTACAAAAATTAATTACAGAAATAGTCAATGAGTAAGCAAAAATTGTACTGTGTAATACTAATGAATGTAATTTCTAAGTTAAATATAAAACATTTAATAAATTTTCTGTAAACTGGCATGCATGTTAAAAAAATTATTTATGAAGGTCATCAATGGGTAAGATCAGCTTGGATAAATTGTTGATAAAGAATTGGTTGATCAAATTTAATATTTAGGAACAGGCAGCAGAAGCTTGGGTGTGATGGGATCTGTTCCCACCGGGACTTAATAAAACTCAATAAAATTTTTCTGTGTCATATTACCTCTTGCGGTAATGGCTGATGGTGTTCATCAAGCCTGACCCCACAACATCCAGGTTTGCTTCTCAATAGAATGTATACTGTGTCTGCACAGCAGTCCTCACTAGGGATTTCCCTGGGTGCCAGCCGGAATTGGGCATCATGAGTTTATGATGAACAAACCCAGAGAAGCTGGAGCCCTGAGCAGTGTCAGTGTGAAATGTGTGTGTGTACACATCTTGCAATACAAATTTTAGAATACAAGATTGCTATCCACTCACTATACCCATCCTACTGAGAAAACACAGTTTTGATTAAATGTCACTGGGTGGTGTAGGTATGCTCTTGCAGCCACCTCACTGAAATTTCCTTGTGGCAAACAATGTACAAGACTAATGGCTCGTTCTTCTCTCTTCCAACCTCTAGCAGCTAAGTATTCTTGTCTTGTTGGTATTATATTAATAATGAATAACCAATACATTTCTTGCTTTGTATAATATTGTTCTACTAGACCTCCTCTATGTTATATGCATACATACATACACACAAAGAGAAAAATCTACTGCAAAATTTTCTGTTGAAATCCCTACCAGCTAAAAACATTAGATTTGCTACAGGCAATGGGATTCAATATGTCACTGCCTCTGTTAATATCTTTATGTTTAAAAACATGAAATTGAAGACATATCTCTTCTATGCCCCTTTCTCTCACCTCCTTGCTTGGTTCCTCCGGTGATACTTTTAAAACTCTTGCTTTTATTATTGATCTACACATCAAGTAAGATACATTATGTAATGCAGAAACTTTAGAATGGAAGAAAAGCAAGCAAAAACTTAAACAAAAGCAAAAAAAAAGTTCTTATAATTACATTTGCATGAAACTCATATAAAAAACAAAAGAACTTGTAAATTTTCTCTATTAGAACTCTTGAAAAAAGTTACAGAAACTTGAGTTTTGTTGTGTCACAATAGCCTAATACCATAAGAACCAAATGGCGTGCTAATATTAATTATACAGCAAATTTCTGGGTTTCCTTGTTGTTGTTGTTTGTTTTTGTTTTGTTTTGGTTTGGGTTTTTTTTTAAATTAATCTGATTATACACAAATATTTATCTGAGTTGCAGTAGACACAACTGCGTTTTTATGAAGGCTGAGCAAGGATTTATGCAAAAGTATGGGCTTTTATATTCCATTTATTTATTTATTTATTCTGCTGTCACGTATAATCATTTGATTTTGGTTAAAATTCTGCATAGAAATTTTGAACATTTTTGGCCTTTAATGTGGCTTTGGATGTTCACTGCCTCCTCCTTAGTAACCATTACAGGTCAGCTATGTAGCATCAGTGGGCCTGATACACTGAAGAGGGTGGCTGTCATTTTAAAATGCATGGCTACTGTAAGAATATAAAAAGAGGAGTATGTCATTGGATCAAAAATCCATCCATGATTGATGTCAGTAACTTGTTTCTGGCATTGGCCAAGAATAGATTTAAGTTAAGAGAATATCATTACAGGGAAACAGCCATGTGACTGAAGTGATGCAAATAATCAGCTTACTTTTGCTTTTGTAGCTTTTCCAGTTCTTTGGCACACATACACAAAACCCCACCACCCAAAACTAGAAAAAAAAAAAAAAAGGGAAAAAATGAAGGTACATTTAGAGATTCAGAGAGAAAAAAGACGTTACTTATTTCTTTTGGAGTATACATTTACACACTCAAGTAACCATTACATACATTTGGAGGTTGCATTAGTTTCTAAAAGTTTTGTTTAAAAATTGCCTCTAGCAATGCCTCAGGTCTTCATGGTGTTTTTTTTAACAAGCTATTTCTTTAATGCAAAAAAGCTTTGAAAACCTAGCTAATTTCAGTTTTATTTTTCCCATATAATCTCTCTTTATCAGAAAGGAATACTAAAATGTCATGCTTTCAGAAAGGTAAAGGACTTCTTTATTTTTTTCTATTCAAATATCATTGTGCACAGAAACTACTATTGGGTGCAAAGTGTTTGGGGATAGCTTGACATACTAGGAAAATATTATCTTTATATTAAAATGAAATCTTGTTGAAACCCTCTTCTTCCTTTACATTGCACAACCTATAGAATGCACATATGCAGTTTTACACTGAAATGTCACAGCACTCCTTTGTTTAGCAAAGTTGGCAACAGAGAAAATATGCTAGTTCTTTAAAGCCAGAAGTGCTTCCCTCGCCACTTACACATGCAGTTAAAGTTGCAGACGCGTAATTGGGTCTCAGATGCCTGAGAAATTGCCTCTCTCTCTCTCTGTCTCATCTTTGACTCCCCATGCCCAAGTTAAGAACTACTATTAAAGGTCTCACTTTCATTCCCCAATTGCTTTTTTCTCAAAAAGCTTCACTGTGGTACTCTAGCAATTTGCTTCCTTTTATCTGTTGATTTTGTGTGTTAAATCAAAGTTAGACAGTAACGAGATAACCTCTCTATGTTTTTTCTCATGGATGAGTTTGGTTTATTTTATGTTATTTTAAAAATGCAATTCAGTATACTAGATTTAGCTCAGTATTGCATAATAACCAATTATACAGTTTTTAGTTGTTTGGGTTTTTTTTTGCCTTGTGTGCATAAAACAGTATTCTCTCACAATATGTTTGTTGCTCACAGCACTGAAAAAACACAGTGTGAAGCTGAAGAGTATTGGAGTGATAGTCTTGTTGGGTTCTCTGGTTTTCATCTCAGCTGCGGCTCTGCTCTTTTCAGCAGGGTAAACGTCACTGACAACTGAGTTACAGAAGAGTTATATAGAGACAGCTTAACATCTTGCCTCATAAAGATTAAGCCTATGTGTAGTTTTGAAGGAAAACTTTCTCATTCTGGTTCTTGGCACCAGTAGTTCCTGTCATCATGTGTCTACATGTTTGTGTTTGTAGGTGCTCTGTGGTGGAAAGACTATTCTTTTTCAACCTGAGTTCACATTTAATGTGCAAATGTAGCAGTCTTTTCTTCAGAAGTAAAAAAACTTTTATATCACTGGATCTAAATAAGTACATTCAGCTGTACATTCAGTGTTCTGAAAATCAGGTGCTGGAGGTAAACAAAGAAGCACCTAAAACTAACAGTGGCTTTCATCTCCAAAGACAGACATCTAAAAGTTACGTGTAGCTTCTGTGCTGACTCTATAGCTAATGGAGAAAAATGAGTGCCCTCACACCTGAGGTGCTGCTTTGGCTGCCCGTCAGCCACAGCTATCACACTGGTGTCACAGCTTTATGAACACGTGCACACCTCCACTTCCTAATACTTGTTTTCTGGGGCTCACGTGCCTGAGGTGAATTTCCATTTGCCGTGTTTTATAATTTCCGAGGCCTCTTTTGTTCCCATCATCCTGCACCTTTGCTTTCCAGCTGTGTTGACCCCTACTGTCCTCTATTGTGAGTTGTGCTGTTCCTAATTTAAAGCTCTCCTCATAAGTTTGACCAGCTTTTTGCATAGATTATCCAGGCTACGCTTTTTCAGGAGCATCCCCTTTCCCCCTACCAGTCCTCCATCCTCAAATTTGGTCCCACAATTCTAAAAGCCAAATTCCTGTCAACATCACCAGCTGCACAACCAGACTGTTGACCTGCAGGTGCTAAAAATAATATAATTGTATGACTTCGGTGTGACAGGACTCAAAATCAGCCAGTGTTTTGGGGTAAATCTGTTTAAATTTTCTCCAGCACAAAGACTGAATGATATTTAAACCTAGTTTTAATTTTGTTTTTAGTAGACTAAAGCCTAGAACATGTAACTCTCTAAATATAGAAAACCTACAGTCTTCTTGCAGTAGTAAAATAAACACTGTCAGAGAGGTCTCCTGGGCACTGGAATTTCATTGCCTGTGCTATTAAATTGCTAGAGAGGTCTCTAGCATCTCTCAGCCTAGAAGAATAAGCAAATGACCTGCCAGGGCTGTAGCAAGGCTTGAATTTAGCACAAGTCATATACCTTTCGTAATGGGCAGCACGCATTCAGTATAATAATATGGTCATGGGCCATTCCATGCTGAAGAACAGGGAGCATTTTGTTTGCCAGTTTAAATGTAGGAAACATGATTAGGAAAAACAGACTAAAAGGGGGGGAGGGGTGTGTGAAGTGTTAGAAACTACTTTTCTTCTGCTAGCTGTGCCCTAGCAGACAGAATCTGGCTTTCAGTCCAGCCATGAAACTCAGGTTTTTGAATTGCAACAAACTGTGTTCGTTTCTTTCTAGTTCCTAGAAAATTCCTTCCAGCCTCTAGTTAACCTCTTTTCAGTTTCTCAGCCCATGAACAAAATCTGAACTTCCAAATCGTTTTAGGAGTCTTTCAAGCCTTTTCTATATCAGCATGCTTAGTTAATCTCACCCACATATTTCCAACAACTTGTTTTGTTTTGTTATATGTTGGTTGGTCGGGGAATTTTTTGGTTTGTTTGTTTTGGGTTTTTGTGGGTTTTTTATTTTTTAATTTCTTTTTTAATTTCTAGAAGGTTCCATGTATCCTGGTGACTTCTAAAGAATTACAACCCCAAACCATGAGCACATATGATATCTTTTCTTTAATAGGGCATTACGCCCAAGCTAATTAGCTGAATTCTCAGCAGGGCTAATTAGCTTGGGTGGAGCTCCGTGGTGAGGGGTATGTTGTATTTGGTTCCAGAGCAACAGTGTTTGTGCCAAGTAGTGCTCTGCACAGCCCTGTACCTGGCAGGTAAAATCCTCCATCAGAAAGTGCTGCTGAGTTGCAGCAACCATCCTGAAAAATCTTGGCTGGTTTGTATCTTCTAACCTAGTTAAAATAGGTGACTTGTGTGGCTGCTTTTTCCTCTAGACATGGTATTTTGCAGTCTAATTCCATTAGTCGTTTTAGAAGCCAGTTTGTGTGAAAGCTGAAGCACAAACCGGGCTGGCAGGGCACTGCAGCAGGTGCATAGTCACCATGCTCTATCATGTATAACTTTACAGAGACTGGAGACACTAAAGACTTTGTTAAAATGATTATCTGTAATCCTAGACATTAAAAGGGGATAATAGGCCAAAATTTTTCTCTGTGTTGGAGACAAATCTTGTTAGAAACTAATCCAAATTATTGATGGGTCACTTGTGGCTCATTCCCATAACTCTGGGTCTGGGTTTTCATGACAGATGGATGAGTTGACATTCTTGGTAGGAGCTGTGCTCCCTGCAAATACATTAGTATACATACATGGTATTTTGCCTCTCTGAAGTCGTGAACGTCTGTTTGGATGGCATTTTGCCTATTCACTAGTCAGCACAGGAGTCAAGCAATGGTAGGTTTTTGTGGACAGTTGGCATTACCCTGTAAATGTCACTTTTTTTTCAGTAATTCTTTGATCTGTGCCAGTATTACATATTGGCACCACATGCCTCTTTACACCTAATTACATGAGTTGACACTTACATGACAGAACAGAAATGTTTGATCTGAGGAGGCATAGAAAGGTTGAAATTTATGGTTGCTTTTACAAATACAAGTAATATGTTTTCAGACATGTTGGAATGCCACTATACAGGAAGAATCATGAGTCTTTCACTCTCCTAGGTTCAAGGAATTTTCCTAAAATGTAATTACTTTTTTTCAGTGTCCCCTGTTTTGGCAAAAATTAAGGTCTGATAAGGCTAAGTCCCTCTACTAAGAATTATTATGCATGTACTGAACTATAAGTGGGGAAATTGAAAGACAGAATGGTTCTGTTTCTTGTAAAACCAGAATAAGATACAGTTTTTCTGTTGTAAAATCCACTAGAAATAAGAAGTACAGGTAATATACGCAAACGTAGAACACGTAGATAATTGGTTTGGTACTTCTACAGTTAAACTCATTCTTTTCCAGTGCTCTTTTCCATCTTACCCATGTACAATCCAACAGATAACAAGAGAGGGCTTGAATGCAATTCTATACAGTTACCTCTAGAATAACTGGTAAGCAGCAGTTCATCATTAACAAGTCCTTTTCTTTCTCATTTTCTTACTATTGTTGTTTTTCTTTTTTCTTCTTTTCTCTTTCTAATATTGGCAGGGTACATCTACTATTTGCATTTTCCTGGCTAAATGACCACAATCCAGTTCAACTGGGTAATTGTGCAGAAAACTAACAAAATAAAGCAAAGCAGAACAAAACAATGTGAATAGCTTTCTTTTGTGATGGTGAATGGTGGATCCAACAAGCACTCAGACTGCAGCAAGAAAGGGCAGTGGAGCAATATTCTCTGCACGTTTATGCATCAGTAAGCTATTAGCTGAACAGCTCATAGAAACACCACTTTCGGTGCTTCCCTGTAGACCAGTGATATCTTTGGCTTTCATTTTTGCAGGTACCTGACTTTGGGGAACTGATTAAGCCTGGCTGGGACTGTTACTCAGATTAGCAACAGGACCGCTTCTTAACAGAAATCTGCTAAACAGCTTCACAACCTCCTCACAATCAGGTCACTTTCTTTCTTCAGATCCATAAAGACAAATAAGTTCTTCTATATTCACTAGAAGATGACTAGAAACTGTAAGGTATTGCAACAGAAAACTTCTAGGACATAATTTGCTTGCAACAGAGACAGTGAAGATTAAAAAACTTGTATGTGTCTGCTTGAATACAGTAAAACTAGCTTGAATGCTCTTGCCCATGTCACTTCAGCTAATTCTTCAATGAAGACATAGCCTTCCTTAATCTATTTAAGATAATAACATTAACAATAACAATATAAACGTGAACACAAATATAAATACAAATAATTATCTTCATGATCCAGTTGTTCAAACCTATTCAACTTTGCTAAATTATTTAACCTTTCCACTCCTCCCAAAGTTATAAAATGAAAGTAAACAGGAGTGAGGAACTTGTGACTCATGTTTTCCCTTTCACTGGTTTATAGGATGGATTGGCCACACAGAAGAAAAGAATGGCATCCTACAAAATGGGAGCAGAGCAAACGCATAATCTTAATTCATATAACCCCTCCCTAAAGCTCACTGTTACATATCTTGTGGTTTTTTTTTTTTGTTTTGGCTTTTGTTTTTTTTGTTTTTGTTTTTTTTTTTTTTTCCCCAAAAGTGATGTAAAAGTGTAACTGTATTTTGAAAGCAAGTATTTAATATGAGTTGCAAGCAGTGATGATACTACTTTCTTAGAGATCTATGGAAAAGTTAATATATCAGTTAAAAAAAAACCAACCCAAACTTGCCTGCAAAACAGCTGTTGTTGTTTAAGAAAGAATTAGTCCTCCTTCACTAAACACCTCACATATCACTCATATACGTGAATCAGTCTTCAAGACATTGATTTATCCTATATAACTGTAGGCATTGACTTGTGTGCCCTAGCAAGGAGTTTGATCTAAATTAGTAGCTCAGACATTCTTGATAATTGATAAAGAGAATGAATCTAGGCAGTAATTCAGACAGATAAAAAGCGCCTCCTAGATGTGCCTTGCTTTCTTTTCAGTGCCTGTACAGGAGTCCTGGGCTTTTTGTTTTGGCACTGTGGCGGAATTAGATGGGATAAATGTGGCTATGTGTCTGGGTTCATCCTCAGTTCAGTTCAGTAGAAGTAAATTAAGTTTGCCTAAATGACTTGCACTGCTTCCTTAAAACAATCTGGTTTATTTGGCCTGAAATGGGCCAGCAGTAGTCATGCATCCAGTTATCACATCTCAAGTGAGGAGTGATAACTAACAGCTATGGAGCTGTCATCTGCTGAATAGCTCCAGCTGTTCTGTAAGCCAGCATCTGGCTACATCCCAAATTAACAAAAAAGAGAAACAAAACAAAACAAAACCAAAAAATACCAACACCCCAAGACACATTCTAAGTTCTTCCCTTTCTTCCCTTAAGCAGTTATTTTATGACATTGCTTTTATTCAGTGTAATACTGTAAAATGTTAAAAGGCAGTATTTTTCTAATATGTTTAATAATACTTACTACATCAATTCAAAAGTCTAAGAAAGTAGAATTAAATATGTATGATTTTGTACAGTCTTATGTACCTCTGTGAATAAGAACAGACTACAACAGTTCATGCTTAGAAAATATTTTCTTTGCTGTAAGAGGTTATTTTGAAATAACTGTTTAGAAATTGCTTCAGTAATAATTCGGCCTAAGGCTTCTGTAAAAGTAACAAAAAAGAAGGACACACCCACACCCCAATCCTTATTAAATATTTGCAGAGATATGTATGCATGACATTTGTGAGGATTTTCAATTTTTGTGAGAAACATAATTGGTAGAAATGTGACTCTCTAAATTGAGGATTTAGAGAAATCTAAAGATAAAAGGGGGGGAAATGCTGTTTGGTGGGAGAAATAAGGATATTATATCTCTAAAACTGCTCAGCAGGCCAGATCAGAGGACTGTATAGGTTGGGAAAGAATGGTGTAACAAGGAGCACTGATTGATGAAATATGTGTATTGCATTGCTTCGTGTTGGTTCCTGTGGCTGTTCTGTGGTTCCTATGAACTTCTAGGAGCTCAATGGGATTTGCATATAAGGCATCAAGAATGAGAAAATGTAATAATGCCCAGTAACACTACTGGAATCCCAGTTTCTCAGTAGTGTTATCCTTCCTAGATAGAAAAGGGGTTTCAGTGGATTTATTTATGTCCTGCTCTGCCCTCAGAACATCAAGCTGGCATTTTTTTAGAAATGTAACTTGAAACGATGTTCCTCTTGTGACCTCCCACTTAGTGTTACAAGTGCCCAAGAAATCTTCTAAAGCAAAGCAAGTGAGCTACTGCAAGGCCTAGAGGGGAGTGAGAGAAATGACATTTTAAGGGGCAAAAAATTTTTTACAAGAAATTCTGTGAATGTGAAAAACTTCTGAACTAGACTTAAGCAGGGTGTTTTGACAAGCCTAGCTGCATGTTTCTAGGACTTACAATTGATCAATAATAGGTTAAAAGAGAAGAGGACAAAGTATTCAAAGCTATTGAAATAGCACTACCTAAATATTCATTGGAACATTTGCTGTTTCTTGGTCTGATAATATATTGAAGCAGTTCGTACCTAACCTTTTCCCCTAATATGCACTAAAAATATGCTGCTTCACTGTTCTCCCCTGAGAGTTATGCCAAATCTGTATGGGAAGAGAATCTCTTTTACCTAGGTAATTATCTCCAGCTCTGGTGACACTCTGGATAAAACAGCAAAACTTCACAGTGTTTTGAAGTTACCTTACACTAAAACAAAACCAATACACAGTCATACTTCCCTCATTTGAAGAGGAAGGAATATCAGAACACATTGCAGAGTGTTTTTCAGCAGCACTATCAACAAATATGGGTTTTCCAACTAGCATTTTTGTCTTTGGAGTTCATGATGTCAGCCTGCTTGAGGGCTGACAGGGCTTAGAAGACTGACGAGATTGCAAAATTCTCTCATAAATTCATTAACATATGAGTAAGCTTTAGAAACACATGGGTAGGCTTTAGAAACACACAAATAGGCTTTAGAAATATTTGTGTTCTGCAATTCATTGAAATGCAGGCAGACACATCTCAGATGTCCTCTCCTCACACTCCATGGTTAGTCTGGAGG
This sequence comes from Pedionomus torquatus, assembly GCA_013398155.1. Lineage (NCBI taxonomy): Eukaryota > Metazoa > Chordata > Aves > Charadriiformes > Pedionomidae > Pedionomus > Pedionomus torquatus. The sequence continues at coordinate 139,349 of VZRU01010794.1, forward strand.
ATGCTGCCTACAGCTCTTTGATGGCATGGCTGAGCATGCCAGCAAGGTAGTAGCTATTATCCCCATAGCTAATAGGGTCGTAGCTGGAACAATGGATATTCATTTATGGACCTTATCATCTTTTTCACTATCAAATTTGTCTAGTTTGCGGAGATTTTTTTAAATTACTACAAGTAGCCCAAGCCCATGTAATGCTCTTCTTTCCTGTTTCGCAAGCCTCATTTGAATGTTGTCACTCTCCCAAATGAGAACTGGAACAACCTTGTTTTGCTTACCAGCCTGCCAAGCTAATGAAAAATGGAACGTTCAGCAAAATAGAAAATCCATATCAATATTACCCCAGATAATATCACTTCATAAGGAGCTATTATGTCTCAGCATGGTCTCAATGTACTGTGAAATCCACACCTAATATATATGTACAATAAGAAATACAAGTGTAAGATTTATCTTATCTAAATTTAACCATCAAAAACTTAAACACCAAGCTTAGTAAACCAATCTCTCTCTTTAGAGAATACAGAAAGAGAAGTATGACTGTTGAAAACCATGTAACCAAAGGTACTTACTACAAAGTGTGCATTCAGATGTTCAAAAGTACCTCTAGACACCTGTAATTAGGAGAGATGAAAATCTTTTCCTCTGGGTAGTCATGTATCCTTCTAAACAGGAAAGAAGCTGGCAACCTAAAGCACTCATATCAATTGCTTGACAACAAAAATAGCTTAGGGCGACTAGCTTAGACTAGCTGACACACCTGATATTGTATAGCCTAGCGATCCTTTCTTCAGTGATTCCAGAATCATAGAATTATAGATTATTTTGGATTGGGAGAGGCCTTTAAAGGTCATCTAGTCCAACCCCTCTGCAATGAGTAGGGACACCTTCAACTGGATCAGGTTGCTCAGAGCCCTGTCCAAACTAACCTTGAATATTTCCAGGGATGGGGCAGCTACCAACCATCTAGGCAACCTGTTTCAGGGTTTCACCACCTTCATCATAAAAAATTTCTTCCTTATATCCAGTCTGAATCTACCCTCTTTTGGTTTAAAACTACTACCCCTTGTCCTACTGCAACAGGTTTTCCTAAGAAGTCTGTCCCTATTTTTTTAATGAAGCCCCCTTTAAGTACTTAAAGGCCACAAGAAGGTCTCCTTGGAGCCTTCTCTTCTCCAGGTTAAACAATTTCAACTCTTTCAGCTTATGCTCATAGCAGAAGTGTTCCATCCCGCGGATAACTTTTGTGGCCTTCCTCTGGTCTCACTCCAACAGGCAACAGGTCCATGTCTTTGTTGTGCTGAGGGCTCCAGAGCTGGACACAGTATTCCAGGTACCAGAGCAGAGTAGAGGGGTAAAATTACTTCCCTCAACCTGCAGACCATGCTTCTTTTGATGTAGTCCAGGGTACAATTGGCTTTATGGACCGTGAGCATGCATTAACAGTTCATGTCTTCCTTTTCTGGATGATATATCATAAGAAGCCCTTCTTATTTATGTTTGTGTCTCTTGCCAAGTTCAGCTCCAGTTGCACCTTGGCCTTTCTGATCCCATCCCTGCCCATCTGGGCAGTATCACTCTTCTCAGGATACCTGTTCCTGCTTCCGCTACCTGCACATTTCCTTCTTGCCCTTTAGTTTGACCAGCAGGTCTTGACTCAGCCACGCCAGTCTCTTGCTTTCCTTTCCTGATTTCTTACACATGGGGATTGAGAGCTTTTGTCATCTATGGAAATCAACAGTTTTCCAGGGGATCCTATTGACTAACTCATTGAACAGCTGGAATTTTGCATTCCCAAAATTCAGGGTCCTGACTTTACTCTTCACCTGGCTTTCAGGACTGCAAACTCCACCACTGGATGTTTGTGACAGCCCAGGCTGCCTCCAATCTTGATGTCTCTGATTATCTTATTTGTGTTGGTGACTGACAGGTCCAGTATTTCATCCCTTCCGGTAGGGCTGTCTATTATCTGACTTAAGACGTTATCCTCAAAATACTACAGGAGTCTCCTGGTTGCTTAGAGCTCACAATGCTACAGAAGGGTTAGGTGTTCCTTAGTCTGGACAAAATCATTTGGGAAATCTCATAGTTTTGCTTGCAATGTTAGCTTTCAGACAGATCTTTTGTGGAACTTCCAAAACACTTTACCTTTTGCATTGTGCTCATAGATGAGAAGCTCAACATGAGCTGGCAGTGCATACTGGCAGCCCAGAAAGCCAACCGTATCCTGGGCTGCATCAAAAGAAGTGTGACCAGCAGGTGGCAGGAGGTGATTCTCCCCCTCTACTCTGCACTCGTGAGACCCCACCTGGAGTACTGTGTCCAGCCCTGGAGTCCTCAACTTAGAAAGGACATAGAACTGTGAGAACAGGTCCAGTGGAGGGCCACGAAGATGATTAGAGGGATGGAGCACTTCTATGAGGCCAGGCTGAGAGAGCTGGGGCTGTTCAGCCTGGAGAAGAGAAGCCTCCGGGGAGACCTTACTGCAGCCTTCCAGTGTCTGAAGGGAGCCTACAGGAGAGCTGGAGAGGGACTCTTTGTCAGGAAGCATAGTGATAGTACAAGGGTTAATGGTTCTAAATTGGAAGAGAGGAGATTTAGATTGGATATTAGGAAGAAACTCTTTCCTGTGTGGGTGGTGAGGCACTGGAACTGGTTGCCCAGAGAAGCTGTGGATGCCCCATCCCTGCAAGTATTTAAGGCCAGGCCTGATGGGGCTTTGAGCAACCTGGTCTCGTGGGAGGTGTCCCTGCCCATGGCAGGGGGGTTGGAACTTGATGATCTTCAAGGTCCTTTCCAACTGTAACCATTCTATGATTCTATGATTCTATGACTGTCTTATAATGCTGGTGTTCTGATACTCGAAAAAACCATCTTCATCAGCTCTGTATCTGGAAAAAATGAAGTACCTTTTCACAAAACAACACTCATTTTCCTCACTTTAAAATTCCATTTCATTCCTACCAGATGTTCTTTCCAGGTTTCATGGAAACAAATGGAGTCATCTAAGCTGTGAAGTTATCTTCACATCTCAAAAATTTGTAATAGATCATTTACTACCTACTGAAACATCCCCGGAGCACTCATGAGTCACAAATACATTCCTTGGGTCTGAAACCCTTGTGGGTGTCACAAAAGCAGTTCTTCCTTCATGCTCAAGTGTTAGTTTAATCTGGTGACATCTACAAGCCAAAACCAAACTATTGAAATACTTTGCTCCTGACACTTTAATGAGTTGATCAGCTAAGTGTGGAAATGGGTAGCTGCCTTCAATTGACTGAAGCTTTCTATAGTCAGCATAATAATTTACTTACCATTAGATTTTTTTTTTTTGATTGTGATTAAGATGTTCAAATGTTTTGTAGATGGCTTAGCCAGTCTAGCTTTCAGAATGTGATTAATTACATAAGAAGGTGCTTCATACAAGTACTCTAGGAGCACAGTTCAGCCTTGCATTAATCTTATTTTGGGGGAACACAATAGTAATCAATGACTAAATCAACTGCTCTAATCTCTGTTTTTTGCTACCCCTAGCTCCTCTTCTGTAATACTGCCTTCAAGTACCTCACATATGAGGATCTTAAAGGCATCAGTAATGTTGGACACCATTCTATGACCATATTTCTTACTACTTATACACTCTTATACACTCTAGACTTTTAGTCTAGGCTGAAACATAAATCCCAAATTGGTCTTTCTGGCTTCAAGCAATTTGTCAAGTTCATTGTGATTGTGTCTTTCTTACACATTATGCTTAGCTGAAAGAAGAGTAATTAATATCATACAAATAGCAGCTATAGGAAATATCTTTATCACTGCAAGAATCTAAATTTCCTTATATCCATTCACTAGAGTCAAAGAATCATAGAATTATAGAATGGTTAGAGTTGGAAGGGACCTTGAAGGTCATTGAGTTCCAACCCTTCTTCTGTGGGCAGGGATACCTCCCACTAGGCCAGGTTGCTCAAAGCCCCATCCAGCCTGATCTTGAATACTTCCAGGGATGGGGCACCCGCAACTTCTCTGGGCAACCTGTTCCAGTGCCTCACCACCCTCACAGGAAATAATTTCCTCTAATCTAAATCTTCCCTCTTCCAATTTAAAACCCTTACCCTTTGTCCTGTCCCTACACTCCCTGACAAAGTCCCTCTCCAGCTCTCCTGTAGGCTCCCTTCAGATACTGGAAGGCTGCAGTAAGGTCTCCCCTGAGCCTTCTCTCTTCCAGGCTGAACAGCCCCAATTCTCTCAGCCTGGCTTCACAGGATAGGTTCTTCATCCCTCTGATCATCTTTGTAACCCACTGCTGGACCTGTTCTAACAGTTCTATGTCCTTTCTAAGTTGAGGACTCCAGAGCTGGACACAGTACTCCATCCAGATAGAGTCCCACGAGTGCAGAGTAGAGGGGTAGTATCAAGCATATGAATATTGTTTCAAGATTATGTCTATTTCTGTATCATAAAATGGGTTTTTAAATACCTTTCAATGATATTCAGTCTCAACACAGCATTAAAAATATAATTTATCGTAATACATAGACATTTATATGCAAAACCCCCTGATTCTGCATGAGATGGATTTTTTTTCTGTTGCCTATACTATCTGGCTGATGATTAGCAGTAACCTATGTAATTTTTCCAGTACACACTTTTTTCCTTTCAGATCTGCTTATTTTCCATAGATCAAACTTGGTTCATATTATGAGTTCAGTGTCACTAGGCTTTTCAAGTGTCAGTGTCCCTAAGCATGTAAATGAATAATGGGCAGTTCTGTTAGTTCTCGACTGTATTAGCAACTTCTAATTTCTTTCTGGCTTCTGGCTTCCATATGATTGGGTAATTGGCTCTTCAGTGGCCTTTGCCTCCACTTCATTTGCAAATGCCATCTAACTTTATAACATTTGGAAAAATGTCCCTTTCATCAGACTTAGGATGTCTAAATAAGCTAGTTCAGGCACCACAAACAGTTTAGCCCCATCAGCGTAGGACTCCACATGCTAATTTATTTTTATTTCCTTCTGACTGAGAATCTTTTTACAGCTAGTCCTTGTATGTCTGTATTGTGTTTCAGCACAGACATACTATCTGCCCTATTGCTTTAAAAATCTAACAGTGTGTAGAAGACAAGCAGACTAAGGGCTATGGAATTAGTACTACCATGAAGTAGAGAATGAGAATGAAAATATAGCTTTAAGGATAATATTGTTTACTCTATTCTAGTAAATTTCTTAGACCAGTAAGTTCCTTGTTAGAAGAAAGCAATTCTTAGTGTCCCTCTGCCACTTTTATATCTTGTGTGGGTTACCTGGAGGGGACAGAATGAAATGCAAGTGCTTCCTTTATTTACTTTATTTCAGGGAAAAACAGAGACCTGATTAAAGAGTGGAGTAGGAGAACAAAGTCTCTTTGGGCTCAGTTCTGCAGCATAATATCTCAGTGGCTGCTGGAATCACAAGCTCTTTGGGCCCCTTACACTATTAGTTATAAATTTTCTTCTTTAGACCCGGGAGCCTAGAAATGCTACCTTAATGCTGTTCCCTCAACAGTGCTGAGAAGTATGCTCTTTCTTACCCTGTTTTCTGCAAATCATACTCTGAAGCCTTCATTTACCCCTGGCAATCATGTAAATGAGACAGTTGCTGTGAATATATTAAATGCTCATTATTTAACCCTACATTAAGAGCTTGTAAGAGACAATATTTAAAATATATCAGATGATCAACAGCCGTAAAATACTTGACTGAAAGAATATCCTAGTCTGTGCTAGAAGTTCTGAGGTTCAGTCTAATAATTGCAATTCAGAATGATTAAAGCCCATGGAAAGGATGCTAAAGTGCAAGTTATCTCTATTTCATACAGAATATCCCTGCTTTTTGTAATGATAATAATAGTGGGACAGAGCATGCTAATTTTACTTTGTTGTAATCACATTATGAACACAGCAGGAAGGATGCTTGTGCAATGGGATGGCTGTATATTCGTCCTGTTATATATTATAGCTGGAAGTATTAATAGATGGTATAGATCCTTCCCAGGAACTGGAATCTCATCTGTGGCTGCATAAAACCTCGGCTTTATGCAGCAGAATTTTCTAACTGCCTAACAAGGGAAAATTTAGAGGGAAAAAAAAAAAAGGCAGCAGTTAGTATACTGAGAGTACTGAGAGATTCATACTTTCTTGATATATTGTCTTATAAGCAATGTAAATTTAATTAAATATTGGAAAAAAAAATAATCTCAAATAGATTTTTAATAGAGCAATAGAACAAAAATCTCTGTTTAAAAAAAAAAACAACAAAAAACTCCACAAATAACCCTGATTCTTTTTTAGAAAATATACTGTTTAATTTAATCAGCTAAAGGATTTGATACATTTCTAATATTCTAAATGTTAAGTTTCAATAGAAAAACATATATAACTTATTTTAGTGCTATCTTCTTAACTTGGAAAGCACCAGGGTAAAAATGGTTGTAAAGCTACTAAGAAATATTAGGTTTATTTCTCATTTTGTTTTTTTAAAAATTCAGGATAAGGTTTGTTTACCTGACATATTACAGGAAACCTACTGTTTCCTCAAGTCTGCCCAGAAATCAAGCAGGGAGAGTGGTAAGAAAGCCCTAATAGTCAATACTAAAGGACAGAAAGATACTACCATGATAATCTCAGCTGCTAACTACCACTTTCATACAGATTGTCTTTTTGGGATAAGGAAATGCTAGTGTTGATCTTCTGACAGTGATCAAGTAACAGTCTCTAGTCTGATGTTCATAAGAACAAATAACTAGCAGGATTATTTATTTTTTTTCTTTATATCCCTTGGACTTGACTGTTTTTTAGTTCTTTGCACATATTGAGAATTTGCATGTTTTAGAAGAGTTTAGTTTTAGTTTAAGGAAATGAGGTAGAGGAGCTGGCTCATCGGTGACTGTAATCACTGATATCTCCACTAATAGAGCCCAAATACAAAATATCACTGAATCAGAGTTCTTGTTCCCTCATATTAGTCATCAGATTTATTATAGCAATTGTAGTAAACTCTGATTGAGGATAGTTCAGTAAGTGGCTGTGGCTTCAAGGTCAGCATCCAAATGTGAATTCTGTGCTCACACAACCTCCTATGTAAAAGTGTTATAAACTAGTGGCTGTGAATACAACATATTACCATGAAGAGCCACATAACCATAAAGTGGAATGATTGTTTTTTGACTCTCAGGCTTCTATTGCAAAGGAAGAGAACTTGCTGCAATCTTAAGGTGTGAACTAACATATGTGATTCAACACTGGCTCTGTTCATGGGTACAATACTGAAATCCCACTGAAATAGTTTTCTTCTGCTGGATATAATCTATCAACAGCAAATGACTGGAAATGAAATTTTCCAGTATCTTGCTCTTTTATGCAGTATTTTCAGGGTGTACAGACATGCACGAGCCAGAATGATTTAGACATTCAGATTGGCAGCACTTTACACATTATTTGCAAGGAAACAGATGATTGTAACAAGGTGCAAAGCATCAGCAGATTTTGCTCAGGTGTATTATTTCTATCTCTTTTACATTGTATACACTCTTACATGTCTGGCATTTATGTGATTAGAAAGTTCTATTTCAATAAGGCATTTGAAAATCCCAAAGTGTATTCTGTGAAATTTTTGAGTTAGATTTCTGTGGGTAGTTTGTTGCCTAGCAAAAAACAGCTTTGCTTATATAACTTCGACCTATGTCACCAATAAGGTGTTATTATAATTACTTCCAAAGTATTAATTAATTTTTATCACCATTCCACTTTTATTTTGCTATAATATTATTGTCTCAGTAATATGCCACAAAAATATAACCATTACTTACTTTCAAGAAATACTTATGAAATGCATATGTAGCAGAGAAACTAAGGGGTTTTTTTAGGAGAAAATTTTATGATCGAATTAAATTCCCCCTGAGTCATAATTTACAGCTACTAAGTAGCTTAACTTCAAACAATAGAAGGAGTAGATTAAATCCATTCTAAATGTGTGAGATGCTGTTGTTGCATTTGAATAGAAGACAACATCTATGGATGGTGACAGAGAGATAGAGAATGCGAACAGAGATAGTGAGATATAAAGGAATATTTAGAAATATCCAAAGTAACAAAACACACACAAAAAAAATATCTTTTACATTTCAATATTAATGATATATGGAAAAATATGGTGGTTTTGTTTTTTTTTTTTTTTTTTTTTTTGTTTTTTTTTTTTTTTTTTTTTGTTTTGTTTTGTTTTGTTTTTCTCACACACACACAATAATTTTCCTGTTTGTTAAACTCCATTTCTGAGTCGTTCTATGATGGAAATAAAAACACCTGTATGGGTAAGGAAGTGACCAAAGACATATATAAACTTTGAATTTCCACGTAAATCAAACTGGAACTTGTTATAGGAATCATAGGCGTTCTCATTCAGTGAATGTGAATTTCATATCAATGAAGACTGAAGATATGTAGGAAAAATTGAATTAAAAGGAGATAAATGCATTTAATTTTGGCTTTGTTGCATAGCACATGAAATCCAATGGCTTGGTGTCTCTATCTGAAAAATTCAGAATACAAACCACTGACCAAGACTGTCCATTCTAGGAACATTTCTGGAGAACAAAATACAAATCCAGTGACAGAACCAATATCAGCTGAGGATAAAACAGTAACTTCAATAAGTTGGGCATTCAATACTGATTATTTTTGTGTGAAGAAATATCATTTACAGAAAGAAATCTATTCTCCAACTGAACAAGGTCATACCTTATCATAATGGACATGATGAACAATTACTTTAGACTCAAGAAGCTTTTTTTTTTCAGGACTGCAGAAGTCAAACAGAAGTTTTGCCAAAAATTTGATCAGTGAGTATGTACGTAATTTACTAAAGGTAAATTTATAAAAGACAAAAAGCCCTGGATAAATTTACATCCTCACAAAGGTGTTACTTGTGACCTAAGCTCCTACAAAGAAAGACTTCTCTAAGTGTTAGATGGTTTCAAACAGATTGTAATTTTTATCTGCTGCATGAATGTTCTATCTTTTGTATCCTATAGCAAGTGAATAATTGCTCATTAATAACAGGCTAGAAGAACAAAATGTAACTGAGAAGTCCTCTTGTTATGCAGTGTCTAAAAATTATATTTACCATAGAAATTGTTCTGCTGGCAGCTAAAAAGAGACATTATCTCTAAGTGCCTCAAAGCTCTAATCATGAAAGGAGACCAGGTGAGTGCTATATAAGCAGGAAAAAAGATGATCTCTGACAATAAAGCTTCAAGTATAAATTTAAGAAAAGCAGCAGAAAAAACAAATGGACGATAGGTAGGTTAAAAAAAAAAAAAAAAGAAAAAAGAAGAGTGAGACAGTAAGGGTTCTTGTAAAACAGTGTGGGAGAAAGAGTCCTTGATACAGCAGGAAAATTTTGTGTTTACAGTTAGCCACAAAAGTATATCCTTTCTATCAAAAGATGTGAACCAACACAGCAGGTAGTCTGTATTAAGGAAAGCTTCATCTAAATAGACCTAAACCTCCCTTGAATTTATTAGTTATAGGCATAAGGAAAATATATGATTCAGAAGACAGATACGTAAGCAGTTACAACACATATGTAGTCTAAATAAGCTATATTTATCATCCACTATTGTTTAAGTTCTAGCTATTTTAGGGTAGCATAAGTTAAAATTAGAAGAAAATCTTTATATGAATGAAGTATCATAGTAAGATAATTGCAATTTTTTAATGGTAACAACATAAAACTTGTGAATCACCAACTGAAAACATGCCTAAAATCAAGAGAGGTCAAGGCTAAAGGAATTCAGATTATTCTGATATTAATGAGCATGAAACCAAGAGAATGTTCAAATAACAAAGCATAAAGTAGGACTGTCAGTATAACAAGACTCTAAGCTCTCATTTTTTCCATTGTAAGATTCTCATAAGCTTCATTGTAAAAACAAACCCTCGGAAAGTATTTGTATTTACATCCTGGATTTACCTATCCTGTCTCTTTTTTTTTTTTTTTTTTTTTTTCATGTCTTCACAACCATACCAATAAGTAATGCCTATGATAATAATTTGTAATTTTTTTTACTTGTTGTCTTTTTTCAGCCTATACTTTATTTCTGTTTGGAAGAAACGATTGGTGTTCTTGGACTGTCATGACTCAGATTCCTAAATCTATTTTCAGAATTTAATATACAAAATCGTAGAATCATAGAATTGTCTAGGTTGGAAGGGACCTTTGAGATCATATAGTCTAATCATCGACCTAACTGTGATAAAAAACAACAATCCATCACTAAACCATGTCACTAAGCACTATGACAACTCATCGTTTAAATACCTCCAGGGATGGTGCCTCATTGGAATGGGCAGCCCATTCCAATGTTTAACAACCCTTTAACTGCAAAAATTATTCTTAGCATCCAATCTGAACCTCCCATCATGCAACCTAAGGCCATTTCCTTTTGTCCTATCACCTGTGACTTAGGAGAAGAGATTGATCCCTGCCCCTCTACAACCTCCTTTCAGGTAGTTGTAGAGCATGGTAAGGTCTCTCCTCAGCCTCCTCTTCTACAGACTGAACTTTTAGATACTTTCTCATCCTGGAACCTGAACTGGAAGCTAAACTAAGGCATATATATTTCAAGAAATTGTTTACTTAATAGTATAGCTTCAAACTAAAAAAAAAAAAAGGACAATTAACTTGAAGAAGGATAATACAGCATTTGAAGAGTTATGGAGAGTTCATCTCTGACACAGCATTCAGCATAAACTTAAGGACAATGATGAAAACTTTGCTAGGAACTGAAGAAGGCTGTCATTTTCAACAGACCAGAGTCTTTAACTGATGTAATGCTTAAGCCACATATGATTTATATATCTGATTTTGGGGCAGAAATTGTATTTAATTCTGATCTGGGAATCCTGTTACACCAGTGTTGTTAAATGCTAGGTGTTGAGTTTTCAACAAGATGCTAATTGGATTCTTTTTTTGGCTCATATAAATCTTTACCATATGTGAACAAAATAGGGAAAGTGGGTAGGCTTTACATATGGAAAAGACTGACATTTCATATACCTCCCATATACTTATGCAATGAATTTGGCCAGATTAAAATTCAACACACAAGAAACTATGTGTTTTCAACTTAACAACACAAAATCTGTTTCTGCTTAGATATTTCCTATTAAAAATATAATCCTTAAGACTCATATATCTATGACATATAAAAATAATTACAGCCAAGGTGAGATTCAGGCAGGTAAATTCTCAAAAGAAGGATAGTCTATCTAAACTTAAACCACAAAAATAACCACATCTGTTCTCCTTCCCTGATATGTATAACAGCAATAATCTTTATTTATAAGGCATTTTTTAACAAAGATGATTCCTTGTTGAATTCCAGGCATATGTCCTAGACATATTTGCTATTGACAGAAGGGAAAGAGGGAGAGAAAGAAAGTGGGTATAATTAGTATTGTCTACACTTTGCATAATAGTCTCCATTGAGAAAGTTTGTCTCTGCCTCAACTAGCTTAGAATTTGATTTTTAATGATATAAGTATGTTCAGTTTTCCTTTCTATATATTCCTTATTACGTGATACACAAAAGTAAAATTACAGAAAAATGTAAATAATAGTGGAACACACTAACTGTTTCTTTCTAGATCCATTTTAGATCCATTGTCATATACCAAGATTGTAGATGTTGATTAACAATAATGATTTTAAAGTTGGATAACCATATTTCTACTTCATATTCTAATAACTGTAGAAAGTTTATATTTTATAGAAAGGAAGAGCTTTTGTAGGAGTTCACATTTTTACTTTGGATGTAAATTTCTCTGTTATCTCCCAGGTGGGATTCACTTCACCTAAAATGTATCATGTACATAGACATCCACCATGTATATAGGCATCCACACTGGAGATAGTTACTGAGACCATTTTTGCAATCACCATAGAGAGACAGATGCCTGTACATGCAACTCATTCCATTGTGAGACAGAAAATAACTGCCTGTTTCTCTTTTTTAAAGATCTTTTTAGGTAGCTAGCACAGATGTAGAATATGGAAAAATAGTATGAATTTTCCATATACTTCTTCATCTGAACATGCCCAGGCTAGAGTAGAAAATTGGACTTACTATATTTCTTACAGTGTGTGAAGGGTAGCTGAGATCCTGAGTATATTTCTGGCAGGGGCAAAACAAAACAGCTGTACTGAAAACTGTACTTTTTTCCATGACAAAAGAAAAAAGTGACATTATGTTTGCTTCATCTATTTTGTATTATGGAAATCAATTTAAAAATTCAGATTATATTTTAAACATTGCAATATATATTAGGTTTGTGTCTTAAAATTGCAGTGGTTCATTGCTGCAGGTGATACTAAGAATTTTGATGTTTGGTTGAGAGCCAAATGTCAGCTGTTTTTGTATATGTCAGCTGTTAACAGCCTTATTTGCTTAACATTATTTGTAATAACAGATAATAAACAGCATGATAGTACATATTTCCAAGAAAAGGGATACAGGAGGAGGAAAAATTAAATGTTTATAAAATGTTTTAAGTCACATGAAATAGCATTCTTGCAGGACTGAGTGCATTTTGATCATGGTATTTATTTATTTGAAGGTTAATGGATAAATGTATGAGGATAAAAGCTTTAGGCAGCCCAGTATGCTTAAACAAAACAAAACAAAATAAACAGCTTACAGTAAGTTTAATATATGAGGTAAAACTGTTCTGAAATCCTGGAATCAAATTCTCCTTGCTTGGGGCAATGCAGATCTCTTTTCCATGGGCTTATATGGGCACTAGCTGGAATCTGTCTTAGAAAGCAATCTTTAAACATATTTTATGAAATACCTTCCATTTTCTGCTTTAAAGGTTACTGATGAGGTATTCTTTTCCATTATGATGAAACATGATGCTTGTCTGTATTTTGACTTTTCAAATTTTATTACATAGATCCAGAATGATCTGTATATTTGTATATAACTTAGTCATATTCTGAAAAAAATGAAGTCTGAGAAAATGTACACCTACTCAATGTAATTTTTTTTTTTTTCTCTCTGCTAGGGGATCAAGTCAATATTGCTGAAGTAGGACTCATTTGGCACCTGTAATTTTTACTAGTTCTGCTGAAAACAGTTGTCTACAAATTCATTTTTCCAAACGAGCTCTGGAAGTGCAAATGCCTCTGAAAAAAATTAAACAAAAATGAAAAACTAGGTATAATTCTTGGTGTTTCTGGTCTCAAACCCTCATTTTTTTTATCACAGACCAACATTTCCTCTGGACTACTTTTCTTCGCTCTGCTTTCTCTTGGTGTGATGGATGTGTTCAGGTAACCTGTTACCTATTTACTTATGCCACTACCTCTTCCTAAGAGTGCCCTGATGCTTTTTCAGTGACTGGCTCTGAGTAGGCTTGAAAATAATTAATTGCAAACATCAGAACAGATGAACTAAGATATCTAATTAAGTCTCTGAAATATCAAAGAATAAGTGTCTGGCTGTCCTAAGAGGTAGATTCAGAGGTTAATAATCAACTCAACAGTGCCAGGTACTATTCTTCAACACTAAAGCCAAATGACATAGTCTGTTGGACATGCCAAACTTTTGAAATTATTTTACATCCAAAGCAGGAGATGGAACTGAGAGGTGGAGTTTGGAAGGGATGGAAACATCCCTTCCTGTGCAAACCAACAAGCCATACTGTGAATAATTTGGGAGAGGATGAACTGTCCTAAGCCAAAAAAAATTCTAGGCACAGATCTAACATATAAACAGTACAGATCATCAGCTGTCTCTGCATCCTGAGAGTTAGTGACTTAATTTGCTAATGTAGATATGCTCAGAGGAACCTGCCCTGTTCCATTGATGGAGATGATTAAGGGCCACCAGAGGAATCAAAAATTTAAAACCAAAAAAAAAAAAACCAAAAAAAACCCAAGAAAAATAAGAAAAATAAGAAAAATCTCATTGTATTTGCTACTGAATACTTGAGAAGCTCTTGTGATTCAGTGCTTTCAAATACTGAACTTTTAATTGTAAAAGCTGCTTACAATTAGTTGATAAGTAAAATATAATGAGATATTGTGTCTGTACAGGTTGCTCAGTTTTGTTTTTACAGGATGCAATACTGATAAACAATGGATGGCAAAGTAGTCCTTTTGTCCACACTGCTGCAGCAGGGCACGGTATAAGCTAGAATGAAAGATTTATGAGCTCTGAGACAGAAAAAATAATCAAGAGAAAAGCAAATTCAGTAGTGACAGAGGGACATCTCTGAGGAGAGGTAATTGTATGGTTTGATCTCCATTTCCAGTACTGTCTTTGATATATAGAAAAACAAATACAAGCTGCTGAGAAATACTAGACATGGTGGGTATTTTTTTTTTGGACTGAACAGCTTTCTGTCAAAAAACAATTTAGATGAAATTTTAACATGTACAAAAATGTGTCAGTTTCAGCAAAACTTTCTGACAGGACTTTAGTGTGAAAGGAGTCTAAATATTTTGCTTTGAGAAACAAACATTTTGAAATTGATGTTTTTATTTTCTTTTTACACTTAAAAAAGAGTGAGAGAAGAAATATACGCAAGCACTTGACATAAAAGAGAACAAGTTTGAGCAAATATGCATTTTTTTTTCACTTGAGGAAAAATGAGAAGAAATAAGGCAATAAAAGAAAAAAGTAGTAAGAATGTAAAATAAAATGCATGAGCATTCATGTCCACAGACTACCTTAGGCTCTAATTTTAATGGGATGTCAATTGGATTTTCCTGTCTTTTTGAAAATGTGTATGTAAGAAATCCTTGTAAGTGTACTTTGTATGTTTTCTGGGTTAATTTTCCAGCACAGTCAAATGTCAAAATTCTTGGGTGTCATTATTACCTATCTGATTTATTATATCCTCCTGCTGAACTACAAATACCTGTGAAGGATGCACTTGATCCCTTAACCATTAGTAACAGTAGTTTGGTACATGCTCCAAAGGAGGTAAAGGCCTGAGCTGTAGCTATGCCAAAAACTTCTCTAGTTCTGGTCTGTTCTCTGAAAACCCACAAAGGAACAGTGTGACACAGTGAGGCAGATGAGCTTAGAACACAGATCATGCAATTAACACATGAATAGTAGGTTGCTTTCCAAGACTCACTTGTCAAAGAACAAGGAAAGTTGTGGGTACAAGGACTCTCATTCATACCTTTTCCATCATATGTAGTTTGACTACAAGCCAAACACTTTATTACATAAATTTGACAGCCTAAGTAAACCTCCTTTGAGCTCTACTAGCTAAGCAACCTGGCTGTGTGGTGGTGATCTTCCCTTGAACTGGGATGCCTCTCAAGGTTGTTCCTTGAGGCAGAGAGACTTTTTAACAATGGCAGATATTTGTTAAGCAACCAATATCCTGCATAACCTATGAGTATACTATAACTTTGATTTTGTGTTGATAACTTTGATTTGTTCCTTGGTAACTTTGATTTTGTCTTGGTAAGTTTGAATCACTGTTCAGATGATTGTAACAGAGCGAACCTTGCCATCAAGCTTTGTTAAGACACACTTTCACAATATTCTGTTAAAACTGCTTTGGCTAATACCATGATGGTGGTTCTTTAAGTAATCTAAATTGCCCATTTGTGAGAAATTGGCATAGTCGGCAGGATCCTAAATTGGTGTGATGGTTTCAGTCAAATTTACCAAAACAAGATTGATAGATGTCCCCTCCTCCCCCCTTTGGGTACAGAGAGGAGAGGAAGAAATTAAAGAGATTCAAGAGTTTAGAAAAATCTAAACTACTTTAATGAAAATATAAATAATAATAATATAATAANGACCCCTTCACACTTTTCTGTTTCCGACCCTCCAATGGGGCAAATGGGGAAAATTACCTGACCTTGATTTTTACAGCAATAAGTATAAGCAAGGGCCTCTCTGCATACAATCCCTTGGGATAATCAGGTCTTATCACTGTGAGATGAAACAGTTCTGAACAATGTGCTGTTAATTTCAGAGTTTAGTTAGTTAGAAGAGGCCCAGCTAAGAAAGTAAAATTGTAAAACAGCAAATTTGTTCATTTTACCTCAAACCAGGACAATCAGGATTCACAATAACACCTAAAGAAAAAGTTAATTTTGCTTAGATCTGCTTGGCAAGATCTTAGCATGGAGGTTCCTAAACCTCTGCAAATTGTTAATGTTTTATTTACCGAACTTGAAAAGTTGTCCTATGGTATTTTTTTTTTATAAAACTCACAATTTGTAACTTCACATTATAGCTTTCTAAGGGTGCCTTACTAATTTTCAGGCAAACAACCACTGACCAGATTTATGAATCCTCCTTCTTTGGAACATGATAAAGCAGCACACTTTTACACTTACCTCTTGTTGAGAACACCCAGAGTTTTGAAACCATTACTTTTATCCTATGGACATCTGTTGAAACCTTCATACTTGTTCCTGAATGATGACTGTCTCATCTTTCTGAAGTTCATTCACTTTAGAATATGGCTCCACAAATATCGCACTTACTAATAAGTGAGAGAAGGAAAAAGAATGGGTAAGAAATAACTGAGTATATTCATCACCAAAAACTTTGATGTATGCAACACTTGTGCTAGAATGGGAAGTGCACATATATATGTATATCTCAATATTATAATTACGATAATAAATATTTTGTATATGTATATACATACATTTTACTGAAGACACGGGATATGAACTTTTCACTGCTATACCCAACCTAAAGTCACTTGATCACTGGACTGGCAAAGATGAAGTTGCATTAGCACAAAAAGGAGCAGAGCAACTCTTCCAGAGGTACTTTGCTTTCTGAACCAAGAATTTGGTTTTTAATTCCAATTGAATTACAAACAGATTATTTTGAGGTTTGGGGACAAGATTTTGTCATTTACTGAAATATTTACATTTGAGTCTTGAGTCTTTACTCAAGTGCTTAAGTTTATTTCATGTGTGACTTTAAATCCAAGCCAATAAAATACATTAATATTATCATAGATTTGTGTGTGTTAAGAGTTAAATTCTTTCACAGATCTGGACTTCATTCACTTTCTTTCTAACCGCATACTTTTAAATTTATCTGTGATTAAAATATTGGATTGTTTTCTCTTGAAAATATATTATGTCATCAAAATCTAGAAACAAGATTTTATTTAAGTAAACATTGAAGTTCATATTCTCGGAGTAAAGAAAGGACATCACTGAAGAATTAGTAGCCGTTTTTTTTTCCCCCTTTCATTTGTACAGTCTAATGGAAAGTAAATACACTAGAAAAGCTGATGAATATCAGCATAGGGAGACTAAAGGACTGTTGGATGAATGTGCAGATATCTTTCTGTAAGTTAATGGTATCTGGAAATCCATTGTAAGTGGAACAGGTACCTTTGAAACTCCTTCTTTGTGGCAGTAGTCTTCATGTTAGATTTTTTCTCTGTTTCTGGTTGACAGCATTGCTTTCCAGTTGTCCATAGCGGTCCTATCAGGTCCACAGCAGCGTGATCACCTTAGACTGAAACTGTGTCAAATGTCACAAGATTAGTAGAGCCAGGTAAGTAACTTTTGTTTGTGGTTTTGTTTTAAGGATCTCTTTTCCCACTGTTGCTGGAGGTTATTAAGTTGTAAGGCAGTATTTTCTCTTTCTCTTTGACTAGTGAACCCTTAGGATTAAGTCACTTATAAAATCCTTTTTAAAGACAGTGTATGTCCTGGAAGTATCACTGTTATATTAATGGGAAAATAGGATTGAAGCAAGATACAATGGCTAAGCCTGTAAACTGATCTTTTGATGCATAACAAATACACAGACTGAAAACAGGTGGTGTTCTTATAAATGCAGAATGCTAATGAGCTCATTACAAGGATCTTCAGTTTTGATGTCAGCACTCTAAAGATACTGATCAATAATAAAAGCTTATTTTGTAGGAGTTCAAATATTATCCGAATAATAGTCCAAATGTTTCTGCAACATCTTAGGTTTTCCAGCAGTCAATTCTTAATTGTCTCACTGATCTTTACTCATCTAAAAGTTAAACATCTGGCTTAGAGACTGTTTAGTGAAATGTCCTTTGACGCTGATTTTACAATGGGACAAAACACCTTTATAACATATCTACCTCTTTCCTTTGATCATAGAGGAAACCTAGATATCCGTTTTGTCAAAAGTCAGGTGAAATGAAATCTAATGTCTTTCTAGATGATTTATGAAAGAAAAAGATATGTGAATTTACTGACTAATTGTTTGCATGATGAATTTTCAAAAAGTAGTAGTTTTAAATCTCATTCATGTGCAGGTAATGAGATAAGATGACTGCAAGCTGAAACTGGACATTCAAATAACAATGATGAACATGACTTTTGAAAAACTCAGTTAAACTAGAGTTAACTTTGTTCCATTGACGTTCAGTATTTCTATGTTAAGCTCAGATGCCTGAGGTCTTCTTAAAGTGGCAGTTTACATAAATGAGAAGTATGGACTTGATGGAAAGACCCCATGTAAAAAACTATTGCCTATTTTATACAGGGTGTCTGATGACATTATTTGAATAGTTACTTATGGCCTTAAGAGTCTATGAACTCATTTGAAAAACAGATTTTGTTTTAGACAACAAGAACTGCAGTTGAATTGTCACAGTGACTTATATTCTGTATCCAAATTTTTTTGACATTTCACAGTGCTTGCATTCCTTATTTCCTCTACTAAACCTTTCTGTGAGATTATAATCCATAAAAAATATCTGTGAGAGAAAAGAGAAGAGAAGAGAAGAGAAGAGAAGAGAAGAGAAGAGAAGAGAAGAGAAGAGAAGAGAAGAGAAGAGAAGAGAAGAGAAGAGAAGAGAAGAGAAGAGAAGAGAAGAGAAGAGAAGAAGAGAACTAAGATATTTGGCCTTTAAATATTTCTGTTCTTAGCAAGTCTTCTGAAAACATTCAAAGTTACTGAATTTCAAATTGCAGTTTAATTCATTACTTTCATTGAGACCATCTAAATGAAAATCATAAATCAAGGCCATGATGATCTTTCTGATAGAAATATTGTGGTTCTGTGACATCAGTCATAACTGTTAAATAACTCTCAGAATTCTGTTTCTCTTTTTCACAGTGATATTAACCAGAAGGACTGAAATAAAAATGAACTTAGTTGGAATATTAGTGAGTCTGATTTCTTCTTGAATAGAACTTATAAAACAGGAACACCTTCAAAGTTGGAGCCTGTCATTCAGTTTGGAAGGAGTACAAATAAATCTAAAAGAGTCTTCCCACACATGAAATTTGTTTCAGCTCAACTAGAAAAAGGAACACCCACTGTATATTTATGCAAAATAAAAAATGTGATATTGTTACCCAAGTGAGATCAGCAACTGAAAAAATCACATGAAATTCAAAGAAGCTCCAATTTCAGCTACAAATAAAGTAAACTTTCCAGGTAACTCTAAGAATTTCCAGATTGCTGTATTGTTTTTATTATATCGTTCATTACTTTTAATTTCATCTGGACTTCTGGGTTTGCATCTTCATCCCCTGTGATCCATCACATAAATTAATTCTTATGACACAGAACAGAAGGTGTCCATTGAACTTCCCGTTTCCTAATGTGGGAACCTGGGATGCAATCCAATCTGCTTTCACCTCCAGTTGCAGCACCTACTCATCCTGCTGCTGTCCTTAATTTTTTTAGCGACAAAACAAGTAAACAAAAGGATCTAAGTCATCAATTTTACTGGTTCCTTTAGTAGAATTGACTAAACACTTCACGCTAAACAAGTTCTGATATATTTTTCAAATTTTGTAACAAATCCATTTATGAATAGTTTCCTATGCTCAGAAAATTTTGATTTTTGTAAATAATGTTTCAGTTGGTTTTGGATAACAGTCAAAGACATCGAAGGTATCTGTATAAATAATCAGGAAAACACTATTTTCCTGCTTTTGTTCTGAACAACTGAAGGACTAGAAATATCTATTTTTTTAGACAAAAATAAAATCTCTAAAATAGACTTTGTGGCCTTACTTTATGAATAAGTGCAAAAATGTTTTGGTGGTTTTTTTTTTATTATTATTTATTTCTGAAGATTTATTAACCCTTAAAAAACTTTGTATTTTATGTTGTATTAAGAATCACTTGTAGTTAATTGAAAACATTAAATCAAATAGTAAGGACTCCTGTCTACTCTTTTATGCCTGGGGCTTACAATTATTTAAGTGCCAAAGTGAAACTGTATTCTTATGGCCCTTAGATTTGAATATTCTGGCCTTACATTTTCATAATTAACACTAAATAATTTCTTAAAAACACAGCATATGTAATTATTTAAAAGTTCTGATCTCAGAAAGATGTGGATCCCAGCATTTGGATGAAGTGACAATTTGAGGTTTACAGTATTTACTCTGAATTTTCAAAAACCATTCACATATAAAATTATTTCATATTTTGCATGAACATAAAGAGCACTTTTTAGGCTTCATATCACAGGACTCAGATGACCAGCCTTACTGTGACCTTAGAGTCATCAGGAAACACCAAAGCAAGGTTTTCTTCTGATCTCATTTGTGCACACAGAAAGGAGAGGCTCTGTTATTGTTATTGAAACATGTCTGTGGCTTCCTGACATGCTTGCTAGGAGCACTCTAGGTCAAAGATATATATATATTCACTCTTATGATGAGATTACAATATACAGTAAGCCCTAAATACATCAAGGGAATTTGTAGTTCGCACTAGTACCTGCCTCATTGATTCAAGATATTCGCACAATTTTCAGTACTCACCATGGCTGATCTCATGATCAGATTTACTTGCTTTCCCAGTTGTACTACAGAATCTCAGCAGGCTTTCTGTGAGAATCCTGTATGGACTGAAGGTACTTAGGATAGAGGACATCCCATAATGACAGCTTTTAGAGAAAGCATATCTTCTCTGTTTTATAGCCATAGCTGTTGACTGAAGCATACCACTGTCTTTAGATTAAGATGTGAAGTAATTTCTTTTGCCAGAGAAAGTGCAGTGCTCATTTGGATACTTAGAGTTTTTCTGGGATCAAGTAAAGGGCTGAGAAATTTATGAAAAAGAAATTCTTCAAGAAGAATTAAATGAACAAGCTAAATATACCAGTAACATGAGGTTGGACGGGTAGGGTGAAACAATTAGTCCTGAGAACCCAACGATAACACTATATGCACTAAAATTTAATTTAAACTAGGTCTAATCGAGTCTTGTGAACTAAAGGCCTGCTAGTGTCAGCGTCCAACATGCTCTGACCAGGTTCTTTTAGATATTCTGAGAGTAGAGCGTGTAATATTTACTGTAAAATGTACTTATTTAAATATAAATGATTTTACGTGTGATTTATGTTTTAGAAGATTGACACAAAATATATTTCCTAACACAAATGTAATGTTATACTTAGCAAAGTATATTTATCAATTGTGATACACAGTTCAGTCACAACACCAATGTGACTCCCATTATCAGTCTCTATAATATGCTCATTGTCATGACACTGTCCCCCCACTCTCCAGGAAGGAATATATAGGTTGAGGCCAGCCCAAGCCCACTGCTCTCTTTGAAATTCTTTTGTTAGTTGCTCAGGTTTTATACTCCATGTTGAGTTGATCTGTACACTTACTACCCCCATGCTAGCTAGCTCAGGGAGACATTTACACTCTTGCAATGAACTGAGGGAGAAGCACACAGCAAATTGACCCACTCAACTATTGATAACTGTCTACATGAAAGAAAGGCTGCCCCCCTGTTTCCTTCATATTGAGATGAAGTCAACTTCTTTGCAACAGCTGTAGTCACTCCCACCCTGAGCTTCACCGACACTTCACAGACCCACCCCCTCTGAGCCATCTTCCAGTGCTGGGGTTTAGTGATCAGTCACAGTTGGGAACCCAAGTGCATTGTTTGCAGTCCTGGCATGGCTTTTGCTAGATGTCACCTGAAAGAAACACAATTTAAAAGGTCCAAGCTCTCATAAAAAAGATCAAAGTGCAGTATATGAAGGTGATCAGAATATTCACTGAAAAAGCATACAAATTAAAGTGGTAATATATGCGCATCCACAGAAATGACATCCAACTTCTGAACACTGTTAATAGGGAGTGGGAGGTCGTGAAAACATTAAGAGGAAGTATCATGCTTGTTTGTATTGATCTTACTCTTCCTTATCTGCTTATGACCATGGCTGAAAATGGGATGAATGACTTGATGCAGATGTTCTTACGATTTGAAGTTATTTTTGCAACTGGTAACCAGGAGAAAAAGACCATACAGATTAACTTCTGTATAAGAGAACCAGACTTGCTATCCAGTCTTTCTTGTCTTGCCTATACATTTGGCAGCCCAGACATTCCCCCTCAAATTATTAAAAGCACTTAATACTTTTTATTGGCTTCGGTATTAAGTATTAAATATTTACTATTCTAGGACTGTCTGGAATGAATAGCTACGTATCTGACTGGATCTGACCCCAGACTCCTGCAGTGGGTAGGTAGGCAGCTTAGAGAACAGCATTTGTTCTCTGCCTTGAACATGACATTAAATAATGAAACTTGCAATATAGAGGAAGGCTAGAGCTGACATTGTGCTGATGTAGTGAACCTGAGAAGAAAAAAAGGCATATTCTTTTAAGTGCATGAGTATTTTTGGTTTTATTGTTTTTTAAACTTACACTATAACATAATGGCAGATGTGAGCTAACTTGCAAATAGCAATAATTATCAGGAGTAAGGAAAAACTATTGATGCAGACAATGTTCTTAGTTAAGCAGAAGTGTGGACAAATGATCTCTCATTATAAAAGCAGGAGAGCATAACAGCCTACACTTTCCAGTCCTGAGGCTAGTCTGGAACTTACTGCTTGAAAAAAAACCAAACATTTTCTTGATGTTGAACCTGGGATGGATTCTGAAAGCTAGTGGAAGTGTTCATGTCAGCCAAACTCTTACTACTTCTTTGAAAGGAAATATTCTCATTTTGGGAGACATTCTTGGAAATAATTCTGAAAAAGAAGGTAAGATTCGGGGAAAAAATCCCATCTCTCACAGAAGGAGAAGCCTGTGCGAGTGAAGGATTCTGCCCTGGAGCATGGATGACAAGGGAAAAGACTTTGATTAAAAAGGACACTTTGTCTTATTACATGGACAATGATTTTGACCTAAAGATTTGATTGATGTTTGATATCATTAAAGAGTTGATGTTCTTCTGTTTGCTTTATGGTTTATATTTAATATGCCACTTAATGGACCTGCTGACTATACCTGCATGGAACGCATGAGGTTATTTTATGTGTACTGAAGTGCATTATGGCTACTTACTAATACTTAGCAGTATTAGCTGCATCAACATTACTAATACTGACCTTTAACTTCATGTTGTGAAGAACTGAGCAACTGCCAAGACTTTTTCCTCCCCTCACAAAACGGAGAACTATCTGTATTAACGGTTGCACTGACAAGAGCAAATTTAGCCTTGTTAATCCCTGTTACCCCCATTGCTGAAATTCAGGACTGTAAACAGTGTCTGCTCTTAGATATAGTCCAAGAGGAGTTTCATAACTAACTCTCCTGAGTTGCATTTGCTTGTTTTTTAAATTCCTCACCCCATCATGGAAAGAAAGGGCTTACTATTTCAATGATTTTTTTTTTTTTTTTTATTAAATACCTCTTATCTGTGCCTTCTGATTTGTCAAAGTCTGCCTGGTGATGGTATAGTTTTTTGGGCTGTGATCAAAACCTGAAATATTTACGGTTGGACCATCCAGATGCAAATCACTAACTTTATTCTGGAGGAATGTCTTTGCAAAAGAGTGACTGCATTTGGATTTTACCAAATGCTTTGCCTTTACTTAATTTTGTCTCTCTCTCTTTAAGAAGCAGTTTCAAGTATCAGTGTTATAAATAGCTGCAGGTTATATGTTCTTAGAGAACTGAGATATGATAGCATAAAAGATTATATAGTATATTGCACCAATGAAAGGTTACTGAGGGGAGAAAAAGCCTGTCCTTTTGCTTGACACACCTCTCATAAAGTATATTTTTATTGTAAAAGCTAGTTGAAATTTCATTATTTTTTGCTCACCCTACAGTATCTTCTTTTATTACAGTCTGTCTTTTTAGATGGGTATGGATTTCCTTCAGTTGACTACCTACAGTCATCTATTGCTATTTGAGATACTTAGACTTGACATCTTGTACTGGTTTTAGGTGGGATAGAGTTAATTTTCCTCAGAGCATTTGCTATGGTGTTATGCTCTGGATTTGTGATGAAATCGGTCTTGCTAGCACAAGGATATTTTAGCTACTGCTGAGCAGTTCTTACACTATGACAAGGTTTCGTTTCTCACACTACACTGCCAGCAAGTAAACCGAGGGTGAAGAAGAAGTTGGGAGTGGACACAGCTGGGTCAGCTGACCCCAACTGACCAAAGTAATATCACAGACCATATGATTACATCCTTGGCAATAAATCTGGGCGCAGAAGGAGAAAGAGAGCAGCTATGCTGGGCTGAGTTGTCAGTCCAGAGTTAGATCACATTAACACATCTCCATGTGGTTTACAGACATGACTGAGGACACATGCTCTTTTGTAGTAGCACCTGAATGCTGAGCAAAACAGATTAAGTCATCTCAAGTGGACCTCCCACATGTGGGAAACTGAACACCCTATATGCCTGTCTGGTGTTCAGTGAAAGAAAAATTTCTGGCTTCCTTAAAATGCATAGTCTAACCATTCTATCTTTTCAGATTCTTCCTAGAAAGCTTCATGTGAAAACAAACAAACAAACTGAACAAAAAAAACCCTGTTGCAACCTAAGTATATATGCTTTAAAGAGTGAATACATCACTGTATCCACTTAGGTCAGGAGATGGCNGGTCATTTCATAAGATCATCTGCCTGGACACAGAGATTTGAAGTATATATGCTTTAAAGAGTGAATACATCACTGTATCCACTCAGGTCAGGAGATGCCTTGTCAAAGAAAAAAATGTTTTAGATATTAAGACTTTAGCAACATGTATATAATCAAAAGACTCTTCAAACCTTGTTTTGAAAATGAGTTTAGCTACAATCAAGTTCTGTTTTTTGGGGGAAAGTGGGAGGGGGACTGGTCATGCTTGCATGCATCCAATTTGCAAATGTACACTTCTAATTGGTTTTACACAGCTCCTGGGTTAGGGAAAGGTCTCAGATAGTAGGATACTCATTAAACTGTTATTTGACATTGCTTCCTTTGAAGAAAATAAGGAAGGGGCAAGAAAAAAATGTAACCTTTGTTACTAAATAGCAATGGAAATACTGAGAAACAGCTTTTAAAATAATTGGTACAATATGTTGATGGTTAGAAGAGAAACCATCTAAACAAAATTGTTAAACGCTAAGAAAAAATTTGTTTTTACTTTTGGATGCTCTTGGACACCAAGAATCCTGTTAACTAGTTACTTGCATTTGCATAGTCCTGTTTAATCTGTGTACTTATATTTTAGAAATAGATGACCAGGGACAAACACACACAGTAAATTTAGGAGAGCCAAACACTACTAAATATCAGAAAGACTCAGGGTTTATGCTTGCCTCTTATTAAATAATAATTATTTGTGGAAAAATGCTGTTGGCTTGTAAAACCTTTACTGGCATCACCTTTTCAATTATGTCTCTGTGTTTGGAGCTAAACCATCTCTGCTGATGTCAGTTTGGTACTTTCCATAATTTGACACCAACTGGTCATGAAGCAAAGTCATCCAAATATATTTATTCATCCTCTCATGACCTTCATACTCTGAAGGAACCTCATTGCACTGGAGCCAGAACACTATAAAATCACAGGTCACACTGTGATTTTATGATACACTCCTTCTGTTCTTTCTTCCTATATATGCAGTATTCTAAGATATATTTATGCTGTTTATGCTATTTGAACCACCAATGTAACTGGAATACCATGAATCTACAGTCAGCATCAGAAAAAAAACACAACTAGAACAAGCTGATTGCTTTTATTCCTGGTTTCTCTAAAGCAACAAAAGTAAATCTGTAACAGACCTATCTGAACTTAAAAAAAAAAAAAAAAAAACAAAAAAAAAAAAAAAAAAAAAAAAAAAAAAAACACAAAAAAAAGGCAGCCAGAATGTTTCAAAACACCAAAATAGTGTGGAATGCATTTAATTTTCCTTTGCTTCACATTTCTTCTTTGCAACTTGTGGGGGTCTTCCTCTGAAGTAATATCAGAGGTAGTTATGTACACCAAAGGATAAAATATTCAGTAAAGAATCCTCTTAGTTATACATTCCTTTAATCCTGAGGCTGCAGAATTTCATTTATGTTCCATATGTTTAATACTAAACTAATCAAAGATATGTCTCACCTGTCATAAACTTTCCTTTAGCGTTCTCCTCCTGGGGTTCAAAATCTAAAATATTACCTATTGACAAAATTTCTCTATCAGAGTGCAGCTGTTCATGAAATTTTGCATGGAAAAGCATATAAATATAAAATTAGTTACTCTTTTAGGTCTATTACTGGACTGCTAAGAATTCAGCAAGTGCAATAGATATCTAGGGTAGATTTTACTTAGAGCAATGTATAATACTTCTCTGGGATGGCCACTGTGTGTATGAATATACTTAATAGCAACAATAGTTGAGAATCTATTAAATTTACATGACTGAATTAATGGTACCAGTAAATTAATATTTAATCTTAGTCTTATCTTGTATGTACAATCAAAGGAACTGGACAGCCACCTTAATAATCTGTTTTTTGTTTGTTTGTAAAGGCAGGAATTATTGTCATAAAGCCACCTGGCACATATCTGAGAAACAATGAGCATGCATTTGTTGTATCTTGATCTTCCATCATCTACACTAGAAAGTAATAGAAAATTATGGTTTTATTTTCATAGTTTTCTTCTGGCTCAGAAATGTCTTTGTGTGCATTTCAGAGAGTTACTGTGTGGTTTCAAGACATTATTGTCTGAGACGCTGTGCCAAGGTGTTAGAAAAACTGAGTCAAGACTTACCTCTATTATTCAGAAGAAGAAATCGTTTTCTCTTTGTCTCTTTGACAGGAATTCCTGGAAGCCATGGCTACCTGGGTTTTTAAAGCATTGTCTCAGTTTATGAGATATCTAGATAACTGCAGGCACGATAAATTATTCTCAAATAATGTAATCTGCACATTCAAAATGTTGCCTATGATTACAAAGAAAAAGCTGTTTTTGAAAAAGAAGATGTATAGTCCCACCTAAAATTCATGCTATACCTATGTGAAATGGACATAATATCAAACACATAATAGCTAAATAGTTCTAATTGATCAATTAACTATATGTGAATTTTTATTGAATTTCAGATAGTTTAGGCTGTAGTAAATACTAAAAATCTACACCTTATTATATTTCATTAATAAAAACTAAATTTAAAGGCAAAAGTTCTAGAAAGCTAAATGAACATAGTGCTCAAAGTAACATTTTCTAGCACTGAAACATAAGATATAATATATTCTATCAGCATTCATATTATGAGACTGCCTAACATCTAAGGTCAAGACTATATCATGGTAAGAACACGTGTGTGCATTATGAAAAAATCATGTAAAGAATTTTCTACCCTGAACTCATACATTCCCGCTTTTAAAAATGTATTCACAAATTAAGCATCATCACATCCCTGGTTACAATTCTGAAAATAATTTCTCTAAGTCTGCCTGTCAGTGTCCCACAAGAGTGACCTATAGCCATAAAGTATATTCTCAGTTCTGTTTTGGAAACCAGACTTACTCAGCTTCACAAAGCTGGATCTATCAGATACTACCTGGAAAAGTCCCAATACTCAGAAAATGTAAGGTTCGCCTCACCTTCAAAAATTAAGCTAAGGCAATTGTCTGGTCTCCCTTAAAATCAACAGACAAATATAGGCTACACCTGTATCATATGATCGTAAACTACTCCCATTTTCTGGGGCTAGATACACCACTAGGACACAGTCCTGCCCTGTGCCAGGTAAGGATGTCACCCTTCACCTCTTTAATACTCTGACATCCCGGCAGGTGAATCTAGTTACAGCCACAGCTACTTTCAGGCAGTGAGTGAATCACCCAACCTGTGATTCGGTGGACTGAATCCCTAGCAGGATTTGCCTTTCTCTCTTCCTTCACTGTCAGGAAAGTTTAGAGGATTAGGTTAAACTAGGAGCCCAGTTTAGAGCTGGCTACAGCTACGTAATCACTTCACAAGATACAGAAATATGGATTGCAAGGACTTCAAACACCCATGTGATCATCTCTTTAAAAAATGAATGAGAAGTATTTAGCTAGAATCAAAACCACCTGAAATATATGACAGGTGATTTGGATTTTTTCTATCATAGAATCATAGAACGGTTAGAGTTGGAAGGGACCTTAAAGATCATGGAGCTCCAACCCCCTTGCCATGGTCATGGACACCTCCCACTACAACAGGTTGCTCAAAGCCCCATCCAGCCTGGCCTTGAACACTTCCAGGGATAGTACTATACATTAAGATGTATAGTGAAAGAGATCCCATTACCTACCCTTGGG
This sequence comes from Pedionomus torquatus, assembly GCA_013398155.1. Lineage (NCBI taxonomy): Eukaryota > Metazoa > Chordata > Aves > Charadriiformes > Pedionomidae > Pedionomus > Pedionomus torquatus. The sequence goes on from VZRU01010794.1 coordinate 167,944, forward strand.
AGGCACTTTTTGTGCAAAAGACCTCACCATTTCAAAAGTCCTATATTCTAATTTAAAATTTCTTCATGAAAATTAAAGCCAATCTGTCTTTGTTCCAGTGACCATGAAGAGCAATGGAATCTATGAGAAATGCTTTAGTGAGAAGGTAGATTTATGTATTAGTTTTATTTTTTTCTTTAACAGGCTTTCTTTTTATATATATTTCCCATGGACCACAGCATTCTTATGCCTGTCCACTGCTCTCTGTTTGGTTTTCTTTTATCCTTAAATATCTTGCCTGAAACTGGAAAGACTACTCTGGCTGAGGCTCTTATCTGTGCTGAATAGAAAGGAAAACTTTGCTTCATGCATTTCATTTGCAATTATATTTCTTTAAGTGTAGATGAAAAAAGGGTTTAATACATATCAGGACAGATCATACACCATGGTAATAGCCTATGTACTAGGTCAGCTCAGATGGGTTTCTTCCAAGGTTTAAATGAGAGAATTTTTTTAAAGCTGCCTAAGGATGGGCCTCTTTTGCTACTGCTCTCTTTGGTTCCCAAGAGTACTTTCACAAGACCTTTGGTGCCTTGACTATAGTTGCACCTTCCCTGTAAGTACCATGTCATATTTGCCAACCTCACAGGAATATAGCTCTTAGTATCTTGAATACCTGCATGTGGCATTTGAACCAAGCACAGGCTGTGCTTATATTGATCATATGCAGAATTAAAATGTAGGGTAAGATGGTTTACTATCTAGGTTTGATCAGCTAAAATTGGGGCTCAGTAAGAGCATAATCTCACTTCAATAAGATGCAGGCTCCTACATTGTAGAATCTAACAACTTAAGTAAGAAGCTATTCCCATTAGGAAAATTCAGCTACTGATTACAGAATCTGTTTATTTGTATTAGTTTTTTTTGGGTTTTTTTTGTTTAAAAAGGTTAAACTCCAGAATAGAAGACCTTAGAAACAATATTTTTTTTTCCCCAGTTCAATTTCATACAGTTATAAAAATTTATTCAGATTTCTGGTCTATCAAAAAATAAAAAGAAAACATTATCCCTGATAAGACTCAAAATTCTACTAAAGAACTGTTTTTCATTCACTATACATTAAATATAAATTTTAAACTTTCTAGTGTCCTTTGATAATGCAGGTTCATTTGTATTTAGTTCTGTGCTGCAGAACTGGCAGACAGCAAATCACCTAGATAAGAGAGGGATTTCATCACAACATAGACAGATTACCAATTTTTTGAATAATTTTCTAAAAGTTTTTACAAAGTTTACTACATAGTATATCATTATTTTCAGGCTTTTATTTCTGTGTTGCTTGTTCTGCAAATGTCAGTAGAAAACATATAAGATTTTACTTATCCCAAAGTCTTGTTTAGATGGATATTGCCAAATTATTTTTTTTATCGATTTCTCAGTATATTCCTTGTCCGCTTTTTACCTTCTGAAAGTCTGAGTGCTTTTCTAAAAAGGACTAAAGCTGTGTCTGTCAAAGCAAAAAACAATTACCATAAAATGTAATCATTAAGGAATAGTACAAACATATCTAACAAAAAAGCTCAGGTGCCAATGAGACTGTGAAACTCTGTTGCTTGTAAGCTAGGTGAAACATTTTCTGAAAGATAGATGAGAGGTATGTGCAGACATAGAGAGTTACTTATTGCTCAAAGGTTTGGAAAATATAGAGTCAATTGTTTTACAGATGCTAATGCTTCCTTGGTCTGAATGAAGATAAATATTTCCTCTGAGTACTACAGATTCAAGGAGAGAATATTCACTCCACTCAGATATGAGAGATGCATCCAGTGCCCGCCTGAGCTCAAGGTATACATTTGGCGACCACAGGGCATTTGATTCTCTCCTGAAGGATGAGAGTAGCCATTTCTTATCACCTCTGCAGAAGTCCTTGGGCATAAATTATTTTACCTCAGACAAGAAAATTATATTAAAGAGTACTCAGACAGCATGATCCTTGGATACTAAAAGGATAAGAACTACATGGTTTCTGAGTGCATAGTTATAAAAATTAATTTAATTCTGGTCACCACTTTAAAGGTTCCTTCATAGCTAAGGAAGGCACTTATACCTCTTTTTCAGAGCATGAGAGTAAACTAGTTATTCTCAATAAAATACTGAGACTGAAACTACTCAACTAAACCGAATGAAATTTTGAAAGCTGGGGGTGCAAGGTCTCCAACAAGCACTAAGTTAATAAAGGGGGCTAAACTGGCTAGTTGATGTGATAAAACTCAACTTCCTGCCCTGAAAGGAGTTCAGAAAGACAACACTGGGGAGGGAAGCCCAAATAATACCCTGCTGGACTACTTCAAGGTGCTCCACAAGGCGTTACCAGCTCATCAAAGGCTCATCTGTGGAAATCAGAGGAGCACTGGCATGCACAATGGAAAGTGGGAAACAAAACTAAGGAATCAACAACCTGACCAGGCCCTTCCTAGGGCTGTTCCAGCAGAACCTCTGCTCCATTGTCCAGGCATGGAATTCATCATGAAGAATCATCAGGAACAGCTCCCCAGATAACCATTCATCCTAATGGGCTTGCTACCTGCGGCTGTGGGACACTGTATGGGATGCAGGAGAAGAGCAGTTTACCGTGGCACAACACTTACTTTAGATCTTTAGAGGAGGAAGGGGCAGGGAAGAGGGCACAAGGGAGGAAGTTTTGTGATTTCGGGAGGAACAAGTGTGGGAAATAGATGGTTAAGCGGATAAAAAGAGCTGAGCACAGGTAAAAAGCCATCTAGTACAATACACTTGTCTGCACTTGTCTCCTGAGCCTGACCAGCACAGTTTGTCCTATCTTCTTACTAAGCTCCTTTCTAACTCTTTCCTGGGTGAGGCCTCTCTACTCAGTGGGGGAGGGTGGGCGGAGAGATAAGCAGTAAGAAAAAGCTCAGCAACTGGAGTCAAGCTAGGGTTCACAGAATGCCCATACGTGCATAGGTGAAATGACAGGAGCAATGAGGTGGATGGGTCTCCGAGGATGGTCCACCCTATATGTCTAGGGGCAAAAGCACAGGGTATGAGTAAAAGCACAGGGTGTGAGCTGTTGAGACCAGGGAAGTCCTTGTCAACTGTCTGTTTTAGCAATGGTCTGTACCAGCCACAAGTGTGGGGTAGTGGCCTCAGGGGCTCAAATGTCCAGATGCCAGCAACTGGTGAGACTGGGATTCAGGGACAGCTACTGGACAGACCGAGTGTCTGAGCACTCAGCTGCTGGAGAGATCCAGTGTATATGTGTGTGTATATACATATATATATGTATATACATATATATATTCTCACTGGTGGACCTCCATCCTGCTCAGTTAGAGAGGGGAGCAGGATGAGGCCATTGGTGCTGTCTGTATTTGTGTGCGTGTTGAGCGTGTGTATCTGTCTGTTATCTCTGTGGCTGTCCACATGGATATGGATATATGTGGTATATTATGCGTGTTTGATGTTTGTGACTGCTCAGAACACATCTGCAGCCTCACTACCAGTCAGTCCTAGGGACATGGTGTGGCATTTACCTCACCTCTCTTGGGCTTTTGGATAAATTTTCCCCCAATAGAAAATACTCTCCACATCTTAATATGAATTTTCTATACTAGCAGACATTTCATAGTCATGGCTGGTCTGTATTGTATCTTTGAAGGTAAATTTATACCCAATGAAAACTCAGACTAAGAAAAAGACTATGCAAATAAACTGGAGGAAAACAACAGAGGTAAAGAAAAAGAATCTGGAACCAGAGTCTTTGATGCCCTTTCACTCAACCCTGACTCACATGTTCTTATTTTCTACCTAAGATTTTATTCTTGCATTTACATTTGTCAGAAATGACAGGTGACACAGTATGTCACGTCTCCGTAATCCCCTTTGTTGTGATAACTCTTGTAACTTACACAAAATTGTTTTGTGGAGAAATGGTAGGACTGAAATGCTCCACACGTATCTGTGGAAAAAACTGCCAAACACCATTTCAGCTTTCCATTACTGAGTTAGCAAAGAAATTCCAAACAGAAAGAGACAAGCAACAATTGCAGTTCTAAAGAAAGGCATGCTGAATTTTTTTCAAAGCTCCAAAGGACTTGTCTGTATCAGGAAAAAAATATGTTTCATAACTAAGGAGCTTCCATCACAGACATACACACACACACCTCCCCCACCTAGGCGTTGTCTAAATTATCTATAAGCTTAACTTCCCTGATTGTTGCTAAGAATTAGGAAAGTCTTACTTCAGTGAATAAGAGTCTCAGAAACAAAACCTGGACACTAGAATTTGAATTTCCTTTCTCCTTGTTTGTTCTCTTGGATATGTTCTGAGTCATTGCCACTCACTCTCCCCAAAATAACACTTGAACAACTCATAAGGCAACTCATGATACGCAATGTATATTCGCATACGTTAAAATGCTTGAAAAGCATTCAGAGTCAGAAAGACGTATCATAGCCTTTGCTTTTTTTTTTTTTTTTTTTTAACCTATA